>JAPYXD010000353.1:0-600000 GCA_030998225.1 Diplolepis rosae
CATTAATTCGAAAAGGGTAATTATTTTTTATTCCTAAAATTATGTTCAAGAGAATTCCCATTTATGCTTTTCAGCAGAAGGTGAATTCTCAAATTTAGGCTTTTATGCTCTTTAGCAGAAAGAATAAATTTCGAACATCAATTTTATTCCCTCTTTATTCCAATTTTCTTCTAGTAGGAATTGACACTTATGCTCTTTAGCAGAGTGTCAATTCCAGAATTAAGTTTTTTATGCTCTTTAGCAGAAAGCATTAATTCGAAAGGGTAATTATATTTTTTTCCTAAAATTGTGTTCTAGAGAATTCCCCTTTATGCTTTTCAGCAGAAGGTGAATCCTTAAATTTTCGCTTTTATGCTCATTAGCAGAAAGAATAAATTTTGAACATCAATTTTATTCAATCTTTATTCCAATTTTCCTTTATTAGGAATTTACACTTATGCTCTTTAGCAGAGTGTCAATTCCAGAATTAAGTCTTTTATGCTCTTTAGCAGAAAGCATTAATTCGAACAGGGTAATTATTTTTTATTCCTAAAATTGTGTTCAAGAGAATTCCCCTTTATGCTTTTCAGCAGAATGTAAATTCTCAAATTTAGGCTTTTATGCTCTTTAGCAGAAAGAATAAATTTCGAACATCAATTTTGTTCCATCTTTATTCCAATTTTCTTCTAGTAGGAATTTACACTTATGCTCTTTAGCAGAGTGTCAATTCCAGAATTAAGTCTTTTATGCTCTTTAGCAGAAAGCATTAATTCGAAAAGGGTAATTATTTTTTATTCCTAAAATTGTGTTCAAGAGAATTCCCCTTTATGCTTTTCAGCAGAAGGTGAATTCTTAAATTTACGCTTTTATGCTCTTTAGCAGAAAGAATAAATTTCGAACATCAATTTTATTCCATCTTTATTCCAATTTTCTTCTAGTAGGAATTTACACTTATGCTCTTTAGCAGAGTGTCAATTCCAGAATTAAGTCTTTTATGCTCTTTAGCAGAAAGCATTATTTCGAAAAAGAAAATTATTTTTTATTCCTAAAATTGTGTTCTAGAGAATTCCCCTTTATGCTTTTCAGCAGAAGGTAAATTCTTAAATTTAGGCTTTTATGCTCTTTAGCAGAAAGAATAAATTTCGAACATCAATTTTATTCCCTCTTTATTCCAATTCTCTTCTATTAGGAATTTACACTTATACTCTGTAGCAGAGTGTCATTTCTAGAATTAAGCCTTTTATGCTCTTTAGCAGAAAGCATTAATTCGAAAAGGGTAATTATTTTTTATTCCTAAAATTGTGTTCAAGAGAATTCCCCTTTATGCTTTTCAGCAGAAGGTGAATTTTCAAATTTAGGCTTTTATGCTCTTTAGCAGAAAGAATGAATTTCGAACATCAATTTTATCCCATCTTTATTCCAATTTTCTTCTATTAGGAATTTACACTTGTGCTCTTTAGCAGAGTGTCAATTCCAGAATTAAGTCTTTTATGCTCTTTAGCAGAAAGCATTAATTCGAACAGGGTAATTATTTTTTATTCCTAAAATTGTGTTCAAGAGAATTCCCCTTTATGCTTTTCAACAGAAGGTGAATTCTTAAATTCATGCTTTTATGCTCTTTAGCAGAAAGAATAAATTTCGAACATCAATTTTACTCCCTCTTTATTCCAATTTTCTTCTATTATGAATATACTCTTATGATCTTTAGCAGAGTGTCAATTCCAGAATTAAGACTTTCATGCACTTCAGCAGAAAGCATTAATTCGAAAAGGAAAATTATTTTATATTCCTAAAATTGTGTTCTAGAGAATTCCCCTTTATGCTTTTCAGCAGAAGGTAAATTCTTAAATTTAGGCTTTTATGCTCTTTAGCAGAAAGAATAAATTTCGAACATCAATTTTATCCCATCTTTATTCCAATTTTCTTCTATTAGGAATTTACACTTGTGCTCTTTAGCAGAGTGTCAATTCCAGAATTAAGTCTTTTATGCTCTTTAGCAGAAAGCATTAATTCGAAAAGGGTAATTATTTTTTATTCCTAAAATTGTGTTCAAGAGAATTCCCCTTTATGCTTTTCAGCAGAAGGTAAATTCTTAAATTTACGCTTTTATGCTCTTTAGCAGAAAGAATAAATTTCGAACATCAATTTTATTCCATCTTTATTCCAATTTTCTTCTAGTAGGAATTTACACTTATGCTCTTTAGCAGAGTGTCAATTCCAGAATTAAGTTTTTTATGCTCTTTAGCAGAAAGCATTAATTCGAAAAAGAAAATTATCTTTTTTTCCTAAAATTGTGTTCTAGAGAATTCCCCTTTATGCTTTTCAGCAGAAGGTGAATTCTTAAATTTACGCTTTTATGCTCATTAGCAGAAAGAATAAATTTTGAACATCAATTTTATTCCATCTTTATTCCAATTTTCCTTTACAAGGAATTTACACTTGTGCTCTTTAGCAGAGTGTCAATTCCAGAATTAAGTCTTTTATGCTCTTTAGCAGAAAGCATTAATTCAAAAAGTGTAATTATTTTTTATTCCTAAAATTGTGTTCAAGAGAATTCCCATTTATGCTTTTCAGCAGAAGGTGAATTCTCAAATTTAGGCTTTTATGCTCTTTAGCAGAAAGAATAAATTTCGAACATCAATTTTATCCCATCTTTATTCCAATTTTCTTCTATTAGGAATTTACACTTGTGCTCTTTAGCAGAGTGTCAATTCCAGAATTAAGTCTTTTATGCTCTTTAGCAGAAAGCATTAATTCGAAAAGGGTAATTATTTTTTATTCCTAAAATTGTGTTCAAGAGAATTCCCCTTTATGCTTTTCAACAGAAGGTGAATTCTTAAATTCATGCTTTTATGCTCTTTAGCAGAAAGAATAAATTTCGAACATCAATTTTACTCCCACTTTATTCCAATTTTCTTTTATTAGGCATTTACACTTAAGCTCTTTAGCAGAGTGTCAATTCCAGAATTAAGTCTTTTATGCTCTTTAGCAGAAAGCATTAATTCGAACAGGGTAATTATTTTTTATTCCTAAAATTGTGTTTAAGAGAATTCCTCTTTATGCTTTTCAGCAGAACGTAAATTCTTAAATTTAGGCTTTTATGCTCTTTAGCAGAAAGAATAAATTTCGAACATCAATTTTATCCCATCTTTATTCCAATTTTCTTCTATTAGGAATTTACACTTGTGCTCTTTAGCAGAGTGTCAATTCCAGAATTAAGTCTTTTATGCTCTTTAGCAGAAAGCATTAATTCGAAAAGGGTAATTATTTTTTATTCCTAAAATTGTGTTCAAGAGAATTCCCCTTTATGCTTTTCAGCAGAAGGTAAATTCTCAAATTTAGGCTTTTATGCTCTTTAGCAGAAAGAATAAATTTCGAACATCAATTTTATCCCATCTTTATTCCAATTTTCTTCTATTAGGAATTTACACTTGTGCTCTTTAGCAGAGTGTCAATTCCAGAATTAAGTCTTTTATGCTCTTTAGCAGAAAGCATTAATTCGAAAAGGGTAATTATTTTTTATTCCTAAAATTGTGTTCAAGAGAATTCCCCTTTATGCTTTTCAGCAGAAGGTGAATTCTCAAATTTAGGCTTTTATGCTCTTTAGCAGAAAGAATAAATTTCGAACATCAATTTTATCCCATCTTTATTCCAATTTTCTTCTATTAGGAATTTACACTTGTGCTCTTTAGCAGAGTGTCAATTCCAGAATTAAATCTTTTATGCTCTTTAGCAGAAAGCATTAATTCGAAAAGGGTAATTATTTTTTATTCCTAAAATTGTGTTCAAGAGAATTCCCCTTTATGCTTTTCAGCAGAAGGTGAATTCTTAAATTTAGGCTTTTATGCTCTTTAGCAGAAAGAATAAATTTCGAACATCAATTTTATCCCATCTTTATTCCAATTTTCTTCTATTAGGAATTTACACTTGTGCTCTTTAGCAGAGTGTCAATTCCAGAATTAAGTCTTTTATGCTCTTTAGCAGAAAGCATTAATTCGAAAAGGGTAATTACTTTTTATTCCTAACATTGTGTTCAAGAGAATTCCCCTTTATGCTTTTCAACAGAAGGTGAATTCTTAAATTCATGCTTTTATGCTCTTTAGCAGAAAGAATAAATTTCGAACATCAATTTTACTCCCTCTTTATTCTAATTTTCTTCTATTATGAATATACTCTTATGATCTTTAGCAGAGTGTCAATTCCAGAATTAAGTCTTTCATGCTCTTTAGCAGAAAGCATTAATTCGAAAAGGATAATTATTTTTTATTACTAAAATTGTGTTCTAGAGAATTCCACTTTATGCTTTTCAGCAGAAGGTAAATTCTCAAATTTAGGCTTTTATGCTCTTTAGCAGAAAGAATAAATTTCGAACATCAATTTTATCCCATCTTTATTCCAATTTTCTTCTATTAGGAATTTACACTTATGCTCTTTAGCAGAGTGTCAATTCCAGAATTAAGTCTTTTATGCTCTTTAGCAGAAAGCATTAATTCGAAAAGGGTAATTATTTTTTATTCCTAAAATTGTGTTCAAGAGAATTCCCCTTTATGCTTTTCAGCAGAAGTTGAATTCTCAAATTTAGGCTTTTATGCTCTTTAGCAGAAAGAATAAATTTCGAACATCAATTTTATCCCATCTTTATTCCAATTTTCTTCTATTAGGAGTTTACACTTGTGCTCTTTAGCAGAGTGTCAATTCCAGAATTAAGTCTTTTATGCTCTTTAGCAGAAAGCATTAATTCGAAAAGGATAATTATTTTTTATTCCTAAAATTGTGTTCAAGAGAATTCCCCTTTATGCTTTTCAGCAGAAGGTAAATTCTCAAATTTAGGCTTTTATGCTCTTTAGCAGAAAGAATAAATTTCGAACATCAATTTTATCCCATCTTTATTCCAATTTTCTTCTATTAGGAATTTACACTTGTGCTCTTTAGCAGAGTGTCAATTCCAGAATTAAATCTTTTATGCTCTTTAGCAGAAAGCATTAATTCGAAAAGGGTAATTATTTTTTATTCCTAAAATTGTGTTCAAGAGAATTCCCCTTTATGCTTTTCAGCAGAAGTTGAATTCTCAAATTTAGGCTTTTATGCTCTTTAGCAGAAAGAATAAATTTCGAACATCAATTTTATCCCATCTTTATTCCAATTTTCTTCTATTAGGAATTTACACTTGTGCTCTTTAGCAGAGTGTCAATTCCAGAATTAAGTCTTTTATGCTCTTTAGCAGAAAGCATTAATTCGAAAAGGGTAATTATTTTTTATTACTAAAATTGTGTTCTAGAGAATTCCCCTTTGTGCTTTTCAGCAGAACGTAAATTCTTAAATTTAGGCTTTTATGCTCTTTAGCAGAAAGAATAAATTTCGAACATCAATTTTATTCCCTCTTTATTCCAATTTTCTTCTATTAGGAATTTACACTTATACTCTTTAGCAGAGTGTCAATTCCAGAATTAAGTCTTTCATTCTCTTTAGCAGAAAGCATTAATTCGAAAAGGAAAATTATTTTTTTTTTCCAAAATTGTATTCTAGAGAATTCCCCTTTGTGCTTTTCAGCAGAACGTAAATTCTTAAATTTAGGCTTTTATGCTCTTTAGCAGAAAGCATTAATTCGAAAAGGGTAATTATTTTTTATTCCTAAAATTGTGTTTAAGAGAATTCCTCTTTATACTTTTCAGCAGAAGGTAAATTCTCAAATTTAGGCTTTTATGCTCTTTAGCAGAAAGAATAAATTTCGAACATCAATTTTATCCCATCTTTATTCCAATTTTCTTCTATTAGGAATTTACACTTGTGCTCTTTAGCAGAGTGTCAATTCCAGAATTAAATCTTTTATGCTCTTTAGCAGAAAGCATTAATTCGAAAAGGGTAATTATTTTTTATTCCTAAAATTGTGTTCAAGAGAATTCCCCTTTATGCTTTTCAGCAGAAGGTGAATTTTCAAATTTAGGCTTTTATGCTCTTTAGCAGAAAGAATGAATTTCGAACATCAATTTTATTCCCTCTTTATTCCAATTTTCTTCTATTAGGAATATACTCTTATGCTCTTTATGAGAGTGTCAATTCCAGAATTAAGTCTTTTATGCTCTTTAGCAGAAAGCATTAATTTGAAAAAGAAAATTATTTTTTATTCCTAAAATTGTGTTCTAGAGAATTCCCCTTTATGCTTTTCAGCAGAAGTTAAATTCTCAAATTTAGGCTTTTATGCTCTTTAGCAGAAAGAATAAATTTCGAACATCAATTTTATCCCATCTTTATTCCAATTTTCTTCTATTATGAATATACTCTTATGATCTTTAGCAGAGTGTCAATTCCAGAATTAAGTCTTTCATGCTCTTTAGCAGAAAGCATTAATTCGAAAAGGATAATTATTTTTTATTCCTAAAATTGTGTTCTAGAGAATTCCACTTTATGCTTTTCAACAGAAGGTGAATTCTTAAGTTAAGGCTTTTATGCTCTTTAGCAGAAAGAATAAATTTCGAACATCAATTTTATTCCCTCTTTATTCCAATTATCTTCTATTAGGAATATACTCTTATGCTCTTTATGAGAGTGTCAATTCCAGAATTAAGTCTTTTATGCTCTTTAGCAGAAAGCATTAATTTGAAGAAGAAAATTATTTTTTATTCCTAAAATTGTGTTCTAGAGAATTCCCCTTTATGCTTTTCAGCAGAAGGTGAATTCTCAAATTTAGGCTTTTATGCTCTTTAGCAGAAAGAATAAATTTCGAACATCAATTTTATTCCCTCTTTATTCCAATTTTCTTCGATTAGGAATATACTCTTATGCTCTTTATGAGAGTGTCAATTCCAGAATTAAGTCTTTTATGCTCTTTAGCAGAAAGAATAAATTTCGAACATCAATTTTATTCCCTCTTTATTCCAATTTTCTTCTATTAGGAATTTACACTTGTGCTCTTTAGCAGAGTGTCAATTCCAGAATTAAATCTTTTATGCTCTTTAGCAGAAAGCATTAATTCGAAAAGGGTAATTATTTTTTATTCCTAAAATTGTGTTCAAGAGAATTCCCCTTTATGCTTTTCAGCAGAAGGTAAATTCTCAAATTTAGGCTTTTATGCTCTTTAGCAGAAAGAATAAATTTCGAACATCAATTTTATCCCATCTTTATTCCAATTTTCTTCTATTAGGAATTTACACTTGTGCTCTTTAGCAGAGTGTCAATTCCAGAATTAAGTCTTTTATGCTCTTTAGCAGAAAGCATTAATTCGAAAAGGGTAATTATTTTTTATTCCTAAAATTGTGTTCTAGAGAATTCCCCTTTATGCTTTTCAGCAGAAGGTGAATTCTCAAATTTAGGCTTTTATGCTCTTTAGCAGAAAGAATAAATTTCGAACATCAATTTTATTCCCTCTTTATTCCAATTTTCTTCTAGTAGGAATTGACACTTATGCTCTTTAGCAGAGTGTCAATTCCAGAATTAAGTTTTTTATGCTCTTTAGCAGAAAGCATTAATTCGAAAAAGAATATTATTTTTTATTCCTAAAATTGTGTTCTAGAGAATTCCCCTTTATGCTTTTCAGCAGAAGGTAAATTCTTAAATTTAGGCTTTTATGCTCTTTAGCAGAAAGAATAAATTTCGAACATCAATTTTATTCCATCTTTATTCCAATTTTCTTCTAGTAGGAATTTACACTTATGCTCTTTAGCAGAGTGTCAATTCCAGAATTAAGTCTTTTATGCTCTTTAGCAGAAAGCATTAATTCGAAAAGGGTAATTATTTTTTATTCCTAAAATTGTGTTCTAGAGAATTCCCCTTTATGCTTTTCAGCAGAAGGTAAATTCTTAAATTTAGGCTTTTATGCTCTTTAGCAGAAAGAATAAATTTCGAACATCAATTTTATTCCATCTTTATTCCAATTTTCTTCTAGTAGGAATTTACACTTATGCTCTTTAGCAGAGTGTCAATTCCAGAATTAAGTCTTTTATGCTCTTTAGCAGAAAGCATTAATTCGAAAAAGAAAATTATTTTTTTTATACCTAAAATTGTGTTCTAGAGAATTCCCCTTTATGCTTTTCAGCAGAAGGTAAATTCTTAAATTTAGGCTTTTATGCTCGTTAGCAGAAAGAATAAATTTCGGACATTAATTTCATTCCCCCTTTATTCCAATTCTCTTCTATTAGGAATTTACACTTATACTCTGTAGCAGAGTGTCATTTCTAGAATTAAGCCTTTTATGCTCTTTAGCAGAAAGCATTAATTCGAAAAGGGTAATTATTTTTTATTCCTAAAATTGTGTTCAAGAGAATTCCCCTTTATGCTTTTCAGCAGAAGGTAAATTCTCAAATTTAGGCTTTTATGCTCTTTAGCAGAAAGAATAAATTTCGAACATCAATTTTATCCCATCTTTATTCCAATTTTCTTCGATTAGGAATATACTCTTATGCTCTTTATGAGAGTGTCAATTCCAGAATTAAGTCTTTTATGCTCTTTAGCAGAAAGCATTAATTCGAAAAGGAAAATTATTTTTTTTTCCTAAAATTGTATTCTAGAGAATTCCCCTTTGTGCTTTTCAGCAGAACGTAAATTCTTAAATTTAGGCTTTTATGCTCTTTAGCAGAAAGAATAAATTTCGAACATTAATTTTATTCCCTCTTTATTCCAATTTTCTTCTATTAGGAATTTACACTTATACTCTTTAGCAGAGTTTCATTTCTAGAATTAAGCCTTTTATGCTCTTTAGCAGAAAGCATTAATTCGAACAGGGTAATTATTTTTTATTCCTAAAATTGTGTTTAAGAGAATTCCTCTTTATGATTTTCAGCAGAAGGTAAATTCTCAAATTTAGGCTTTTATGCTCTTTAGCAGAAAGAATAAATTTCGAACATCAATTTTATCCCATCTTTATTCCAATTTTCTTCTATTAGGAATTTACACTTGTGCTCTTTAGCAGAGTGTCAATTCCAGAATTAAGTCTTTTATGCTCTTTAGCAGAAAGCATTAATTCGAAAAGTGTAATTATTTTTTATTCCTAAAATTGTGTTCAAGAGAATTCCCCTTTATGCTTTTCAGCAGAAGTTGAATTCTCAAATTTAGGCTTTTATGCTCTTTAGCAGAAAGAATAAATTTCGAACATCAATTTTATTCCCTCTTTATTCCAATTTTCTTCGATTAGGAATATACTCTTATGATCTTTAGCAGAGTGTCAATTCCAGAATTAAGTCTTTCATGCTCTTTAGCAGAAAGCATTAATTCGAAAAGGATAATTATTTTTTATTACTAAAATTGTGTTCTAGAGAATTCCACTTTATGCTTTTCAGCAGAAGGTAAATTCTTAAATTCATGCTTTTATGCTCTTTAGCAGAAAGAATAAATTTCGAACATCAATTTTATTCCCTCATGATTCCAATTTTCTTCTATTAGGTATTTACACTTACACTTTTTAGCAGAGTGTCAATTCTAGAATTAAGCCTTTTATGCTCTTTAGCAGAAAGCATTAATTCAAAAAGTGTAATTATTTTTTATTCCTAAAATTATGTTCAAGAGAATTCCCATTTATGCTTTTCAGCAGAAGGTGAATTCTTAAATTTAGGCTTTTATGCTCTTTAGCAGAAAGAATAAATTTCGAACATCAATTTTATCCCATCTTTATTCCAATTTTCTTCTATTAGGAATTTACACTTGTGCTCTTTAGCAGAGTGTCAATTCCAGAATTAAGTCTTTTATGCTCTTTAGCAGAAAGCATTAATTCGAAAAGGGTAATTATTTTTTATTCCTAAAATTGTGTTCAAGAGAATTCCCCTTTATGCTTTTCAGCAGAAGGTAAATTCTCAAATTTAGGCTTTTATGCTCTTTAGCAGAAAGAATAAATTTCGAACATCAATTTTATCCCATCTTTATTCCAATTTTCTTCTATTAGGAATTTACACTTGTGCTCTTTAGCAGAGTGTCAATTCCAGAATTAAGTCTTTTATGCTCTTTAGCAGAAAGCATTAATTCGAACAGGGTAATTATTTTTTATTCCTAAAATTGTGTTCAAGAGAATTCCCCTTTATGCTTTTCAACAGAAGGTGAATTCTTAAATTCATGCTTTTATGCTCTTTAGCAGAAAGAATAAATTTCGAACATCAATTTTATCCCATCTTTATTCCAATTTTCTTCTATTAGGAATTTACACTTGTGCTCTTTAGCAGAGTGTCAATTCCAGAATTAAGTCTTTTATGCTCTTTAGCAGAAAGCATTAATTCGAAAAGTGTAATTATTTTTTATTCCTAAAATTGTGTTCAAGAGAATTCCCCTTTATGCTTTTCAGCAGAAGGTGAATTTTCAAATTTAGGCTTTTATGCTCTTTAGCAGAAAGAATAAATTTCGAACATCAATTTTATTCCCTCTTTATTCCAATTTTCTTCTATTATGAATATACTCTTATGATCTTTAGCAGAGTGTCAATTCCAGAATTAAGTCTTTCATGCACTTCAGCAGAAAGCATTAATTCGAAAAGGAAAATTATTTTTTTTTTCCAAAATTGTATTCTAGAGAATTCCCCTTTGTGCTTTTCAGCAGAACGTAAATTCTTAAATTTAGGCTTTTATGCTCTTTAGCAGAAAGCATTAATTCGAAAAGGGTAATTATATTTTATTCCAATTGTGTTCAAGAGAATTCCCCTTTATGCTTTTCAACAGAAGGTGAATTCTTAAATTCATGCTTTTATGCTCTTTAGCAGAAAGAATAAATTTCGAACATCAATTTTACTCCCTCTTTATTCTAATTTTCTTCTATTATGAATATACTCTTATGATCTTTAGCAGAGTGTCAATTCCAGAATTAAGTCTTTCATGCTCTTTAGCAGAAAGCATTAATTCGAAAAGGGTAATTATTTTTTATTCCTAAAATTGTGTTCAAGAGAATTCCCCTTTATGCTTTTCAGCAGAAGGTAAATTCTCAAATTTAGGCTTTTATGCTCTTTAGCAGAAAGAATAAATTTCGAACATCAATTTTATCCCATCTTTATTCCAATTTTCTTCTATTAGGAATTTACACTTGTGCTCTTTAGCAGAGTGTCAATTCCAGAATTAAGTCTTTTATGCTCTTTAGCAGAAAGCATTAATTCGAAAAGGGTAATTATTTTTTATTCCTAAAATTGTGTTCAAGAGAATTCCCCTTTATGCTTTTCAGCAGAAGGTGAATTCTCAAATTTAGGCTTTTATGCTCTTTAGCAGAAAGAATAAATTTCGAACATCAATTTTATCCCATCTTTATTCCAATTTTCTTCTATTAGGAATTTACACTTGTGCTCTTTAGCAGAGTGTCAATTCCAGAATTAAGTCTTTTATGCTCTTTAGCAGAAAGCATTAATTCTAAACGGGTAATTATTTTTATTCCTAAAATTGTGTTCAAGAGAATTCCCCTTTATGCTTTTCAGCAGAAGGTGAATTCTTAAATTTAGGCTTTTATGCTCTTTAGCAGAAAGAATAAATTTCGAACATCAATTTTATTCCCTCTTTATTCCAATTTTCTTCTATTAGGAATTTACACTTATGCTCTTTAGCAGAGTGTCAATTCCAGAATTAAGTCTTTTATGCTCTTTAGCAGAAAGCATTAATTCGAAAAGGGTAATTATTTTTTATTCCTAAAATTGTGTTCAAGAGAATTCCCCTTTATGCTTTTCAGCAGAAGGTAAATTCTCAAATTTAGGCTTTTATGCTCTTTAGCAGAAAGAATAAATTTCGAACATCAATTTTATCCCATCTTTATTCCAATTTTCTTCTATTAGGAATTTACACTTGTGCTCTTTAGCAGAGTGTCAATTCCAGAATTAAGTCTTTTATGCTCTTTAGCAGAAAGCATTAATTCGAAAAGGGTAATTATTTTTTATTCCTAAAATTGTGTTCAAGAGAATTCCCCTTTATGCTTTTCAGCAGAAGGTGAATTCTCAAATTTAGGCTTTTATGCTCTTTAGCAGAAAGAATAAATTTCGAACATCAATTTTATCCCATCTTTATTCCAATTTTCTTCTATTAGGAATTTACACTTGTGCTCTTTAGCAGAGTGTCAATTCCAGAATTAAGTCTTTTATGCTCTTTAGCAGAAAGCATTAATTCGAAAAGGGTAATTATTTTTTATTCCTAAAATTGTGTTCAAGAGAATTCCCCTTTATGCTTTTCAGCAGAAGGTGAATTCTTAAATTTAGGCTTTTATGCTCTTTAGCAGAAAGAATAAATTTCGAACATCAATTTTATCCCATCTTTATTCCAATTTTCTTCTATTAGGAATTTACACTTGTGCTCTTTAGCAGAGTGTCAATTCCAGAATTAAGTCTTTTATGCTCTTTAGCAGAAAGCATTAATTCGAAAAGGGTAATTATTTTTTATTCCTAAAATTGTGTTCAAGAGAATTCCCCTTTATGCTTTTCAGCAGAAGGTGAATTCTTAAATTTAGGCTTTTATGCTCTTTAGCAGAAAGAATAAATTTCGAACATCAATTTTATCCCATCTTTATTCCAATTTTCTTCTATTAGGAATTTACACTTGTGCTCTTTAGCAGAGTGTCAATTCCAGAATTAAGTCTTTTATGCTCTTTAGCAGAAAGCATTAATTCGAAAGGGTAATTATATTTTATTACTAAAATTGTGTTCTAGAGAATTCCCCTTTATGCTTTTCAGCAGAAGGTGAATTCTTAAATTTAGGCTTTTATGCTCTTTAGCAGAAAGAATAAATTTCGAACATCAATTTTATTCCCTCTTTATTCCAATTTTCTTCTATTAGGAATTTACACTTGTGCTCTTTAGCAGAGTGTCAATTCCAGAATTAAGTCTTTTATGCTCTTTAGCAGAAAGCATTAATTCGAAAAGGAAAATTATTTTTTATTCCTAAAATTGTGTTCTAGAGAATTCCCCTTTATGCTTTTCAGCAGAACGTAAATTCTTAAATTTAGGCTTTTATGCTCTTTAGCAGAAAGAATAAATTTCGAACATTAATTTTATTCCCTCTTTATTCCAATTTTCTTCTATTAGGAATTTACACTTATACTCTTTAGCAGAGTGTCAATTCCAGAATTAAGTCTTTTATGCTCTTTAGCAGAAAGCATTAATTCGAACAGGGTAATTATTTTTTATTCCTAAAATTGTGTTTAAGAGAATTCCTCTTTATGATTTTCAGCAGAAGGTAAATTCTCAAATTTAGGCTTTTATGCTCTTTAGCAGAAAGAATAAATTTCGAACATCAATTTTATCCCACCTTTATTCCAATTTTCTTCGATTAGGAATATACTCTTATGCTCTTTATGAGAGTGTCAATTCCAGAATTAAGTCTTTCATGCCCTTTAGCAGAAAGCATTAATTCGAAAAGGAAAATTATTTTTTTTTTCCTAAAATTGTATTCTAGAGAATTCCCCTTTGTGCTTTTCAGCAGAACGTAAATTCTTAAATTTAGGCTTTTATGCTCTTTAGCAGAAAGAATAAATTTCGAACATTAATTTTATTCCCTCTTTATTCCAATTTTCTTCTATTAGGAATTTACACTTATACTCTTTAGCAGAGTTTCATTTCTAGAATTAAGCCTTTTATGCTCTTTAGCAGAAAGCATTAATTCGAACAGGGTAATTATTTTTTATTCCTAAAATTGTGTTTAAGAGAATTCCTCTTTATGATTTTCAGCAGAAGGTAAATTCTCAAATTTAGGCTTTTATGCTCTTTAGCAGAAAGAATAAATTTCGAACATCAATTTTATCCCATCTTTATTCCAATTTTCTTCTATTAGGAATTTACACTTGTGCTCTTTAGCAGAGTGTCAATTCCAGAATTAAGTCTTTTATGCTCTTTAGCAGAAAGCATTAATTCAAAAAGTGTAATTATTTTTTATTCCTAAAATTGTGTTCAAGAGAATTCCCCTTTATGCTTTTCAGCAGAAGGTGAATTTTCAAATTTAGGCTTTTATGCTCTTTAGCAGAAAGAATAAATTTCGAACATCAATTTTATCCCATCTTTATTCCAATTTTCTTCTATTAGGAATATACTCTTATGCTCTTTATGAGAGTGTCAATTCCAGAATTAAGTCTTTCATGCTCTTTAGCAAAAAGCATTAATTCGAAAAGGAAAATTATTTTTTTTTTCCAAAATTGTATTCTAGAGAATTCCCCTTTGTGCTTTTCAGCAGAACGTAAATTCTTAAATTTAGGCTTTTATGCTCTTTAGCAGAAAGAATAAATTTCGAACATTAATTTTATTCCCTCTTTATTCCAATTTTCTTCTATTAGGAATTTACACTTATACTCTTTAGCAGAGTTTCATTTCTAGAATTAAGCCTTTTATGCTCTTTAGCAGAAAGCATTAATTCAAAAAGTGTAATTATTTTTTATTCCTAAAATTGTGTTCAAGAGAATTCCCCTTTATGCTTTTCAGCAGAAGGTGAATTTTCAAATTTAGGCTTTTATGCTCTTTAGCAGAAGGAATAAATTTCGAACATCAATTTTATCCCAGCTTTATTCCAATTTTCTTCTATTAGGAATTTACACTTGTGCTCTTTAGCAGAGTGTCAATTCCAGAATTAAATCTTTTATGCTCTTTAGCAGAAAGCATTAATTCGAAAAGGGTAATTATTTTTTATTCCTAAAATTGTGTTCAAGAGAATTCCCCTTTATGCTTTTCAGCAGAAGGTGAATTCTCAAATTTAGGCTTTTATGCTCTTTAGCAGAAAGAATAAATTTCGAACATCAATTTTATCCCATCTTTATTCCAATTTTCTTCTATTAGGAGTTTACACTTGTGCTCTTTAGCAGAGTGTCAATTCCAGAATTAAGTCTTTTATGCTCTTTAGCAGAAAGCATTAATTCGAAAAGGGTAATTATATTTTATTCCTTAAATTGTGTTCAAGAGAATTCCCCTTTATGCTTTTCAACAGAAGGTGAATTCTTAAATTCATGCTTTTATGCTCTTTAGCAGAAAGAATAAATTTCGAACATCAATTTTATCCCATCTTTATTCCAATTTTCTTCTATTAGGAATTTACACTTGTGCTCTTTAGCAGAGTGTCAATTCCAGAATTAAGTCTTTTATGCTCTTTAGCAGAAAGCATTAATTCAAAAAGTGTAATTATTTTTTATTCCTAAAATTGTGTTCAAGAGAATTCCCCTTTATGCTTTTCAGCAGAAGGTGAATTTTCAAATTTAGGCTTTTATGCTCTTTAGCAGAAAGAATAAATTTCGAACATCAATTTTATTCCCTCTTTATTCCAATTTTCTTCGATTAGGAATATACTCTTATGCTCTTTATGAGAGTGTCAATTCCAGAATTAAGTCTTTCATGCTCTTTAGCAGAAAGCATTAATTCGAAAAGGAAAATTATTTTTTTCCAAAATTGTATTCTAGAGAATTCCCCTTTGTGCTTTTCAGCAGAAGGTAAATTCTTAAATTTAGGCATTTATGCTCTTTAGCAGAAAGCATTAATTCGAAAAGGGTAATTATTTTTTATTCCTAAAATTGTGTTCTAGAGAATTCCACTTTATGCTTTTCAGCAGAAGGTGAATTCTTAAATTCATGCTTTTATGCTCTTTATCAGAAAGAATAAATTTCGAACATCAATTTTACTCCCTCTTTATTCCAATTTTCTTCTATTATGAATATACTCTTATGATCTTTAGCAGAGTGTCAATTCCAGAATTAAGCCTTTTATGCTCTTTAGCAGAAAGCATTAATTCGAAAAGGGTAATTATTTTTTATTCCTAAAATTGTGTTCAAGAGAATTCCCCTTTATGCTTTTCAGCAGAAGGTGAATTCTCAAATTTAGGCTTTTATGCTCTTTAGCAGAAAGAATAAATTTCGAACATCAATTTTATCCCATCTTTATTCCAATTTTCTTCTATTAGGAATTTACACTTGTGCTCTTTAGCAGAGTGTCAATTCCAGAATTAAGTCTTTTATGCTCTTTAGCAGAAAGCATTAATTCAAAAAGTGTAATTATTTTTTATTCCTAAAATTGTGTTCAAGAGAATTCCCATTTATGCTTTTCAGCAGAAGGTGAATTCTCAAATTTAGGCTTTTATGCTCTTTAGCAGAAAGAATAAATTTCGAACATCAATTTTATCCCATCTTTATTCCAATTTTCTTCTATTAGGAATTTACACTTGTGCTCTTTAGCAGAGTGTCAATTCCAGAATTAAGTCTTTTATGCTCTTTAGCAGAAAGCATTAATTCGAAAAGGGTAATTATATTTTATTCCTTAAATTGTGTTCAAGAGAATTCCCCTTTATGCTTTTCAACAGAAGGTGAATTCTTAAATTTAGGCTTTTATGCTCTTTAGCAGAAAGAATAAATTTCGAACATCAATTTTATCCCATCTTTATTCCAATTTTCTTTTATTAGGCATTTACACTTATGCTCTTTAGCAGAGTGTCAATTCCAGAATTAAGTCTTTTATGCTCTTTAGCAGAAAGCATTAATTCGAAAAGGGTAATTATTTTTTATTCCTAAAATTGTGTTCAAGAGAATTCCCCTTTATGCTTTTCAGCAGAAGGTGAATTCTCAAATTTAGGCTTTTATGCTCTTTAGCAGAAAGAATAAATTTCGAACATCAATTTTATCCCATCTTTATTCCAATTTTCTTCTATTAGGAATTTACACTTGTGCTCTTTAGCAGAGTGTCAATTCCAGAATTAAGTCTTTTATGCTCTTTAGCAGAAAGCATTAATTCAAAAAGTGTAATTATTTTTTATTCCTAAAATTGTGTTCAAGAGAATTCCCCTTTATGCTTTTCAGCAGAAGGTGAATTCTTAAATTCATGCTTTTATGCTCTTTAGCAGAAAGAATAAATTTCGAACATCAATTTTATCCCATCTTTATTCCAATTTTCTTCTATTAGGAATTTACACTTGTGCTCTTTAGCAGAGTGTCAATTCCAGAATTAAGTCTTTTATGCTCTTTAGCAGAAAGCATTAATTCGAAAGGGTAATTATTTTTTATTCCTAAAATTGTGTTCTAGAGAATTCCCCTTTATGCTTTTCAGCAGAAGGTGAATTCTTAAATTTACGCTTTTATGCTCATTAGCAGAAAGAATAAATTTCGAACATCAATTTTATTCCCTCTTTATTCCAATTTTCTTCTAGTAGGAATTGACACTTATGCTCTTTAGCAGAGTGTCAATTCCAGAATTAAGTCTTTTATGCTCTTTAGCAGAAAGCATTAATTCGAAAAAGAAAATTATTTTTTTTTTCCTAAAATTGTGTTCTAGAGAATTCCCCTTTATGCATTTCAGCAGAAGGTAAATTCTTAAATTTAGTCTTTTATGCTCTTTAGCAGAAAGAATAAATTTCGAACATTAATTTTATTCCCTCTTTATTCCAATTTTCTTCTATTAGGAATTTACACTTATACTCTTTAGCAGAGTTTCATTTCTAGAATTAAGCCTTTTATGCTCTTTAGCAGAAAGCATTAATTCGAACAGGGTAATTATTTTTTATTCCTAAAATTGTGTTTAAGAGAATTCCTCTTTATGATTTTCAGCAGAAGGTAAATTCTCAAATTTAGTCTTTTATGCTCTTTAGCAGAAAGAATAAATTTCGAACATCAATTTTATCCCATCTTTATTCCAATTTTCTTCGATTAGGAATATACTCTTATGCTCTTTATGAGAGTGTCAATTCCAGAATTAAGTCTTTCATGCCCTTTAGCAGAAAGCATTAATTCGAAAAGGAAAATTATTTTTTTTTTCCTAAAATTGTATTCTAGAGAATTCCCCTTTGTGCTTTTCAGCAGAACGTAAATTCTTAAATTTAGGCTTTTATGCTCTTTAGCAGAAAGAATAAATTTCGAACATTAATTTTATTCCCTCTTTATTCCAATTTTCTTCTATTAGGAATTTACACTTATACTCTTTAGCAGAGTTTCATTTCTAGAATTAAGCCTTTTATGCTCTTTAGCAGAAAGCATTAATTCGAACAGGGTAATTATTTTTTATTCCTAAAATTGTGTTTAAGAGAATTCCTCTTTATGATTTTCAGCAGAAGGTAAATTCTCAAATGTAGGCTTTTATGCTCTTTAGCAGAAAGAATAAATTTCGAACATCAATTTTATCCCATCTTTATTCCAATTTTCTTCTATTAGGAATTTACACTTGTGCTCTTTAGCAGAGTGTCAATTCCAGAATTAAGTCTTTTATGCTCTTTAGCAGAAAGCATTAATTCAAAAAGTGTAATTATTTTTTATTCCTAAAATTGTGTTCAAGAGAATTCCCCTTTATGCTTTTCAGCAGAAGGTGAATTTTCAAATTTAGGCTTTTATGCTCTTTAGCAGAAAGAATGAATTTCGAACATCAATTTTATCCCATCTTTATTCCAATTTTCTTCTATTAGGAATATACTCTTATGCTCTTTATGAGAGTGTCAATTCCAGAATTAAGTCTTTTATGCTCTTTAGCAGAAAGCATTAATTCGAAAAGGAAAATTATTTTTTTTTTCCAAAATTGTATTCTAGAGAATTCCCCTTTGTGCTTTTCAGCAGAACGTAAATTCTTAAATTTAGGCTTTTATGCTCTTTAGCAGAAAGAATAAATTTCGAACATTAATTTTATTCCCTCTTTATTCCAATTTTCTTCTATTAGGAATTTACACTTATACTCTTTAGCAGAGTTTCATTTCTAGAATTAAGCCTTTTATGCTCTTTAGCAGAAAGCATTAATTCAAAAAGTGTAATTATTTTTTATTCCTAAAATTGTGTTCAAGAGAATTCCCCTTTATGCTTTTCAGCAGAAGGTGAATTTTCAAATTTAGGCTTTTATGCTCTTTAGCAGAAAGAATAAATTTCGAACATCAATTTTATCCCAGCTTTATTCCAATTTTCTTCAATTAGGAATTTACACTTGTGCTCTTTAGCAGAGTGTCAATTCCAGAATTAAATCTTTTATGCTCTTTAGCAGAAAGCATTAATTCGAAAAGGGTAATTACTTTTTATTCCTAAAATTGTGTTCAAGAGAATTCCCCTTTATGCTTTTCAGCAGAAGTTGAATTCTCAAATTTAGGCTTTTATGCTCTTTAGCAGAAAGAATAAATTTCGAACATCAATTTTATCCCAGCTTTATTCCAATTTTCTTCAATTAGGAATTTACACTTGTGCTCTTTAGCAGAGTGTCAATTCCAGAATTAAATCTTTTATGCTCTTTAGCAGAAAGCATTAATTCGAAAAGGGTAATTACTTTTTATTCCTAACATTGTGTTCAAGAGAATTCCCCTTTATGCTTTTCAACAGAAGGTGAATTCTTAAATTCATGCTTTTATGCTCTTTAGCAGAAAGAATAAATTTCGAACATCAATTTTATCCCATCTTTATTCCAATTTTCTTCTATTAGGAATTTACACTTGTGCTCTTTAGCAGAGTGTCAATTCCAGAATTAAGTCTTTTATGCTCTTTAGCAGAAAGCATTAATTCAAAAAGTGTAATTATTTTTTATTCCTAAAATTGTGTTCAAGAGAATTCCCCTTTATGCTTTTCAGCAGAAGGTGAATTTTCAAATTTAGGCTTTTATGCTCTTTAGCAGAAAGAATAAATTTCGAACATCAATTTTATTCCCTCTTTATTCCAATTTTCTTCGATTAGGAATATACTCTTATGCTCTTTATGAGAGTGTCAATTCCAGAATTAAGTCTTTCATGCTCTTTAGCAGAAAGCATTAATTCGAAAAGGAAAATTATTTTTTTTTTCCAAAATTGTATTCTAGAGAATTCCCCTTTGTGCTTTTCAGCAGAACGTAAATTCTTAAATTTAGGCTTTTATGCTCTTTAGCAGAAAGCATTAATTCGAAAAGGGTAATTATATTTTATTCCTTAAATTGTGTTCAAGAGAATTCCCCTTTATGCTTTTCAACAGAAGGTGAATTCTTAAATTCATGCTTTTATGCTCTTTAGCAGAAAGAATAAATTTCGAACATCAATTTTACTCCCTCTTTATTCCAATTTTCTTTTATTATGAATATACTCTTATGATCTTTAGCAGAGTGTCAGTTCCAGAATTAAGACTTTTATGCTCTTTAGCAGAAAGCATTAATTCGAAAAGGGTAATTATTTTTTATTCCTAAAATTGTGTTCAAGAGAATTCCCCTTTATGCTTTTCAGCAGAAGGTGAATTCTCAAATTTAGGCTTTTATGCTCTTTAGCAGAAAGAATAAATTTCGAACATCAATTTTATCCCATCTTTATTCCAATTTTCTTCTATTAGGAATTTACACTTGTGCTCTTTAGCAGAGTGTCAATTCCAGAATTAAGTCTTTTATGCTCTTTAGCAGAAAGCATTAATTCAAAAAGTGTAATTATTTTTTATTCCTAAAATTGTGTTCAAGAGAATTCCCCTTTATGCTTTTCAGCAGAAGGTGAATTTTCAAATTTAGGCTTTTATGCTCTTTAGCAGAAAGAATGAATTTCGAACATCAATTTTATCCCATCTTTATTCCAATTTTCTTCTATTAGGAATTTACACTTGTGCTCTTTAGCAGAGTGTCAATTCCAGAATTAAATCTTTTATGCTCTTTAGCAGAAAGCATTAATTCGAAAAGGGTAATTATTTTTTATTCCTAAAATTGTGTTCAAGAGAATTCCCCTTTATGCTTTTCAGCAGAAGGTGAATTCTCAAATTTAGGCTTTTATGCTCTTTAGCAGAAAGAATAAATTTCGAACATCAATTTTATCCCATCTTTATTCCAATTTTCTTCTATTAGGAATTTACACTTGTGCTCTTTAGCAGAGTGTCAATTCCAGAATTAAGTCTTTTATGCTCTTTAGCAGAAAGCATTAATTCGAACAGGGTAATTATTTTTTATTCCTAAAATTGTGTTTAAGAGAATTCCTCTTTATGCTTTTCAGCAGAAGGTGAATTCTCAAATTAAGGCTTTTATGCTCTTTAGCAGAAAGAATAAATTTCGAACATCAATTTTATCCCATCTTTATTCCAATTTTCTTCTATTAGGAATTTACACTTGTGCTCTTTAGCAGAGTGTCAATTCCAGAATTAAATCTTTTATGCTCTTTAGCAGAAAGCATTAATTCGAAAAGGGTAATTATTTTTTATTCCTAAAATTGTGTTCAAGAGAATTCCCCTTTATGCTTTTCAGCAGAAGGTGAATTTTCAAATTTAGGCTTTTATGCTCTTTAGCAGAAAGAATGAATTTCGAACATCAATTTTATCCCATCTTTATTCCAATTTTCTTCTATTAGGAATTTACACTTGTGCTCTTTAGCAGAGTGTCAATTCCAGAATTAAATCTTTTATGCTCTTTAGCAGAAAGCATTAATTCGAAAAGGGTAATTATTTTTTATTCCTAAAATTGTATTCAAGAGAATTCCCCTTTATGCTTTTCAGCAGATGGTAAATTCTTAAATTTTGGCTTTTATGCTCTTTAGCAGAAAGAATAAATTTCGAACATCAATTTTATTCCCTCTTTATTCCAATTTTCTTCTATTAGGAATTTACACTTGTGCTCTTTAGCAGAGTGTCAATTCCAGAATTAAGTCTTTTATGCTCTTTAGCAGAAAGCATTAATTCGAAACGAAAATTATTTTTTTTTCCTAAAATTGTGTTCTAGAGAATTCCCCTTTATGCTTTTCAGCAGAACGTAAATTCTTAAATTTAGGCTTTTATGCTCTTTAGCAGAAAGAATAAATTTCGAACATTAATTTATTCCCTCTTTATTCCAATTTTCTTCTATTAGGAATTTACACTTATACTCTTTAGCAGAGTTTCATTTCTAGAATTAAGCCTTTTATGCTCTTTAGCAGAAAGCATTAATTCGAACAGGGTAATTATTTTTTATTCCTAAAATTGTGTTTAAGAGAATTCCTCTTTATGATTTTCAGCAGAAGGTAAATTCTCAAATTTAGTCTTTTATGCTCTTTAGCAGAAAGAATAAATTTCGAACATCAATTTTATCCCACCTTTATTCCAATTTTCTTCGATTAGGAATATACTCTTATGCTCTTTTTGCAGATTGTCAATTCCAGAATTAAGTCTTTCATGCTCTTTAGAAAAAAGCATTAATTCGAAAAGGAAAATTATTATTTTTTTCCTAAAATTGTATTCTAGAGAATTCCCCTTTGTGCTTTTCAGCAGAACGTAAATTCTTAAATTTAGGCTTTTATGCTCTTTAGCAGAAAGAATAAATTTCGAACATTAATTTTATTCCCTCTTTATTCCAATTTTCTTCTATTAGGAATTTACACTTATACTCTTTAGCAGAGTTTCATTTCTAGAATTAAGCCTTTTATGCTCTTTAGCAGAAAGCATTAATTCGAACAGGGTAATTATTTTTTATTCCTAAAATTGTGTTTAAGAGAATTCCTCTTTATGATTTTCAGCAGAAGGTAAATTCTCAAATGTAGGCTTTTATGCTCTTTAGCAGAAAGAATAAATTTCGAACATCAATTTTATCCCATCTTTATTCCAATTTTCTTCTATTAGGAATTTACACTTGTGCTCTTTAGCAGAGTGTCAATTCCAGAATTAAGTCTTTTATGCTCTTTAGCAGAAAGCATTAATTCAAAAAGTGTAATTATTTTTTATTCCTAAAATTGTGTTCAAGAGAATTCCCCTTTATGCTTTTCAGCAGAAGGTGAATTTTCAAATTTAGGCTTTTATGCTCTTTAGCAGAAAGAATGAATTTCGAACATCAATTTTATCCCATCTTTATTCCAATTTTCTTCTATTAGGAATATACTCTTATGCTCTTTATGAGAGTGTCAATTCCAGAATTAAGTCTTTCATGCTCTTTAGCAGAAAGCATTAATTCGAAAAGGAAAATTATTTTTTTTTTCCAAAATTGTATTCTAGAGAATTCCCCTTTGTGCTTTTCAGCAGAACGTAAATTCTTAAATTTAGGCTTTTATGCTCTTTAGCAGAAAGAATAAATTTCGAACATCAATTTTATCCCATCTTTATTCCAATTTTCTTCTATTAGGAGTTTACACTTGTGCTCTTTAGCAGAGTGTCAATTCCAGAATTAAGTCTTTTATGCTCTTTAGCAGAAAGCATTAATTCGAAAAGGGTAATTATTTTTTATTACTAAAATTGTGTTCTAGAGAATTCCACTTTATGCTTTTCAGCAGAAGGTAAATTCTCAAATTTAGGCTTTTATGCTCTTTAGCAGAAAGAATAAATTTCGAACATCAATTTTATCCCAGCTTTATTCCAATTTTCTTCAATTAGGAATTTACACTTGTGCTCTTTAGCAGAGTGTCAATTCCAGAATTAAATCTTTTATGCTCTTTAGCAGAAAGCATTAATTCGAAAAGGGTAATTATATTTTATTCCTTAAATTGTGTTCAAGAGAATTCCCCTTTATGCTTTTCAACAGAAGGTGAATTCTTAAATTCATGCTTTTATGCTCTTTAGCAGAAAGAATAAATTTCGAACATCAATTTTATCCCATCTTTATTCCAATTTTCTTCTATTAGGAATTTACACTTGTGCTCTTTAGCAGAGTGTCAATTCCAGAATTAAGTCTTTTATGCTCTTTAGCAGAAAGCATTAATTCAAAAAGTGTAATTATTTTTTATTCCTAAAATTGTGTTCAAGAGAATTCCCCTTTATGCTTTTCAGCAGAAGGTGAATTTTCAAATTTAGGCTTTTATGCTCTTTAGCAGAAAGAATAAATTTCGAACATCAATTTTATTCCCTCTTTATTCCAATTTTCTTCGATTAGGAATATACTCTTATGCTCTTTATGAGAGTGTCAATTCCAGAATTAAGTCTTTTATGCTCTTTAGCAGAAAGCATTAATTCGAAAAGGAAAATTATTTTTTTCCAAAATTGTATTCTAGAGAATTCCCCTTTATGCTTTTCAGCAGAAGTTGAATTCTCAAATTTAGACTTTTATGCTCTTTAGCAGAAAGCATTAATTTGAAAAGGGTAATTTTATTTTATTCATAAATTGTGTTCAAGAGAATTCCCCTTTATGCTTTTCAACAGAAGGTGAATTCTTAAATTCATGCTTTTATGCTCTTTAGCAGAAAGAATAAATTTCGAACATCAATTTTACTCCCTCTTTATTCTAATTTTCTTCTATTATGAATATACTCTTATGATCTTTAGCAGAGTGTCAATTCCAGAATTAAGTCTTTCATGCTCTTTAGCAGAAAGCATTAATTCGAAAAGGGTAATTATTTTTTATTCCTAAAATTGTGTTCAAGAGAATTCCCCTTTATGCTTTTCAGCAGAAGTTGAATTCTTAAATTTAGGCTTTTATGCTCTTTAGCAGAAAGAATAAATTTCGAACATCAATTTTATCCCATCTTTATTCCAATTTTCTTCTATTAGGAATTTACACTTGTGCTCTTTAGCAGAGTGTCAATTCCAGAATTAAGTCTTTTATGCTCTTTAGCAGAAAGCATTAATTCAAAAAGTGTAATTATTTTTTATTCCTAAAATTGTGTTCAAGAGAATTCCCCTTTATGCTTTTCAGCAGAAGTTGAATTCTCAAATTTAGGCTTTTATGCTCTTTAGCAGAAAGAATAAATTTCGAACATCAATTTTATCCCATCTTTATTCCAATTTTCTTCTATTAGGAATTTACACTTGTGCTCTTTAGCAGAGTGTCAATTCCAGAATTAAGTCTTTTATGCTCTTTAGCAGAAAGCATTAATTCAAAAAGTGTAATTATTTTTTATTCCTAAAATTGTGTTCAAGAGAATTCCCCTTTATGCTTTTCAGCAGAAGGTGAATTTTCAAATTTAGGCTTTTATGCTCTTTAGCAGAAAGAATAAATTTCGAACATCAATTTTATCCCATCTTTATTCCAATTTTCTTCTATTAGGAGTTTACACTTGTGCTCTTTAGCAGAGTGTCAATTCCAGAATTAAGTCTTTTATGCTCTTTAGCAGAAAGCATTAATTCGAAAAGGGTAATTATATTTTATTCCTTAAATTGTGTTCAAGAGAATTCCCCTTTATGCTTTTCAACAGAAGGTGAATTTTCAAATTTAGGCTTTTATGCTCTTTAGCAGAAAGAATAAATTTCGAACATCAATTTTATCCCAGCTTTATTCCAATTTTCATCTATTAGGAATTTACACTTATAGTCTTTAGCAGAGTTTCATTTCTAGAATTAAGCCTTTTATGCTCTTTAGCAGAAAGCATTAATTCGAACAGGGTAATTATTTTTTATTCCTAAAATTGTGTTTAAGAGAATTCCTCTTTATGATTTTCAGCAGAAGGTAAATTCTCAAATTTAGGCTTTTATGCTCTTTAGCAGAAAGAATAAATTTCGAACATCAATTTTATCCCATCTTTATTCCAATTTTCTTCTATTAGGAATTTACACTTGTGCTCTTTAGCAGAGTGTCAATTCCAGAATTAAGTCTTTTATGCTCTTTAGCAGAAAGCATTAATTCAAAAGGTTAATTATTTTTTCTTCCTAAAATTGTGTTCAAGAGAATTCCCCTTTATGCTTTTCAGCAGAAGGTGAATTTTCAAATTTAGGCTTTTATGCTCTTTAGCAGAAAGAATAAATTTCGAACATCAATTTTATCCCATCTTTATTCCAATTTTCTTCTATTAGGAATTTACACTTGTGCTCTTTAGCAGAGTGTCAATTCCAGAATTAAGTCTTTTATGATCTTTAGCAGAAAGCATTAATTCAAAAAGTGTAATTATTTATTATTCCTAAAATTGTGTTCAAGAGAATTCCCCTTTATGCTTTTCAGCAGAAGGTGAATTTTCAAATTTAGGCTTTTATGCTCTTTAGCAGAAAGAATAAATTTCGAACATCAATTTTATCCCATCTTTATTCCAATTTTCTTCTATTAGGAGTTTACACTTGTGCTCTTTAGCAGAGTGTCAATTCCAGAATTAAGTCTTTTATGCTCTTTAGCAGAAAGCATTAATTCGAAAAGGGTAATTATATTTTATTCATAAATTGTGTTCAAGAGAATTCCCCTTTATGCTTTTCAACAGAAGGTGAATTCTTAAATTCATGCTTTTATGCTCCTTAGCAGAAAGAATAAATTTCGAACATCAATTTTACTCCCTCTTTATTCTAATTTTCTTCTATTATGAATATACTCTTATGATCTTTAGCAGAGTGTCAATTCCAGAATTAAGTCTTTCATGCTCTTTAGCAGAAAGCATTAATTCGAAAAGGAAAATTATTTTTTTTTTCCAAAATTGTATTCTAGAGAATTCCCCTTTGTGCTTTTCAGCAGAACGTAAATTCTTAAATTTAGGCTTTTATGCTCTTTAGCAGAAAGAATAAATTTCGAACATTAATTTTATTCCCTCTTTATGCCAATTTTCTTCTATTAGGAATTTACACTTATACTCTTTAGCAGAGTTTCATTTCTAGAATTAAGCCTTTTATGCTCTTTAGCAGAAAGCATTAATTCGAACAGGGTAATTATTTTTTATTCCTAAAATTGTGTTTAAGAGAATTCCTCTTTATGATTTTCAGCAGAAGGTAAATTCTCAAATTTAGTCTTTTATGCTCTTTAGCAGAAAGAATAAATTTCGAACATCAATTTTATCCCACCTTTATTCCAATTTTCTTCGATTAGGAATATACTCTTATGCTCTTTTTGCAGATTGTCAATTCCAGAATTAATTCTTTTATGCTCTTTAGCAGAAAGCATTAATTCGAAAAGGAAAATTATTTTTTTTTTCCAAAATTGTATTCTAGAGAATTCCGCTTTGGGCTTTTCAGCAGAACGTAAATTCTTAAATTTAGGCTTTTATGCTCTTTAGCAGAAAGAATAAATTTCGAACATCAATTTTATCCCAGCTTTATTCCAATTTTCTTCAATTAGGAATTTACACTTGTGCTCTTTAGCAGAGTGTCAATTCCAGAATTAAGTCTTTTATGCTCTTTAGCAGAAAGCATTAATTCAAAAAGTGTAATTATTTTTTATTCCTAAAATTGTGTTCAAGAGAATTCCCCTTTATGCTTTTCAGCAGAAGGTGAATTTTCAAATTTAGGCTTTTATGCTCTTTAGCAGAAAGAATAAATTTCGAACATCAATTTTATCCCATCTTTATTCCAATTTTCTTCTATTAGGAATTTACAATTGTGCTCTTTAGCAGAGTGTCAATTCCAGAATTAAGTCTTTTATGCTCTTTAGCAGAAAGCATTAATTTGAAAAAGAAAATTATTTTTTATTCCTAAAATTGTGTTCTAGAGAATTCCCCTTTATGCTTTTCAGCAGAAGGTGAATTCTCAAATTTAGGCTTTTATGCTCTTTAGCAGAAAGAATAAATTTCGAACATCAATTTTATCCCATCTTTATTCCAATTTTCTTCTATTAGGAATTTACACTTATGCTCTTTAGCAGAGTGTCAATTCCAGAATTAAGTCTTTTATGCTCTTTAGCAGAAAGCATTAATTCGAAATAGAAAGTTCTTTTTTTTATTCCTAAAATTGTGTTCTCGAGAATTCCCCTTTTTATCTCAGCAGAATGTAAATTCTTAAATTTTGGCTTTTATGCTCTTTAGCAGAAAGAATAAATTTCGAACATCAATTTTATTTTTATGCTCTTTAGCAGAAAGCATTAATTTGAAAAAGAGAATTATTTTTTATTCCTAAAATTGTGTTCAAGAGAATTCCCCTTTATGCTTTTCAACAGAAGGTGAATTCTTAAATTCATGCTTTTATGCTCTTTAGCAGAAAGAATAAATTTCGAACATCAATTTTATCCCATCTTTATTCCAATTTTCTTCTATTAGGAATTTACACTTATGCTCTTTAGCAGAGTGTCAATTCCAGAATTAAGTCTTTTATGCTCTTTAGCAGAAAGCATTAATTCGAAAAGGGTAATTATTTTTTATTCCTAAAATTGTGTTCAAGAGAATTCCCCTTTATGCTTTTCAACAGAAGGTGAATTCTTAAATTCATGCTTTTATGCTCTTTAGCAGAAAGAATAAATTTCGAACATCAATTTTACTCCCTCTTTATTCTAATTTTCTTCTATTATGAATATACTCTTATGATCTTTAGCAGAGTGTCAATTCCAGAATTAAGTCTTTCATGCTCTTTAGCAGAAAGCATTAATTCGAAAAGGAAAATTATTTTTTTTTTCCAAAATTGTATTCTAGAGAATTCCCCTTTGTGCTTTTCAGCAGAACGTAAATTCTTAAATTTAGGCTTTTATGCTCTTTAGCAGAAAGAATAAATTTCGAACATTAATTTTATTCCCTCTTTATTCCAATTTTCTTCTATTAGGAATTTACACTTATACTCTTTAGCAGAGTTTCATTTCTAGAATTAAGCCTTTTATGCTCTTTAGCAGAAAGCATTAATTCAAAAAGTGTAATTATTTTTTATTCCTAAAATTGTGTTCAAGAGAATTCCCCTTTATGCTTTTCAGCAGAAGTTGAATTCTCAAATTTAGGCTTTTATGCTCTTTAGCAGAAAGAATAAATTTCGAACATCAATTTTATCCCATCTTTATTCCAATTTTCTTCTATTAGGAATTTACACTTGTGCTCTTTAGCAGAGTGTCAATTCCAGAATTAAGTCTTTTATGCTCTTTAGCAGAAAGCATTAATTCGAACAGGGTAATTATTTTTTATTCCTAAAATTGTGTTCAAGAGAATTCCCCTTTATGCTTTTCAACAGAAGGTGAATTCTTAAATTCATGCTTTTATGCTCTTTAGCAGAAAGAATAAATTTCGAACATCAATTTTACTCCCTCTTTATTCCAATTTTCTTCTATTATGAATATACTCTTATGATCTTTAGCAGAGTGTCAATTCCAGAATTAAGACTTTTATGCTCTTTAGCAGAAAGCATTAATTCGAAAAGGGTAATTATTTTTTATTCCTAAAATTGTGTTCAAGAGAATTCCCCTTTATGCTTTTCAGCAGAAGGTGAATTTTCAAATTTAGGCTTTTATGCTCTTTAGCAGAAAGAATAAATTTCGAACATCAATTTTATTCCCTCTTTATTCCAATTTTCTTCGATTAGGAATATACTCTTATGCTCTTTATGAGAGTGTCAATTCCAGAATTAAGTCTTTTATGCTCTTTAGCAGAAAGCATTAATTTGAAAAAGAAAATTATTTTTTATTCCTAAAATTGTGTTCTAGAGAATTCCCCTTTATGCTTTTCAGCAGAAGGTGAATTCTCAAATTTAGGCTTTTATGCTCTTTAGCAGAAAGAATAAATTTCGAACATCAATTTTATTCCCTCTTTATTCCAATTTTCTTCTATTAGGAATTTACACTTGTGCTCTTTAGCAGAGTGTCAATTCCAGAATTAAGTCTTTTATGCTCTTTAGCAGAAAGCATTAATTCGAACAGGGTACTTATTTTTTATTCCTAAAATTGTGTTTAAGAGAATTCCCCTTTTTTTCTCACAGCATAATGTAAATTCTTAAATTTTGGCTTTTATGCTCTTTAGCAGAAAGAATAAATTTCGAACATCAATTTTATTTTTTGCAGAAAGCATTAATTCGAAAGAGAAAGTTATTTTTTTTCCAAAATTGTGTTATAGAGAATTACCCTTTATGCTATTCAACAGAAGGTGAATTCTTTAATTCATGCTTTTATGCTCTTTAGCAGAAAGAATGAATTTCGAACATCAATTTTACTCCCTCTTTATTCCAATTTTCTTCTATTATGAATATACTCTTATGATCTTTAGCAGAGTGTCAATTCCAGAATTAAGTCTTTCATGCTCTTTAGCAGAAAGCATTAATTCGAAAAGGATAATTATTTTTTATTACTAAAATTGTGTTCTAGAGAATTCCACTTTATGCTTTTCAGCAGAAGGTAAATTCTCAAATTTAGGCTTTTATGCTCTTTAGCAGAAAGAATAAATTTCGAACATCAATTTTATCCCATCTTTATTCCAATTTTCTTCTATTAGGAATTTACACTTGTGCTCTTTAGCAGAGTGTCAATTCCAGAATTAAATCTTTTATGCTCTTTAGCAGAAAGCATTAATTCGAAAAGGGTAATTATTTTTTATTCCTAAAATTGTGTTCAAGAGAATTCCCCTTTATGCTTTTCAGCAGAAGGTGAATTCTCAAATTTAGGCTTTTATGCTCTTTAGCAGAAAGAATAAATTTCGAACATCAATTTTATCCCATCTTTATTCCAATTTTCTTCTATTAGGAATTTACACTTGTGCTCTTTAGCAGAGTGTCAATTCCAGAATTAAGTCTTTCATGCTCTTTAGCAGAAAGCATTAATTCGAAAAGGATAATTATTTTTTATTACTAAAATTGTGTTCTAGAGAATTCCACTTTATGCTTTTCAGCAGAAGGTGAATTTTCAAATTTAGGCTTTTATGCTCTTTAGCAGAAAGAATAAATTTCGAACATCAATTTTATCCCAGCTTTATTCCAATTTTCTTCTATTAGGAATTTACACTTGTGCTCTTTAGCAGAGTGTCAATTCCAGAATTAAGTCTTTTATGCTCTTTAGCAGAAAGCATTAATTCGAAAAGGGTAATTACTTTTTATTCCTAAAATTGTGTTCAAGAGAATTCCCCTTTATGCTTTTCAGCAGAAGGTAAATTCTCAAATTTAGGCTTTTATGCTCTTTAGCAGAAAGAATAAATTTCGAACATCAATTTTATCCCAGCTTTATTCCAATTTTCTTCAATTAGGAATTTACACTTGTGCTCTTTAGCAGAGTGTCAATTCCAGAATTAAGTCTTTTATGCTCTTTAGCAGAAAGCATTAATTCGAAAAGGGTAATTTTATTTTATTCATAAATTGTGTTCAAGAGAATTCCCCTTTATGCTTTTCAACAGAAGGTGAATTCTTAAATTCATGCTTTTATGCTCTTTAGCAGAAAGAATAAATTTCGAACATCAATTTTATCCCATCTTTATTCCAATTTTCTTCTATTAGGAATTTACACTTGTGCTCTTTAGCAGAGTGTCAATTCCAGAATTAAGTCTTTTATGCTCTTTAGCAGAAAGCATTAATTCAAAAAGTGTAATTATTTTTTATTCCTAAAATTGTGTTCAAGAGAATTCCCCTTTATGCTTTTCAGCAGAAGGTGAATTTTCAAATTTAGGCTTTTATGCTCTTTAGCAGAAAGAATGAATTTCGAACATCAATTTTATTCCCTCTTTATTCCAATTTTCTTCGATTAGGAATATACTCTTATGCTCTTTATGAGAGTGTCAATTCCAGAATTAAGTCTTTCATGCTCTTTAGCAGAAAGCATTAATTCGAAAAGGAAAATTATTTTTTTTTTCCAAAATTGTATTCTAGAGAATTCCCCTTTGTGCTTTTCAGCAGAACGTAAATTCTTAAATTTAGGCTTTTATGCTCTTTAGCAGAAAGCATTAATTCGAAAAGGGTAATTATATTTTATTCCTTAAATTGTGTTCAAGAGAATTCCCCTTTATGCTTTTCAACAGAAGGTGAATTCTTAAATTCATGCTTTTATGCTCTTTAGCAGAAAGAATAAATTTCGAACATCAATTTTACTCCCTCTTTATTCTAATTTTCTTCTATTATGAATATACTCTTATGATCTTTAGCAGAGTGTCAATTCCAGAATTAAGTCTTTCATGCTCTTTAGCAGAAAGCATTAATTCGAAAAGGGTAATTATTTTTTATTCCTAAAATTGTGTTCAAGAGAATTCCCCTTTATGCTTTTCAGCAGAAGGTAAATTCTCAAATTTAGGCTTTTATGCTCTTTAGCAGAAAGAATAAATTTCGAACATCAATTTTATCCCATCTTTATTCCAATTTTCTTCTATTAGGAATTTACACTTGTGCTCTTTAGCAGAGTGTCAATTCCAGAATTAAGTCTTTTATGCTCTTTAGCAGAAAGCATTAATTCAAAAAGTGTAATTATTTTTTATTCCTAAAATTGTGTTCAAGAGAATTCCCCTTTATGCTTTTCAGCAGAAGGTGAATTTTCAAATTTAGGCTTTTATGCTCTTTAGCAGAAAGAATAAATTTCGAACATCAATTTTATCCCATCTTTATTCCAATTTTCTTCTATTAGGAGTTTACACTTGTGCTCTTTAGCAGAGTGTCAATTCCAGAATTAAGTCTTTTATGCTCTTTAGCAGAAAGCATTAATTCGAAAAGGGTAATTATATTTTATTCCAATTGTGTTCAAGAGAATTCCCCTTTATGCTTTTCAGCAGAACGAAAATTCTTAAATTTAGGCTTTTATGCTCTTTAGCAGAAAGAATAAATTTCGAACATCAATTTTATCCCATCTTTATTCCAATTTTCTTCTATTAGGAATTTACACTTGTGCTCTTTAGCAGAGTGTCAATTCCAGAATTAAGTCTTTTATGCTCTTTAGCAGAAAGCATTAATTCGAAAAGGGTAATTATTTTTTATTCCTAAAATTGTGTTCAAGAGAATTCCCCTTTATGCTTTTCAGCAGAAGTTGAATTCTCAAATTTAGGCTTTTATGCTCTTTAGCAGAAAGAATAAATTTCGAACATCAATTTTATCCCATCTTTATTCCAATTTTCTTCTATTAGGAATTTACACTTGTGCTCTTTAGCAGAGTGTCAATTCCAGAATTAAGTCTTTTATGCTCTTTAGCAGAAAGCATTAATTCGAAAAGGGTAATTATTTTTTATTCCTAAAATTGTGTTCAAGAGAATTCCCCTTTATGCTTTTCAGCAGAAGGTGAATTTTCAAATTTTGGCTTTTATGCTCTTTAGCAGAAAAAATAAATTTCGAACATCAATTTTATTCCCTCTTTATACCAATTTTCTATTATTAGGAATTTACACTTGTGCTCTTTAGCAGAGTGTCAATTCCAGAATTAAGTCTTTTATGCTCTTTTGCAGAAAGCATTAATTCGAAAGAGAATTAAATTTTGGCTTTTATGCTCTTTAGCAGAAAGAATAAATTTCGAACATCAATTTTATTCCCTCTTTATACCAATTTTCTATTATTAGGAATTTACACTTTTGCTCTTTAGCAGAGTGTCAATTCCAGAATTAAGTCTTTCATGCCCTTTAGCAGAAAGCATTAATTCGAAAGAGAAAGTTATTTTTTTTTTCAAAATTGTGTTCTAGAGAACTCCCCTTTATTTCTCTCAGCATAATGTAAATTCTTAAATTTAGGCTTTTATGCTCTTTAGCAGAAAGAATAAATTTCGAACATTAATTTTATTCCCTCTTTATTCCAATTTTCTTCTATTAGGAATTTACACTTATACTCTTTAGCAGAGTTTCATTTCTAGAATTAAGCCTTTTATGCTCTTTAGCAGAAAGCATTAATTCGAACAGGGTAATTATTTTTTATTCCTAAAATTGTGTTTAAGAGAATTCCTCTTTATGATTTTCAGCAGAAGGTAAATTCTCAAATTTAGGCTTTTATGCTCTTTAGCAGAAAGAATAAATTTCGAACATCAATTTTATCCCATCTTTATTCCAATTTTCTTCGATTAGGAATATACTCTTATGCTCTTTTTGAGATTGTCAATTCCAGAATTAAGTCTTTCATGCTCTTGAGCAGAAAGCATTATTTCGAAAAGAAAATTATTTTTTTTTCCAAAATTGTATTCTAGAGAATTCCCCTTTGTGCTTTTCAGCAGAACGTAAATTCTTAAATTTAGGCTTTTATGCTCTTTAGCAGAAAGAATAAATTTCGAACATTAATTTTATTCCCTCTTTATTCCAATTTTCTTCTATTAGGAATTTACACCTATACTCTTTAGCAGAGTTTCATTTCTAGAATTAAGCCTTTTATGCTCTTCAGCAGAAAGCATTAATTCGAACAGGGTAATTATTTTTTATTCCTAAAATTGTGTTTAAGAGAATTCCTCTTTATGATTTTCAGCAGAAGGTAAATTCTCAAATTTAGGCTTTTATGCTCTTTAGCAGAAAGAATAAATTTCGAACATCAATTTTATCCCATCTTTATTCCAATTTTCTTCTATTAGGAATTTACACTTGTGCTCTTTAGCAGAGTGTCAATTCCAGAATTAAGTCTTTTATGCTCTTTAGCAGAAAGCATTAATTCAAAAAGTGTAATTATTTTTTATTCCTAAAATTGTGTTCAAGAGAATTCCCCTTTATGCTTTTCAGCAGAAGGTGAATTTTCAAATTTAGGCTTTTATGCTCTTTAGCAGAAAGAATGAATTTCGAACATCAATTTTATTCCCTCTTTATTCCAATTTTCTTCTATTAGGAATATACTCTTATGCTCTTTATGAGAGTGTCAATTCCAGAATTAAGTCTTTTATGCTCTTTAGCAGAAAGCATTAATTCGAAAAGGAAAATTATTTTTTTTCCAAAATTGTGTTCTAGAGAATTCCCCTTTGTGCTTTTCAGCAGAAGGTAAATTCTTAAATTTAGGCTTTTATGCTCTTTAGCAGAAAGAATAAATTTCGAACATCAATTTTATCCCAGCTTTATTCCAATTTTCTTCTATTAGGAATTTACACTTGTGCTCTTTAGCAGAGTGTCAATTCCAGAATTAAATCTTTTATGCTCTTTAGCAGAAAGCATTAATTCGAAAAGGGTAATTACTTTTTATTCCTAAAATTGTGTTCAAGAGAATTCCCCTTTATGCTTTTCAGCAGAAGTTGAATTCTCAAATTTAGGCTTTTATGCTCTTTAGCAGAAAGAATAAATTTCGAACATCAATTTTATCCCAGCTTTATTCCAATTTTCTTCAATTAGGAATTTACACTTGTGCTCTTTAGCAGAGTGTCAATTCCAGAATTAAATCTTTTATGCTCTTTAGCAGAAAGCATTAATTCGAAAAGGGTAATTATATTTTATTCCTTAAATTGTGTTCAAGAGAATTCCCCTTTATGCTTTTCAACAGAAGGTGAATTCTTAAATTCATGCTTTTATGCTCTTTAGCAGAAAGAATAAATTTCGAACATCAATTTTATCCCATCTTTATTCCAATTTTCTTCTATTAGGAATTTACACTTGTGCTCTTTAGCAGAGTGTCAATTCCAGAATTAAGTCTTTTATGCTCTTTAGCAGAAAGCATTAATTCAAAAAGTGTAATTATTTTTTATTCCTAAAATTGTGTTCAAGAGAATTCCCCTTTATGCTTTTCAGCAGAAGGTGAATTTTCAAATTTAGGCTTTTATGCTCTTTAGCAGAAAGAATGAATTTCGAACATCAATTTTATTCCCTCTTTATTCCAATTTTCTTCGATTAGGAATATACTCTTATGCTCTTTATGAGAGTGTCAATTCCAGAATTAAGTCTTTCATGCTCTTTAGCAGAAAGCATTAATTCGAAAAGGAAAATTATTTTTTTTTTCCAAAATTGTATTCTAGAGAATTCCCCTTTGTGCTTTTCAGCAGAACGTAAATTCTTAAATTTAGGCTTTTATGCTCTTTAGCAGAAAGCATTAATTCGAAAAGGGTAATTATATTTTATTCCTTAAATTGTGTTCAAGAGAATTCCCCTTTATGCTTTTCAACAGAAGGTGAATTCTTAAATTCATGCTTTTATGCTCTTTAGCAGAAAGAATAAATTTCGAACATCAATTTTACTCCCTCTTTATTCTAATTTTCTTCTATTATGAATATACTCTTATGATCTTTAGCAGAGTGTCAATTCCAGAATTAAGTCTTTCATGCTCTTTAGCAGAAAGCATTAATTCGAAAAGGGTAATTATTTTTTATTCCTAAAATTGTGTTCAAGAGAATTCCCCTTTATGCTTTTCAGCAGAAGGTGAATTTTCAAATTTAGGCTTTTATGCTCTTTAGCAGAAAGAATAAATTTCGAACATCAATTTTATCCCATCTTTATTCCAATTTTCTTCTATTAGGAATTTACACTTGTGCTCTTTAGCAGAGTGTCAATTCCAGAATTAAGTCTTTTATGCTCTTTAGCAGAAAGCATTAATTCAAAAAGTGTAATTATTTTTTATTCCTAAAATTGTGTTCAAGAGAATTCCCCTTTATGCTTTTCAGCAGAAGGTGAATTTTCAAATTTAGGCTTTTATGCTCTTTAGCAGAAACAATAAATTTCGAACATCAATTTTATCCCATCTTTATTTCAATTTTCTTCTATTAGGAGTTTACACTTGTGCTCTTTAGCAGAGTGTCAATTCCAGAATTAAGTCTTTTATGCTCTTTAGCAGAAAGCATTAATTCAAAAAGTGTAATTATTTTTTATTCCTAAAATTGTGTTCAAGAGAATTCCCCTTTATGCTTTTCAGCAGAAGGTGAATTTTCAAATTTAGGCTTTTATGCTCTTTAGCAGAAAGAATAAATTTCGAACATCAATTTTATCCCATCTTTATTCCAATTTTCTTCTATTAGGAATTTACACTTGTGCTCTTTAGCAGAGTGTCAATTCCAGAATTAAGTCTTTTATGCTCTTTAGCAGAAAGCATTAATTCGAAAAGGGTAATTATATTTTATTCCTAAAATTGTGTTCAAGAGAATTCCCCTTTATGCTTTTCAGCAGAAGGTGAATTTTCAAATTTAGGCTTTTATGCTCTTTAGCAGAAAGAATGAATTTCGAACATCAATTTTATTCCCTCTTTATTCCAATTTTCTTCTATTAGGAATTTACACTTATACTCTTTAGCAGAGTTTCATTTCTAGAATTAAGCCTTTTATGCTCTTTAGCAGAAAGCATTAATTCGAACAGGGTAATTATTTTTTATTCCTAAAATTGTGTTTAAGAGAATTCCTCTTTATGATTTTCAGCAGAAGGTAAATTCTCAAATTTAGGCTTTTATGCTCTTTAGCAGAAAGAATAAATTTCGAACATCAATTTTATCCCATCTTTATTCCAATTTTCTTCTATTAGGAATTTACACTTGTGCTCTTTAGCAGAGTGTCAATTCCAGAATTAAGTCTTTTATGCTCTTTAGCAGAAAGCATTAATTCAAAAAGTGTAATTATTTTTTATTCCTAAAATTGTGTTCAAGAGAATTCCCCTTTATGCTTTTCAGCAGAAGGTGAATTTTCAAATTTAGGCTTTTATGCTCTTTAGCAGAAAGAATGAATTTCGAACATCAATTTTATCCCATCTTTATTCCAATTTTCTTCTATTAGGAATTTACACTTGTGCTCTTTAGCAGAGTGTCAATTCCAGAATTAAGTCTTTTATGCTCTTTAGCAGAAAGCATTAATTCAAAAAGTGTAATTATTTTTTATTCCTAAAATTGTGTTCAAGAGAATTCCCCTTTATGCTTTTCAGCAGAAGGTGAATTTTCAAATTTAGGCTTTTATGCTCTTTAGCAGAAAGAATAAATTTCGAACATCAATTTTATCCCATCTTTATTCCAATTTTCTTCTATTAGGAGTTTACACTTGTGCTCTTTAGCAGAGTGTCAATTCCAGAATTAAGTCTTTTATGCTCTTTAGCAGAAAGCATTAATTCGAAAAGGGTAATTATATTTTATTCCTTAAATTGTGTTCAAGAGAATTCCCCTTTATGCTTTTCAACAGAAGGTGAATTCTTAAATTCATGCTTTTATGCTCTTTAGCAGAAAGAATAAATTTCGAACATCAATTTTACTCCCTCTTTATTCTAATTTTCTTCTATTATGAATATACTCTTATGCTCTTTAGCAGAGTGTCAATTCCAGAATTAAGTCTTTCATGCTCTTTAGCAGAAAGCATTAATTCGAAAAGGAAAATTATTTTTTTTTTCCAAAATTGTATTCTAGAGAATTCCCCTTTGTGCTTTTCAGCAGAACGTAAATTCTTAAATTTAGGCTTTTATGCTCTTTAGCAGAAAGAATAAATTTCGAACATTAATTTTATTCCCTCTTTATTCCAATTTTCTTCTATTAGGAATTTACACTTATACTCTTTAGCAGAGTTTCATTTCTAGAATTAAGCCTTTTATGCTCTTTAGCAGAAAGCATTAATTCGAACAGGGTAATTATTTTTTATTCCTAAAATTGTGTTTAAGAGAATTCCTCTTTATGATTTTCAGCAGAAGGTAAATTCTCAAATTTAGGCTTTTATGCTCTTTAGCAGAAAGAATAAATTTCGAACATCAATTTTATCCCATCTTTATTCCAATTTTCTTCTATTAGGAATTTACACTTGTGCTCTTTAGCAGAGTGTCAATTCCAGAATTAAGTCTTTTATGCTCTTTAGCAGAAAGCATTAATTCAAAAAGTGTAATTATTTTTTATTCCTAAAATTGTGTTCAAGAGAATTCCCCTTTATGCTTTTCAGCAGAAGGTGAATTTTCAAATTTAGGCTTTTATGCTCTTTAGCAGAAAGAATAAATTTCGAACATCAATTTTATCCCATCTTTATTCCAATTTTCTTCTATTAGGAATTTACACTTGTGCTCTTTAGCAGAGTGTCAATTCCAGAATTAAATCTTTTATGCTCTTTAGCAGAAAGCATTAATTCGAAAAGGGTAATTATTTTTTATTCCTAAAATTGTGTTCAAGAGAATTCCCCTTTATGCTTTTCAGCAGAAGTTGAATTCTCAAATTTAGGCTTTTATGCTCTTTAGCAGAAAGAATAAATTTCGAACATCAATTTTATCCCATCTTTATTCCAATTTTCTTCTATTAGGAATTTACACTTGTGCTCTTTAGCAGAGTGTCAATTCCAGAATTAAGTCTTTTATGCTCTTTAGCAGAAAGCATTAATTCGAAAAGGGTAATTATATTTTATTCCTTAAATTGTGTTCAAGAGAATTCCCCTTTATGCTTTTCAACAGAAGGTGAATTCTTAAATTCATGCTTTTATGCTCTTTAGCAGAAAGAATAAATTTCGAACATCAATTTTACTCCCTCTTTATTCTAATTTTCTTCTATTATGAATATACTCTTATGATCTTTAGCAGAGTGTCAATTCCAGAATTAAGTCTTTCATGCTCTTTAGCAGAAAGCATTAATTCGAAAAGGAAAATTATTTTTTTTTTCCAAAATTGTATTCTAGAGAATTCCCCTTTGTGCTTTTCAGCAGAACGTAAATTCTTAAATTTAGGCTTTTATGCTCTTTAGCAGAAAGAATAAATTTCGAACATTAATTTTATTCCCTCTTTATTCCAATTTTCTTCTATTAGGAATTTACACTTGTGCTCTTTAGCAGAGTGTCAATTCCAGAATTAAGTCTTTTATGCTCTTTAGCAGAAAGCATTAATTCAAAAAGTGTAATTATTTTTTATTCCTAAAATTGTGTTCAAGAGAATTCCCCTTTATGCTTTTCAGCAGAAGGTGAATTTTCAAATTTAGGCTTTTATGCTCTTTAGCAGAAAGAATGAATTTCGAACATCAATTTTATTCCCTCTTTATTCCAATTTTCTTCGATTAGGAATATACTCTTATGCTCTTTATGAGAGTGTCAATTCCAGAATTAAGTCTTTTATGCTCTTTAGCAGAAAGCATTAATTTGAAAAAGAAAATTATTTTTTATTCCTAAAATTGTGTTCTAGAGAATTCCCCTTTATGCTTTTCAGCAGAAGGTGAATTCTCAAATTTAGGCTTTTATGCTCTTTAGCAGAAAGAATAAATTTCGAACATCAATTTTATTCCCTCTTTATTCCAATTTTCTTCTATTAGGAATTTACACTTATGCTCTTTAGCAGAGTGTCAATTCCAGAATTAAGTTTTTTATGCTCTTTTGCAGAAAGCATTAATTCGAAAGAGAAAGTTATTTTTTTTCCAAAATTGTGTTCTAGAGAACTCCCCTTTTTTTCTCAGCATAATGTAAATTCTTAAATTTTGGCTTTTATGCTCTTTAGCAGAAAGAATAAATTTCGAACATCAATTTTATTCCCTCTTTATTCCAATTTTCTATTATTAGGAATTTACACTTTTGCTCTTTAGCAGAGTGTCAATTCCAGAATTAAGTCTTTTATGCTCTTTAGTAGAAAGCATTAATTCGAAAGAGAAAGTTATTTTTTTTTCCAAAATTGTGTTATAGAGAATTACCCTTTATGCTATTCAACAGAAGGTGAATTCTTTAATTCATGCTTTTATGCTCTTTAGCAGAAAGAATAAATTTCGAACATCAATTTTATCCCATCTTTATTCCAATTTTCTTCTATTATGAATATACTCTTATGATCTTTAGCAGAGTGTCAATTCCAGAATTAAGTCTTTCATGCTCTTTAGCAGAAAGCATTAATTCGAAAAGGATAATTATTTTTTATTCCTAAAATTGTGTTCAAGAGAATTCCCCTTTATGCTTTTCAACAGAAGGTGAATTCTTAAATTCATGCTTTTATGCTCTTTAGCAGAAAGAATAAATTTCGAACATCAATTTTATCCCATCTTTATTCTAATTTTCTTCTATTATGAATATACTCTTATGATCTTTAGCAGAGTGTCAATTCCAGAATTAAGTCTTTCATGCTCTTTAGCAGAAAGCATTAATTCGAAAAGGAAAATTATTTTTTTTTTCCAAAATTGTATTCTAGAGAATTCCCCTTTGTGCTTTTCAGCAGAACGTAAATTCTTAAATTTAGGCTTTTATGCTCTTTAGCAGAAAGAATAAATTTCGAACATTAATTTTATTCCCTCTTTATTCCAATTTTCTTCTATTAGGAATTTACACTTATACTCTTTAGCAGAGTTTCATTTCTAGAATTAAGCCTTTTATGCTCTTTAGCAGAAAGCATTAATTCAAAAAGTGTAATTATTTTTTATTCCTAAAATTGTGTTCAAGAGAATTCCCCTTTATGCTTTTCAGCAGAAGGTGAATTTTCAAATTTAGGCTTTTATGCTCTTTAGCAGAAAGAATGAATTTCGAACATCAATTTTATCCCAGCTTTATTCCAATTTTCTTCAATTAGGAATTTACACTTGTGCTCTTTAGCAGAGTGTCAATTCCAGAATTAAATCTTTTATGCTCTTTAGCAGAAAGCATTAATTCGAAAAGGGTAATTATATTTTATTCCTTAAATTGTGTTCAAGAGAATTCCCCTTTATGCTTTTCAACAGAAGGTGAATTCTTAAATTCATGCTTTTATGCTCTTTAGCAGAAAGAATAAATTTCGAACATCAATTTTACTCCCTCTTTATTCTAATTTTCTTCTATTATGAATATACTCTTATGATCTTTAGCAGAGTGTCAATTCCAGAATTAAGTCTTTTATGCTCTTTAGCAGAAAGCATTAATTCAAAAAGTGTAATTATTTTTTATTCCTAAAATTGTGTTCAAGAGAATTCCCCTTTATGCTTTTCAGCAGAAGGTGAATTTTCAAATTTAGGCTTTTATGCTCTTTAGCAGAAAGAATGAATTTCGAACATCAATTTTATTCCCTCTTTATTCCAATTTTCTTCGATTAGGAATATACTCTTATGCTCTTTATGAGAGTGTCAATTCCAGAATTAAGTCTTTTATGCTCTTTTGCAGAAAGCATTAATTCGAAAGAGAAAGTTATTTTTTTTCCAAAATTGTGTTCTAGAGAACTCCCCTTTTTTTCTCTCAGCATAATGTAAATTCTTAAATTTTGGCTTTTATGCTCTTTAGCAGAAAGAATAAATTTCGAACATCAATTTTATTCCCTCTTTATACCAATTTTCTATTATTAGGAATTTACACTTTTGCTCTTTAGCAGAGTGTCAATTCTAGAATTAAGCCTTTTATGCTCTTTAGCAGAAAGCATTAATTCGAAAGAGAAAGTTATTTTTTTTCCAAAATTGTGTTATAGAGAATTACCCTTTATGCTATTCAACAGAAGGTGAATTCTTTAATTCATGCTTTTATGCTCTTTAGCAGAAAGAATAAATTTCGAACATCAATTTTACTCCCTCTTTATTCCAATTTTCTTCTATTATGAATATACTCTTATGATCTTTAGCAGAGTGTCAATTCCAGAATTAAGCCTTTTATGCTCTTTAGCAGAAAGCATTAATTCGAAAAGGGTAATTATTTTTTATTCCTAAAATTGTGTTCAAGAGAATTCCGCTTTGGGCTTTTCAGCAGAACGTAAATTCTTAAATTTAGGCTTTTATGCTCTTTAGCAGAAAGAATAAATTTCGAACATCAATTTTATCGCAGCTTTATTCCAATTTTCTTCAATTAGGAATTTACACTTGTGCTCTTTAGCAGAGTGTCAATTCCAGAATTAAGTCTTTCATGCTCTTTAGCAGAAAGCATTAATTCGAAAAGGATAATTATTTTTTATTACTAAAATTGTGTTCTAGAGAATTCCACTTTATGCTTTTCAGCAGAAGGTAAATTCTCAAATTTAGGCTTTTATGCTCTTTAGCAGAAAGAATAAATTTCGAACATCAATTTTATCCCAGCTTTATTCCAATTTTCTTCAATTAGGAATTTACACTTGTGCTCTTTAGCAGAGTGTCAATTCCAGAATTAAATCTTTTATGCTCTTTAGCAGAAAGCATTAATTCGAAAAGGGTAATTATTTTTTATTCCTAAAATTGTGTTCAAGAGAATTCCCCTTTATGCTTTTCAGCAGAAGGTGAATTCTCAAATTTAGGCTTTTATGCTCTTTAGCAGAAAGAATAAATTTCGAACATCAATTTTATCCCATCTTTATTCCAATTTTCTTCTATTAGGAGTTTACACTTGTGCTCTTTAGCAGAGTGTCAATTCCAGAATTAAGTCTTTTATGCTCTTTAGCAGAAAGCATTAATTCGAAAAGGGTAATTATATTTTATTCCTTAAATTGTGTTCAAGAGAATTCCCCTTTATGCTTTTCAACAGAAGGTGAATTCTTAAATTCATGCTTTTATGCTCTTTAGCAGAAAGAATAAATTTCGAACATCAATTTTACTCCCTCTTTATTCTAATTTTCTTCTATTATGAATATACTCTTATGATCTTTAGCAGAGTGTCAATTCCAGAATTAAGTCTTTCATGCTCTTTAGCAGAAAGCATTAATTCGAAAAGGATAATTATTTTTTATTACTAAAATTGTGTTCTAGAGAATTCCACTTTATGCTTTTCAGCAGAAGGTAAATTCTCAAATTTAGGCTTTTATGCTCTTTAGCAGAAAGAATAAATTTCGAACATCAATTTTATCCCAGCTTTATTCCAATTTTCTTCAATTAGGAATTTACACTTGTGCTCTTTAGCAGAGTGTCAATTCCAGAATTAAATCTTTTATGCTCTTTAGCAGAAAGCATTAATTCGAAAAGGGTAATTACTTTTTATTCCTAAAATTGTGTTCAAGAGAATTCCCCTTTATGCTTTTCAGCAGAAGTTGAATTCTCAAATTTAGGCTTTTATGCTCTTTAGCAGAAAGAATAAATTTCGAACATCAATTTTATCCCAGCTTTATTCCAATTTTCTTCAATTAGGAATTTACACTTGTGCTCTTTAGCAGAGTGTCAATTCCAGAATTAAGTCTTTCATGCTCTTTTGCAGAAAGCATTAATTCGAAAAGGATAATTATTTTTATTCCTAAAATTGTGTCCAAGAGAATTCCACTGTATGCTTTTCAGCAGAAGTTGAATTCTCAAATTTAGGCTTTTATGCTCTTTAGCAGAAAGAATAAATTTCGAACATCAATTTTATCCCATCTTTATTCCAATTTTCTTCTATTAGGAGTTTACACTTGTGCTCTTTAGCAGAGTGTCAATTCCAGAATTAAGTCTTTTATGCTCTTTAGCAGAAAGCATTAATTCGAAAAGGATAATTATTTTTTATTACTAAAATTGTGTTCTAGAGAATTCCACTTTATGCTTTTCAGCAGAAGGTAAATTCTCAAATTTAGGCTTTTATGCTCTTTAGCAGAAAGAATAAATTTCGAACATCAATTTTATTCCCTCTTTATTCCAATTTTCTTCTATTATGAATATACTCTTATGATCTTTAGCAGAGTGTCAATTCCAGAATTAAGTCTTTCATGCTCTTTAGCAGAAAGCATTAATTCGAAAAGGAAAATTATTTTTTTTTCCAAAATTGTATTCTAGAGAATTCCCCTTTGTGCTTTTCAGCAGAACGTAAATTCTTAAATTTAGGCTTTTATGCTCTTTAGCAGAAAGCATTAATTCGAACAGGGTAATTATTTTTTATTCCTAAAATTGTGTTTAAGAGAATTCCTCTTTATGATTTTCAGCAGAAGGTAAATTCTCAAATTTAGGCTTTTATGCTCTTTAGCAGAAAGAATAAATTTCGAACATCAATTTTATCCCATCTTTATTCCAATTTTCTTCTATTAGGAATTTACACTTGTGCTCTTTAGCAGAGTGTCAATTCCAGAATTAAGTCTTTTATGCTCTTTAGCAGAAAGCATTAATTCAAAAAGTGTAATTATTTTTTATTCCTAAAATTGTGTTCAAGAGAATTCCCCTTTATGCTTTTCAGCAGAAGGTGAATTTTCAAATTTAGGCTTTTATGCTCTTTAGCAGAAAGAATGAATTTCGAACATCAATTTTATTCCCTCTTTATTCCAATTTTCTTCGATTAGGAATTTACACTTATGCTCTTTAGCAGAGTGTCAATTCCAGAATTAAGTCTTTTATGCTCTTTAGCAGAAAGCATTAATTTGAAAAAGAAAATTATTTTTTATTCCTAAAATTGTGTTCTAGAGAACTCCCCTTTTTTTCTCTCAGCATAATGTAAATTCTTAAATTTTGGCTTTCATGCTCTTTATCAGAAAGAATAAATTTCGAACATCAATTTTACTCCCTCTTTATTCCAATTTTCTTCTATTATGAATATACTATTATGATCTTTAGCAGAGTGTCAATTCCAGAATTAAGTCTTTCATGCTCTTTAGCAGAAAGCATTAATTCGAAAAGGATAATTATTTTTTATTCCTAAAATTGTGTCCTAGAGAATTCCACTTTATGCTTTTCAACAGAAGGTGAATTCTTAAGTTAAGGCTTTTATGCTCTTTAGCAGAAAGAATAAATTTCGAACATCAATTTTATTCCCTCTTTATACCAATTTTCTATTATTAGGAATTTACACTTATGCTCTTTAGCAGAGTGTCAATTCCAGAATTAAGTCTTTTATGCTCTTTAGCAGAAAGCATTAATTTGAAGAAGAAAATTATTTTTTATTCCTAAAATTGTGTTCTAGAGAATTCCCCTTTATGCTTTTCAGCAGAAGGTGAATTTTCAAATTTAGGCTTTTATGCTCTTTAGCAGAAAGAATGAATTTCGAACATCAATTTTATTCCCTCTTTATTCCAATTTTCTTCGATTAGGAATATACTCTTATGCTCTTTATGAGAGTGTCAATTCCAGAATTAAGTCTTTTATGCTCTTTAGCAGAAAGCATTAATTTGAAAAAGAAAATTATTTTTTATTCCTAAAATTGTGTTCTAGAGAACTCCCCTTTTTTTCTCTCAGCATAATGTAAATTCTTAAATTTTGGCTTTCATGCTCTTTATCAGAAAGAATAAATTTCGAACATCAATTTTACTCCCTCTTTATTCCAATTTTCTTCTATTATGAATATACTATTATGATCTTTAGCAGAGTGTCAATTCCAGAATTAAGTCTTTCATGCTCTTTAGCAGAAAGCATTAATTCGAAAAGGATAATTATTTTTTTTTCCTAAAATTGTGTCCTAGAGAATTCCACTTTATGCTTTTCAACAGAAGGTGAATTCTTAAGTTAAGGCTTTTATGCTCTTTAGCAGAAAGAATAAATTTCGAACATCAATTTTATCCCAGCTTTATTCCAATTATCTTCTATTAGGAATTTACACTTGTGCTCTTTAGCAGAGTGTCAATTCCAGAATTAAGTCTTTCATGCTCTTTAGCAGAAAGCATTAATTCGAAAAGGATAATTATTTTTTATTACTAAAATTGTGTTCTAGAGAATTCCCCTTTATGCTTTTCAGCAGAAGGTGAATTCTCAAATTTAGGCTTTTATGCTCTTTAGCAGAAAGAATAAATTTCGAACATCAATTTTATTCCCTCTTTATACCAATTTTCTATTATTAGGAATTTACACTTATGCTCTTTAGCAGAGTGTCAATTCCAGAATTAAGTTTTTTATGCTCTTTTGCAGAAAGCATTAATTCGAAAGAGAAAGTTATTTTTTTTCCAAAATTGTGTTCTAGAGAACTCCCCTTTTTTTCTCTCAGCATAATGTAAATTCTTAAATTTTGGCTTTTATGCTCTTTAGCAGAAAGAATAAATTTCGAACATCAATTTTATTCCCTCTTTATACCAATTTTCTATTATTAGGAATTTACACTTTTGCTCTTTAGCAGAGTGTGAATTCCAGAATTAAGTTTTTTATGCTCTTTTGCAGAAAGCATTAATTCGAAAGAGAAAGTTATTTTTTTTTCCAAAATTGTTCTCTAGAGAACTCCCCTCTATTTCTCTCAGCATAATGTAAATTCTTAAATTTTGGCTTTTATGCTCTTTAGCAGAAAGAATAAATTTCGAACATCAATTTTATTCCCTCTTTATTCCAATTTTCTTCTATTAGGAATATACTCTTATGCTCTTTATGAGAGTGTCAATTCCAGAATTAAGTCTTTTATGCTCTTTAGCAGAAAGCATTAATTCGAAAAGGATAATTATTTTTTATTCCTAAAATTGTGTCCTAGAGAATTCCACTTTATGCTTTTCAACAGAAGGTGAATTCTTAAGTTAAGGCTTTTATGCTCTTTAGCAGAAAGAATAAATTTCGAACATCAATTTTATCCCATCTTTATTCCAATTTTCTTCTATTAGGAATTTACACTTGTGCTCTTTAGCAGAGTGTCAATTCCAGAATTAAGCCTTTTATGCTCTTTAGCAGAAAGCATTAATTCGAAAGAGAAAGTTATTTTTTTTCCAAAATTGTGTTATAGAGAATTACCCTTTATGCTATTCAACAGAAGGTGAATTCTTTAATTCATGCTTTTATGCTCTTTATCAGAAAGAATAAATTTCGAACATCAATTTTACTCCCTCTTTATTCCAATTTTCTTCTATTATGAATATACTATTATGATCTTTAGCAGAGTGTCAATTCCAGAATTAAGTCTTTCATGCTCTTTAGCAGAAAGCATTAATTCGAAAAGGATAATTATTTTTTATTACTAAAATTGTGTTCTAGAGAATTCCACTTTATGCTTTTCAGCAGAAGGTAAATTCTCAAATTTAGGCTTTTATGCTCTTTAGCAGAAAGAATAAATTTCGAACATCAATTTTATCCCATCTTTATTCCAATTTTCTTCAATTAGGAATTTACACTTGTGCTCTTTAGCAGAGTGTCAATTCCAGAATTAAATCTTTTATGCTCTTTAGCAGAAAGCATTAATTCGAAAAGGGTAATTACTTTTTATTCCTAAAATTGTGTTCAAGAGAATTCCCCTTTATGCTTTTCAGCAGAAGTTGAATTCTCAAATTTAGGCTTTTATGCTCTTTAGCAGAAAGAATAAATTTCGAACATCAATTTTATCCCAGCTTTATTCCAATTTTCTTCAATTAGGAATTTACACTTGTGCTCTTTAGCAGAGTGTCAATTCCAGAATTAAGTCTTTCATGCTCTTTAGCAGAAAGCATTAATTCGAAAAGGATAATTATTTTTTATTACTAAAATTGTGTTCTAGAGAATTCCACTTTATGCTTTTCAGCAGAAGGTAAATTCTCAAATTTAGGCTTTTATGCTCTTTAGCAGAAAGAATAAATTTCGAACATCAATTTTATCCCAGCTTTATTCCAATTTTCTTCAATTAGGAATTTACACTTGTGCTCTTTAGCAGAGTGTCAATTCCAGAATTAAATCTTTTATGCTCTTTAGCAGAAAGCATTAATTCGAAAAGGGTAATTACTTTTTATTCCTAAAATTGTGTTCAAGAGAATTCCCCTTTATGCTTTTCAGCAGAAGTTGAATTCTCAAATTTAGGCTTTTATGCTCTTTAGCAGAAAGAATAAATTTCGAACATCAATTTTATCCCATCTTTATTCCAATTTTCTTCTATTAGGAGTTTACACTTGTGCTCTTTAGCAGAGTGTCAATTCCAGAATTAAGTCTTTTATGCTCTTTAGCAGAAAGCATTAATTCGAAAAGGGTAATTATATTTTATTCCTTAAATTGTGTTCAAGAGAATTCCCCTTTATGCTTTTCAACAGAAGGTGAATTCTTAAATTCATGCTTTTATGCTCTTTAGCAGAAAGAATAAATTTCGAACATCAATTTTATTCCCTCTTTATACCAATTTTCTATTATTAGGAATTTACACTTTTGCTCTTTACAGAGTGGCAATTCCAGACTTAATTCTTTTATGCTCTTTAGCAGAAAGCATTAATTCGAAAAGGAAAGTTATTTTTTTTCCTAAAATTGTGTTATAGAGAATTCCCCTTTACGCTTTTCAGAGGAAGGTGAATTCTTAAATTCATGCTTTTATGCTCTTTAGCAGAAAGAATAAATTTCGAACATTAATTTTATTCCCTCTTTATTCCAATTTTCTTTTATTATGAATATACTCTTATGATCTTTAGCAGAGTGTCAGTTCCAGACTTAAGACTTTTATGTTCTTTAGCAGAAAGCATTAATTCGAACAGGGTAATTATTTTTTATTCCTAAAATTGTGTTCTAGAGAATTCCACTTTATGCTTTTCAGCAGAAGGTAAATTCTCAAATTTAGGCTTTTATGCTCTTTAGCAGAAAGAATAAATTTCGAACATCAATTTTATCCCAGCTTTATTCCAATTTTCTTCAATTAGGAATTTACACTTGTGCTCTTTAGCAGAGTGTCAATTCCAGAATTAAATCTTTTATGCTCTTTAGCAGAAAGCATTAATTCGAAAAGGGTAATTATTTTTTATTCCTAAAATTGTGTTCAAGAGAATTCCCCTTTATGCTTTTCAGCAGAAGGTGAATTTTCAAATTTAGGCTTTTATGCTCTTTAGCAGAAAGAATAAATTTCGAACATCAATTTTATCCCAGCTTTATTCCAATTTTCTTCAATTAGGAATTTACACTTGTGCTCTTTAGCAGAGTGTCAATTCCAGAATTAAGTCTTTCATGCTCTTTAGCAGAAAGCATTAATTCGAAAAGGATAATTATTTTTTATTACTAAAATTGTGTTCTAGAGAATTCCACTTTATGCTTTTCAGCAGAAGGTAAATTCTCAAATTTAGGCTTTTATGCTCTTTAGCAGAAAGAATAAATTTCGAACATCAATTTTATCCCAGCTTTATTCCAATTTTCTTCAATTAGGAATTTACACTTGTGCTCTTTAGCAGAGTGTCAATTCCAGAATTAAGTCTTTTATGCTCTTTAGCAGAAAGCATTAATTCGAAAAGGGTAATTATTTTTTATTCCTAAAATTGTGTTCAAGAGAATTCCCATTTATGCTTTTCAGCAGAAGGTGAATTCTCAAATTTAGGCTTTTATGCTCTTTAGCAGAAAGAATAAATTTCGAACATCAATTTTATCCCATCTTTATTCCAATTTTCTTCTATTAGGAGTTTACACTTGTGCTCTTTAGCAGAGTGTCAATTCCAGAATTAAGTCTTTTATGCTCTTTAGCAGAAAGCATTAATTCGAAAAGGGTAATTATATTTTATTCCTTAAATTGTGTTCAAGAGAATTCCCCTTTATGCTTTTCAACAGAAGGTGAATTCTTAAATTCATGCTTTTATGCTCTTTAGCAGAAAGAATAAATTTCGAACATCAATTTTACTCCCTCTTTATTCTAATTTTCTTCTATTATGAATATACTCTTATGATCTTTAGCAGAGTGTCAATTCCAGAATTAAGTCTTTCATGCTCTTTAGCAGAAAGCATTAATTCGAAAAGGAAAATTATTTTTTTTTTCCTAAAATTGTATTCTAGAGAATTCCCCTTTGTGCTTTTCAGCAGAACGTAAATTCTTAAATTTAGGCTTTTATGCTCTTTAGCAGAAAGAATAAATTTCGAACATCAATTTTATTCCCTCTTTATACCAATTTTCTATTATTAGGAATTTACACTTTTGCTCTTTAGCAGAGTGTCAATTCCAGAATTAAATCTTTTATGCTCTTTAGCAGAAAGCATTAATTCGAAAAGGGTAATTATTTTTTATTCCTAAAATTGTGTTCAAGAGAATTCCCCTTTATGCTTTTCAGCAGAAGTTGAATTCTCAAATTTAGGCTTTTATGCTCTTTAGCAGAAAGAATAAATTTCGAACATCAATTTTATCCCAGCTTTATTCCAATTTTCTTCAATTAGGAATTTACACTTGTGCTCTTTAGCAGAGTGTCAATTCCAGAATTAAGTCTTTCATGCTCTTTAGCAGAAAGCATTAATTCGAAAAGGATAATTATTTTTTATTACTAAAATTGTGTTCTAGAGAATTCCACTTTATGCTTTTCAGCAGAAGGTAAATTCTCAAATTTAGGCTTTTATGCTCTTTAGCAGAAAGAATAAATTTCGAACATCAATTTTATCCCAGCTTTATTCCAATTTTCTTCAATTAGGAATTTACACTTGTGCTCTTTAGCAGAGTGTCAATTCCAGAATTAAATCTTTTATGCTCTTTAGCAGAAAGCATTAATTCGAAAAGGGTAATTATTTTTTATTCCTAAAATTGTGTTCAAGAGAATTCCCCTTTATGCTTTTCAGCAGAAGGTGAATTTTCAAATTTAGGCTTTTATGCTCTTTAGCAGAAAGAATGAATTTCGAACATCAATTTTATCCCATCTTTATACCTATTTTCTATTATTAGGATTTACACTTTTGCTCTTTAGCAGAGTGTGAATTCCAGAATTAAGTTTTTTATGCTCTTTTGCAGAAAGCATTAATTCGAAAAGGATAATTATTTTTTATTCCTAAAATTGTGTCCTAGAGAATTCCACTTTATGCTTTTCAACAGAAGGTGAATTCTTAAATTTAGGCTTTTATGCTCTTTAGCAGAAAGAATGAATTTCGAACATCAATTTTATTCCCTCTTTATTCCAATTTTCTTCGATTAGGAATATACTCTTATGATCTTTAGCAGAGTGTCAATTCCAGAATTAAGTCTTTCATGCTCTTTAGCAGAAAGCATTAATTCGAAAAGGAAAATTATTTTTTTTTTCCAAAATTGTATTCTAGAGAATTCCTCTTTGTGATTTTCAGCAGAAGGTAAATTCTCAAATTTAGTCTTTTATGCTCTTTAGCAGAAAGCATTAATTCGAACAGGGTAATTATTTTTTATTCCTAAAATTGTGTTTAAGAGAATTCCTCTTTATGATTTTCAGCAGAAGGTAAATTCTCAAATTTAGGCTTTTATGCTCTTTAGCAGAAAGAATAAATTTCGAACATCAATTTTATCCCATCTTTATTCCAATTTTCTTCTATTAGGAATTTACACTTGTGCTCTTTAGCAGAGTGTCAATTCCAGAATTAAGTCTTTTATGCTCTTTAGCAGAAAGCATTAATTCAAAAAGTGTAATTATTTTTTATTCCTAAAATTGTGTTCAAGAGAATTCCCCTTTATGCTTTTCAGCAGAAGGTGAATTTTCAAATTTAGGCTTTTATGCTCTTTAGCAGAAAGAATGAATTTCGAACATCAATTTTATTCCCTCTTTATTCCAATTTTCTTCGATTAGGAATATACTCTTATGCTCTTTATGAGAGTGTCAATTCCAGAATTAAGTCTTTTATGCTCTTTAGCAGAAAGCATTAATTTGAAAAAGAAAATTATTTTTTATTCCTAAAATTGTGTTCTAGAGAACTCCCCTTTTTTTCTCTCAGCATAATGTAAATTCTTAAATTTTGGCTTTCATGCTCTTTATCAGAAAGAATAAATTTCGAACATCAATTTTACTCCCTCTTTATTCCAATTTTCTTCTATTATGAATATACTATTATGATCTTTAGCAGAGTGTCAATTCCAGAATTAAGTCTTTCATGCTCTTTAGCAGAAAGCATTAATTCGAAAAGGATAATTATTTTTTATTCCTAAAATTGTGTCCTAGAGAATTCCACTTTATGCTTTTCAACAGAAGGTGAATTCTTAAGTTAAGGCTTTTATGCTCTTTAGCAGAAAGAATAAATTTCGAACATCAATTTTATTCCCTCTTTATTCCAATTATCTTCTATTAGGAATATACTCTTATGCTCTTTATGAGAGTGTCAATTCCAGAATTAAGTCTTTTATGCTCTTTAGCAGAAAGCATTAATTTGAAGAAGAAAATTATTTTTTATTCCTAAAATTGTGTTCTAGAGAATTCCCCTTTATGCTTTTCAGCAGAAGGTGAATTCTCAAATTTAGGCTTTTATGCTCTTTAGCAGAAAGAATAAATTTCGAACATCAATTTTATTCCCTCTTTATACCAATTTTCTATTATTAGGAATTTACACTTATGCTCTTTAGCAGAGTGTCAATTCCAGAATTAAGTTTTTTATGCTCTTTTGCAGAAAGCATTAATTCGAAAGAGAAAGTTATTTTTTTTCCAAAATTGTTCTCTAGAGAACTCCCCTTTATTTCTCTCAGCATAATGTAAATTCTTAAATTTTGGCTTTTATGCTCTTTAGCAGAAAGAATAAATTTCGAACATCAATTTTATTCCCTCTTTATTCCAATTTTCTTCTATTAGGAATTTACACTTGTGCTCTTTAGCAGAGTGTGAATTCCAGAATTAAGTTTTTTATGCTCTTTTGCAGAAAGCATTAATTCGAAAGAGAAAGATATTTTTTTTTCCAAAATTGTTCTCTAGAGAATTCCCCTCTATTTCTCTCAGCATAATGTAAATTCTTAAATTTTGGCTTTTATGCTCTGTAGAAGAAAGAATAAATTTCGAACATCAATTTTATTCCCTCTTTATTCCAATTTTCTTCTATTAGGAATATACTCTTATGCTCTTTATGAGAGTGTCAATTCCAGAATTAAGTCTTTTATGCTCTTTAGCAGAAAGCATTAATTCGAAAAGGATAATTATTTTTTATTCCTAAAATTGTGTCCTAGAGAATTCCACTTTATGCTTTTCAACAGAAGGTGAATTCTTAAGTTAAGGCTTTTATGCTCTTTAGCAGAAAGAATAAATTTCGAACATCAATTTTATTCCCTCTTTATACCAATTTTCTATTATTAGGAATTTACACTTTTGCTCTTTAGCAGAGTGTCAATTCCAGAATTAAGTCTTTCATGCCCTTTAGCAGAAAGCATTAATTCGAAAAGGAAAATTATTTTTTTTTTCCTAAAATTGTATTCTAGAGAATTCCCCTTTGTGCTTTTCAGCAGAACGTAAATTCTTAAATTTAGGCTTTTATGCTCTTTAGCAGAAAGAATAAATTTCGAACATTAATTTTATTCCCTCTTTATTCCAATTTTCTTCTATTAGGAATTTACACTTATACTCTTTAGCAGAGTTTCATTTCTAGAATTAAGCCTTTTATGCTCTTTAGCAGAAAGCATTAATTCAAAAAGTGTAATTATTTTTTATTCCTAAAATTGTGTTCAAGAGAATTCCCCTTTATGCTTTTCAGCAGAAGGTGAATTTTCAAATTTAGGCTTTTATGCTCTTTAGCAGAAAGAATGAATTTCGAACATCAATTTTATTCCCTCTTTATTCCAATTTTCTTCGATTAGGAATATACTCTTATGCTCTTTATGATAGTGTCAATTCCAGAATTAAGTCTTTTATGCTCTTTAGCAGAAAGCATTAATTTGAAAAAGAAAATTATTTTTTATTCCTAAAATTGTGTTCTAGAGAACTCCCCTTTTTTTCTCTCAGCATAATGTAAATTCTTAAATTTTGGCTTTCATGCTCTTTATCAGAAAGAATAAATTTCGAACATCAATTTTACTCCCTCTTTATTCCAATTTTCTTCTATTATGAATATACTATTATGATCTTTAGCAGAGTGTCAATTCCAGAATTAAGTCTTTCATGCTCTTTAGCAGAAAGCATTAATTTGAAGAAGAAAATTATTTTTTATTCCTAAAATTGTGTTCTAGAGAATTCCCCTTTATGCTTTTCAGCAGAAGGTGAATTCTCAAATTTAGGCTTTTATGCTCTTTAGCAGAAAGAATAAATTTCGAACATCAATTTTATTCCCTCTTTATACCAATTATCTTCTATTAGGAATATACTCTTATGCTCTTTATGAGAGTGTCAATTCCAGAATTAAGTCTTTTATGCTCTTTAGCAGAAAGCATTAATTTGAAGAAGAAAATTATTTTTTATTCCTAAAATTGTGTTCTAGAGAATTCCCCTTTATGCTTTTCAGCAGAAGGTGAATTCTCAAATTTAGGCTTTTATGCTCTTTAGCAGAAAGAATAAATTTCGAACATCAATTTTATTCCCTCTTTATACCAATTTTCTATTATTAGGAATTTACACTTATGCTCTTTAGCAGAGTGTCAATTCCAGAATTAAGTCTTTTATGCTCTTTAGCAGAAAGCATTAATTCAAAAAGTGTAATTATTTTTTATTCCTAAAATTGTGTTCAAGAGAATTCCCCTTTATGCTTTTCAGCAGAAGGTGAATTTTCAAATTTAGGCTTTTATGCTCTTTAGCAGAAAGAATGAATTTCGAACATCAATTTTATTCCCTCTTTATTCCAATTTTCTTCGATTAGGAATATACTCTTATGCTCTTTATGAGAGTGTCAATTCCAGAATTAAGTCTTTTATGCTCTTTAGCAGAAAGCATTAATTTGAAAAAGAAAATTATTTTTTATTCCTAAAATTGTGTTCTAGAGAACTCCCCTTTTTTTCTCTCAGCATAATGTAAATTCTTAAATTTTGGCTTTCATGCTCTTTATCAGAAAGAATAAATTTCGAACATCAATTTTACTCCCTCTTTATTCCAATTTTCTTCTATTATGAATATACTATTATGATCTTTAGCAGAGTGTCAATTCCAGAATTAAGTCTTTCATGCTCTTTAGCAGAAAGCATTAATTCGAAAAGGATAATTATTTTTTATTCCTAAAATTGTGTCCTAGAGAATTCCACTTTATGCTTTTCAACAGAAGGTGAATTCTTAAGTTAAGGCTTTTATGCTCTTTAGCAGAAAGAATAAATTACCAACATCAATTTTATTCCCTCTTTATTCCAATTATCTTCTATTAGGAATATACTCTTATGCTCTTTATGAGAGTGTCAATTCCAGAATTAAGTCTTTTATGCTCTTTAGCAGAAAGCATTAATTTGAAGAAGAAAATTATTTTTTATTCCTAAAATTGTGTTCTAGAGAATTCCCCTTTATGCTTTTCAGCAGAAGGTGAATTCTCAAATTTAGGCTTTTATGCTCTTTAGCAGAAAGAATAAATTTCGAACATCAATTTTATTCCCTCTTTATACCAATTTTCTATTATTAGGAATTTACACTTATGCTCTTTAGCAGAGTGTCAATTCCAGAATTAAGTTTTTTATGCTCTTTTGCAGAAAGCATTAATTCGAATGAGAAAGTTATTTTTTTTCCAAAATTGTGTTCTAGAGAACTCCCCTTTTTTTCTCTCAGCATAATGTAAATTCTTAAATTTTAGCTTTTATGCTCTTTAGCAGAAAGAATAAATTTCGAACATCAATTTTATTCCCTCTTTATACCAATTTTCTATTATTAGGAATTTACACTTTTGCTCTTTAGCAGAGTGTGAATTCCAGAATTAAGTTTTTTATGCTCTTTTGCAGAAAGCATTAATTCGAAAGAGAAAGTTATTTTTTTTTCCAAAATTGTTCTCTAGAGAACTCCCCTTTATTTCTCTCAGCATAATGTAAATTCTTAAATTTTGGCTTTCATGCTCTTTATCAGAAAGAATGAATTTCGAACATCAATTTTATTCCCTCTTTATACCAATTTTCTATTATTAGGAATTTACACTTTTGCTCTTTACAGAGTGGCAATTCCAGAATTAAGCCTTTCATGCTCTTTAGCAGAAAGCATTAATTCGAAAAGGATAATTATTTTTTTTTCCTAAAATTGTGTCCTAGAGAATTCCACTTTATGCTTTTCAACAGAAGGTGAATTCTTAAGTTAAGGCTTTTATGCTCTTTAGCAGAAAGAATAAATTTCGAACATCAATTTTATTCCCTCTTTATTCCAATTATCTTCTATTAGGAATATACTCTTATGCTCTTTATGAGAGTGTCAATTCCAGAATTAAGTCTTTTATGCTCTTTAGCAGAAAGCATTAATTTGAAGAAGAAAATTATTTTTTATTCCTAAAATTGTGTTCTAGAGAATTCCCCTTTATGCTTTTCAGCAGAAGGTGAATTCTCAAATTTAGGCTTTTATGCTCTTTAGCAGAAAGAATAAATTTCGAACATCAATTTTATTCCCTCTTTATACCAATTTTCTATTATTAGGAATTTACACTTATGCTCTTTATGAGAGTGTCAATTCCAGAATTAAGTCTTTTATGCTCTTTTGCAGAAAGCATTAATTCGAAAGAGAAAGTTATTTTTTTTTCCAAAATTGTTCTCTAGAGAACTCCCCTCTATTTCTCTCAGCATAATGTAAATTCTTAAATTTTGGCTTTTATGCTCTTTAGCAGAAAGAATAAATTTCGAACATCAATTTTATTCCCTCTTTATTCCAATTTTCTTCTATTAGGAATTTACACTTATGCTCTTTAGCAGAGTGTCAATTCCAGAATTAAGTTTTTTATGCTCTTTTGCAGAAAGCATTAATTCGAAAGAGAAAGTTATTTTTTTTCCAAAATTGTGTTCTAGAGAATTCCCCTTTATGCTTTTCAGCAGAAGGTGAATTCTCAAATTTAGGCTTTTATGCTCTTTAGCAGAACGAATAAATTTCGAACATAAATTTTATTCCCTATTTATTCCAATTTTCTTTTTTTAGGAATTTACACTTATGCTCTTTAGCAGAGTGTGAATTCCAGAATTAAGTTTTTTATGCTCTTTTGCAGAAAGCATTAATTCGAAAGAGAAAGTTATTTTTTGTTACGTACGAATAATTAAATTTATTATAATAAAATATTAAATTCGATTATACGCCCGTTTGAGGCTCCAAACTGCCAAATTTCAATTTAGGAAATTATAAATTAAATAAACCAAAATTTGTTTTTAATCTGGGATCGTATTTGCCCTCTCCTCTGACTGAGGAGGCTATACCCTGCTTTTAAGAAAACCCTCTTTGATTTTTGGAAAAGAAAACTTGAATACAGGAAGATTTCCAGTTTTAGTGTTTAATATCCGTATAAAAAGGATATACAAATAAATACATATATTGGAACGATACCTTACTATTAGTTTTCCTTACATCTACCAGTCCCAGGAGAGTGCGATAGAGAGGGAGAGATTTTTCCCTTAGTTCCTGATTCGTCCTAGACTGGGCAATGGTTTTCTGTTGAGTGTTGCTCAAAATCACACTTTGTCCGATTTGTGAGTCGCGCATAGCACACGCGCACACAAATATTGTTTTTGCCACTTTCTATTAGGCTTAATAAGAGAAAATAACGGTTGGCTTTTAACCAGAAAAGGGTTGAGTGCTTTTAAACTCGCCCTTTTCGCCGCTAGAATTTTCCTATTAAATCTAATTACAATATTTTATGAAAAATTATCACTACCGTTTTGAGATTCGGTAGTATTAATTTTTCCGCGATTTTGCCCACCTTTTTGCAGTTCTTTTTATTAACCGAATTGGACTTTAAAAATAGCCCGCCGAAGAAAGAATTTAATTCTGTTGCTTCTGTCCAGATGAAGTCTTTTGTCTTTTACGTCCGCCCGACACGATTCCAAAAATATAATTTCGTTAGAAAGAGTTTTACGGGTTCAATCAACTAACGAGGATCTAGGAACTGTCGATCTGGGCCGCAGACGGGCACGATAAAAGAAAAATATTTTCTTTATTATTCTAAGGTCTGAATCCGGTCAAGACACTCAGAAGACTGCGAATTTAATTTTGCCTTGATCCGTTTTACTAGTTCATCGCGAGGTGAGCATGGTAGGGTTTTTTGATGATTAAGGAATTAATGATTGGACATAGGTAATAATGGCAGGGAGGATTTAGGAATTTGCACAAGTGCTGATATGGTTATTGCTCCATTTGCTGATTTTTAGAATGCAATTATTTCTCGCCTCTTTCTACTCCTATCGTGAGAAAGGAAATGTGCTCATCAATTTTTAGTATTTGATGCATGGTCATCAAATTGTAGAAACAATTTTAGTTTCCAATATATTTCAGAGTAAATCGAAATATATATATTTAATTAGTCTAGGCTTATAATCTTTAAGTGGACTAAAGCTTTGACATAATTATTTAAGTATTCAGATGAGCGTTGGGTTTTAGTTACAAAAAGCACGTGGCTTTTGTGGCGGGAGATCAGCTGGCTAAAGCATTTGAGCAAGGATAGGTGTGTGAGGAGGAGATGCAATTATGAGATGAATGCTAGCCTCGCGATGCACAGCAGAGCGCATCAAGATTTTCTAAAAGAGACCAGTATATTAGGCATGTTCATAGGCGAAAGAAAGGAGGAATTGACAAACGGCAGAAAGCTGTGGCGATAAACAGTGCATGGGTGTACGTGTACTAGATATCTCAATCTCTCTCCTTCGTTCTCTTTTTACTCTTCTATTCGTACATTCTATTGTGAGTCTGCTATTGCTTATTCTTTTTCCTATTCTATTCTTTCTCCGCTCATCCTAGTTTTTATATCATCGCTCTCACCTTACACTCATTCTTCGCTTTTCTCTTATTTCATACTTTTTAGATCATAGCGATTGAGTGCCTATGCACTCTCGCTATCAATTAATCTAGATTATAAAACATTAATGTATCTGAAAAACAAAAGGGGGAAATAGTATTATTTTTAAAAGTTTTATTCAAACTTTTAAAGTTTAATTTAAATGTATTTAAATAACTAGAATATGAATTACTCTACGTCTCAAGACCAGCTCGCATGACCAAAAATGCTGAATTGCATTAGCCACTGGAATGCAATCAGGTTACGAACGTTCAAAAGTGTGCAGTACATTCACTTTAAAAGCAATTGATATTTCATAAATTAGATTTTGTATACTAATAAAAACTTTTTCCAAAAAATATTGCGCACTTTGGACCGCCCGTAACATTATTTTTTTCCAAATTTGTGTTCTAGAGAATTCCCCTTTGTTCTTTTCAACAGAAGGTGAATTCTTTAATTCATGCTTTTATGCTCTTTAGCAGAAATTATAAATTTCGAACATCAATTTTACTCCCTCTTTATTCCAATTTTCTTTTATTATGAATATACTCTTATGATCTTTAGCAGAGTGTCAGTTCCAGAATTAAGTCTTTCATGCTCTTTAGCAGAAAGCATTAATTCGAAAAGGATAATTATTTTTTATTACTAAAATTGTGTTCTAGAGAATTCCACTTTATGCTTTTCAGCAGAAGGTAAATTCTCAAATTTAGGCTTTTATGCTCTTTAGCAGAAAGAATAAATTTCGAACATCAATTTTATCCCAGCTTTATTCCAATTTTCTTCAATTAGGAATTTACACTTGTGCTCTTTAGCAGAGTGTCAATTCCAGAATTAAATCTTTTATGCTCTTTAGCAGAAAGCATTAATTCGAAAAGGGTAATTACTTTTTATTCCTAAAATTGTGTTCAAGAGAATTCCCCTTTATGCTTTTCAGCAGAAGTTGAATTCTCAAATTTAGGCTTTTATGCTCTTTAGCAGAAAGAATAAATTTCGAACATCAATTTTATCCCATCTTTATTCCAATTTTCTTCGATTAGGAGTTTACACTTGTGCTCTTTAGCAGAGTGTCAATTCCAGAATTAAGTCTTTTATGCTCTTTAGCAGAAAGCATTAATTCGAAAAGGGTAATTTTATTTTATTCATAAATTGTGTTCAAGAGAATTCCCCTTTATGCTTTTCAACAGAAGGTGAATTCTTAAATTCATGCTTTTATGCTCTTTATCAGAAAGAATAAATTTCGAACATCAATTTTAGTCCCTCTTTATTCCAATTTTCTTCTATTATGAATATACTCTTATGATCTTTAGCAGAGTGTCAATTCCAGAATTAAGTCTTTCATGCTCTTTAGCAGAAAGCATTAATTCGAAAAGGATAATTATTTTTTATTACTAAAATTGTGTTCTAGAGAATTCCACTTTATGCTTTTCAGCAGAAGTTGAATTCTCAAATTTAGGCTTTTATGCTCTTTAGCAGAAAGAATAAATTTCGAACATCAATTTTATCCCAACTTTATTCCAATTTTCTTCTATTAGGAATTTACACTTATGCTCTTTAGCAGAGTGTCAATTCCAGAATTAAGTCTTTTATGCTCTTTTGCAGAAAGCAGTAATTTGAAAAAGCAAATTATTTTATATTCCTAAAATTGCGTTCTAGAGAATTCCCCTTTATGCTTTTCAGCAGAAGGTGAATTCTTAAGTTAAGGCTTTTATGCTCTTTAGGAGAAAGAATAAATTTCGAACATCAATTTTATTCACTCTTTATTCCAATTTTCTTCTATTAGGAATATACTCATATGCTCTTTATGAGAGTGTCAATTCCAGAATTAAGTCTTTCATGCTCTTTAGCAGAAAGCATTAATTTGAAAAAAAAAATTATTTTTTATTCCTAAAATTGTGTTCTAGAGAACTCCACTTTATGCTTTTCAACAGAAGGTAAATTCTCAAATTTAGGCTTTTATGCTCTTTGGCAGAAAGAATAAATTTAGAACATTAATTTTATTCCCTCTTTATTCTAATTTTCTTCTATTAGGAATTTACACTTATACTCTTTAGCAGAGTGTCAATTCTAGAATTAAGCCTTTTATGCTCTTTAGCAGAAAGCATTAATTTGAAAAAGAGAATTATTTTTTATTCCTAAAATTGTGTTCTACAGAACTCCCCTTTTTATCTCTCAGCATAATGTAAATTCTTAAATTTTGGCTTTCATGCTCTTTAGCAGAAAGAATAAATTTCTAACATCAATTTTATCCCATCTTTATTCCAATTATCTTCTATTATGAATTTACACTTATGCTCTTTAGCAGAGTGTCAATTCTAGAATTAAGCCTTTTATGCTCTTTAGCAGAAAGCATTAATTCGAAAAGGGTAATTATTTTTTATTCCTAAAATTGTGTTCAAGAGAATTCCACTTTATGCTTTTCAACAGAAGGTAAATTCTGAAATTTAGGCTTTTATGCCCTTTAGCAGAAAGAATAAATTTAGAACATTAATTTTATTCCCTCTTTATTCCAATTTTCTTTTATTAGGTATTTACACTTTTGCTCTTTACAGAGCGGCAATTCCAGACTTAAGTATTTTATGCTCTTTAGCAGAAAGCATTAATTTGAAAAAGAAAATTATTTTTTATTCCTAAAATTGTGTTCTAGAGAATTCCCCTTTATGCTTTTCAGCAGAAGGTGAATTCTCAAATCTAGGCTTTTATGCTCTTTAGCAGAAAGAATAAATTTCGAACATCAATTTTATTCCCTCTTTATACCAATTTTCTATTATTAGGAATTTACACTTTTCTCTTTAGCAGAGTGTCAATTCCAGAATTAAGCCTTTTATGCTCTTTAGCAGAAACCATTAATTCGAAAAGTGTAATTATTTTTTATTCCTAAAATTGTGTTCAAGAGAATTCCCCTTTATGCTTTTCAGCAGAAGGTGAATTCTCAAATCTAGGCTTTTATGCTCTTTAGCAGAAAGAATAAATTTCGAACATCAATTTTAACCCATCTTTATTCCAATTTTCTTCTATTAGGAATTTACACTTGTGCTCTTTAGCAGAGTGTCAATTCCAGAATTAAGTCTTTTATGCTCTTTAGCAGAAAGTGTTACGTCCTGCGACGTTCAAGTAGTTCAAATTTAAAATCGTTTTCAAGTCAACGCCCATGCGCTATAACTTGGGAATCTAGGCCTTTAAACGTAAGAACGATTGCGCAATCACTCGAGGAATCGCAAAAGTATTTTCCTCAACCGTAAAGGGTTTAGAACAAACCAGGACGATTATACAAATCCAGAAACACCCTCATAGGTTCAATTTAATAAACGAGAATTTATCAGAAAGATGAAGTGTCACAATTCAACATCTTGCGCAGTGAACGAAATGAATGTCCAGAGCGTAGTTTATTGAAATGTAAGAAAATTAAATAATACGATATTGTTAAATAACAATATTATAAACAAATAAATCCAAAAGACATTTATAAACAATACACAATGAACAAAATTAATGTCCAGAGTGTAGTTTATTGAAAATAAGAAAATTGAATAAAAAATGTTATAAACAAATAAGAACAAAGATATTCATAAAAAATACACAATGAACGAAATTAATGTCCAGACTGTAGTTTATTGAAAATAAGAAAATTGAATAAACAATGTTATAAACAAATAAGGACAAATATATTTATAAACAATACACAATGAACGAAATTAATGTCCAGAGTGTAGTTTATTGAAATGTAAGAAAATCAAATAATATGATATTGTTAAATAAACAGTTTTTAAAACAAATAAATCCACAAGACATTTATAAACAATACACAATGAACGAAATTAATGTCCAGAGTGTAGTTTATTGAAAATAAGAAAATTGAATAAAAAATGTTACAAACAAATAAGAACAAAGATATTTATAAACAATACACAATGAACGAAATTAATGTCCAGAGTGTAGTTTATTGAAAATGAGAAAATAGAATGACAATGTTATAAACAAATAAGACAAAAGATATTTATAAACAATACACAATGAACGAAATTAATGTCCAGAGTGTAGTTTATTGAAAATAAGAAAATTGAATAAACAATGTTATAAACAAATAAGAACAAAGATATTTATAAACAATACACAATGAACGAAATTAATGTCCAGAGTTTAGTTTATTGAAAATAAGAAAATAGAATGACAATGTTATAAACAAATAAGACAAAAGATATTTATAAACAATACACAATGAACGAAATTAATGTCCAGAGTGTAGTTTATTGAAAATAAGAAAATTGAATAAACAAGGTTATAAAAAAATCAGAACAAAGATATTTATAAACAATACACAATGAACGAAATTAATGTCCAGAGTGTAGTTTATTGAAAATAAGAAAATAGAATGACAATGTTATAAACAAATAAGACAAAAGATATTTATAAACAATACACAATGAACGAAATTAATGTCCAGAGTGTAGTTTATTGAAAATAAGAAAATTGAATAAACAACAGGAATCACCAGTCGATTGTAGAGTGCACAGAAAAGAAAGGTAAATTATTAACCACAAAATTAACTTACTTGATTATTTATTCGGTAAAACAGTCAGATGAGCACAATTGTTCGAGAATGTGACGGGTTCTTAAACACTTATTTCGCAAAGATTTACAAATTATTGAAGCAGAAAACCTTACGGGTTGCAGGAAAAAAAAATAAAATAAAAAGACTTGAATTTCGTTGGACCAAGTCCAAGAAAAATAAAATTACAAAAATAATGTTTAGGACCAAGTCCTATAATGGAACTGAATTTACGTAATGTGCTTGTGGACCAAGTCCAAGTTGAACTGCCTAAAGCATTTTTTTCCGGCCCTTTTATATCTAAAAATTCCCATAAGGCCCATAGGTATGACAAAGAAAGCACTAGGATTGATAACGTTTTATACACGGTGTCCTAGTCCTTTCCTCGCCCTTTATAATAAAATTTTCGGAGTTATTGCATTTTTTTAAAATAACAGATCTTAAATATGTTTCCAAGTCGATTTTGACATTTGTGTTGCGAATTTTTTGTAAGTACTTATTATCGGAACTATTTCTATACATGAACGTTAGGCAAATTGCTCATAAAATTGTGCGTTTACTCAATACAAACAGAAAACTTACTATAATTACTCAATCTCGGTGATTTGTCTATAATTTCCGTTTTTTTTGGTTTCGTTATTTTATAATTTAAATAATTTCAATTCAAGAATAATTTCTTACCTAGATATTCAAGGCTCTAAAAAGGTACATTCAACTCGATTGCATGCGTCTATGATGAATCCTTATCTCATATGCATATTTGCTTTTTGATACTATCCCGAGTTTTCGTCTTCCAGAAGAGATTATTCTTGAGTCTACCGGGTGTACAATGTTTCTCATGATCTACTTATTTATAAATGATTTTTAACATTTGTTACGACGTAACACCCCCACCCTAAAACGCTTACTACTAATTTGCTTTTAAAATTATAGGAAGCGTACGCTGCGTATACTTCAGTTGACTTCGCTGAATTGTTATCTGGTTGGCTTGCTAGAGTCTTCGTTCTGGCCATCTGAGTTTACCAATTTCCTCATGATTTGTATGCAAAAAAAACTTTTCGTGCTTCCTCCTCTGCCTCTGTAGCATTTGGTGGTTCAACATTCACAGCTATGTCAGCTAAATTTGCTGCTGCGATGGGTAACTGTTGTTCTGCATCTTCGGTGAATCCGAATTCGACATCTCCATGTGTTTGTCGACGCTTATTGGGTGCTGGTGTTTTGGCTTTATTACCCATTTGAAGTAAGCATTGGGTTATTGAACCCCAAATGGCTCCCATCATGTGTACTGACCAACCATAAATGCGGTGTAGTAGAAAGCCATTGATGATAATTTCAATTACCAATTTGATTATCTGTATTATGAGAAAAATTGCTATTATGCCAGCACTAGCTGTTCCAAATGTTATGAATTTTTCCCAAAGTCTCGCCCCAGTAGATTCTACAATTTTTTCCATGGTGTCTTCTGTTAGTAGTTTCATCAGTGTTCCTTCGTGACCCGTAACCTGACCGTGCATTTCTCGGGCCACTTCATTTAGAAGTGATGGCTTTTCAACTGGAAACATAATTCTATCTCTTAAATTTTCCAAGTCCTTTTCCGTATATATTCCATTAGTAGCTAATGATGCTGGGTTTGTGTACTCCCATGTTTGTCTACTCGAAGGTTGAATCGTGATTGGTTCAAGACCTTCGGTTGGTTTGGGCAACAACTTGTACCAATTCCCTTCGATTAGGTAATAGGAAGGTAGGATTGTGTTGCAAGTAATTCTTGTTCCTCTGGTTTTTATTATGTGTGTTCTTGGTGTCAAGAAATAGGTTGTGTTGCCTTTTGTGACCTTAAGTTCCACAAAGCACTCTTCTCCGTGTAGAATTGTAACTTCTACTGGAATACATTTAATTACATGTACGACTTCTCCTGCTGTGACTGCCATGTATCCTGGGCCTTTCATCAAGTTATAGGCAAACTCGTCTGGTGCTTGAGTAGCTATAGCAAGCGCGTTCTTTAGCGTCTGCCTTTCTAGTTGACATCTTTGTAGTAGGACATCTCTGTATAGGTTCCTTATTTGAGTTTTTATGTGTTTTTCTACATATACAAATTTTGAATTAACATACGCAAATATATCTAAATTTTCAATACTAAGTTTATTATGCTCTGCAAATGATTCCCCCTTAAACGTTTCGAAAATAACTAGTTTGGGGTGTTCAGTACGTAATATTGAATATCCGCAAACATTTTCAGTAGATTTTATCATTAAAGCAAAGGTTACTTCGTCGGTTACTAATGAGTATACAGTCTGTATATGATTCGATTCTATTGGCGTAGCCTTCGTATAAAATACTATATTGGTTGAATTTGCAATTATTGGTGGGTACTGTATTCCAAAATGTATGTCCATCCTCTACATCTAAACATGTTGCTTCGGATAGAATACAGGATGTGCCGGAGCGCAAGTTTTCAAAGTTCCCTGCACGACAACGGACTCCCAGTTTCCGTAAGGATCTGAATACGCAGCTCCGGTACACCTCCCTTCGTTATCTAAAGTACCCGCATAGATTATGGGGCGTGTTGTTGTGCTATTTATTCGAACTCCGCTCATTACATAATTATTGAATTGGAGTATTCCGGTAACATGTAATTTCCTACACGCTTCTCTACTTATACTATAAATGTATTCGTGCTCACCATTTTTTACCACTGAGATATGTGAGTACATACCGCAGTGATAAATGGTCCTATGTATTTCAAGCTTGCATTGGATAACCTTAGTTTCTACAAATTCGTTAACTTGTAAGAGTTGTACATATTTCCTTGTTATATTGAGCTGATTCGACGGTATTTCACATTGACCTACATCTAATAATGATATTGTTGTTATATTGAGTAATCGAGATCCGCAGTCATATCCGATCAAAGCTGTTGTCGCTTGGAACAGCAAAACGAGAGTAAAAATCGCGAACATCTGTAATCAGAACATGAATTGATTATTCATCTTCTGAGTGACGACCTTTCCCCTTTTTTTTTTAAATTTTAGTTTCGTGGTTAATATGTGATATTCTAAGCCTATTGGCATGTACTATTTTACCGTTTCCCTTGAATTGGATCCTAATATTAGTCTTATTAATAACTTCTAAAATTTTGTGGGGCCCTGTATAATGGTCCCCAAACTTTCCCGGTTTTGGCCCCCTTAATAAAAAGACGTAGTCACCTACCCTGAAATTGGTACTATTAATTTTTTTATCGTAATAGTTCTTGGATCGGTGTTTAGCATGTATAAGATTGTCATAGACTGTAGTTCTTATACCAATAAGGCGCGTGACTAAGTCTTTAATGTACCCTTGGTAGGTTGGTTGCAAATCATCCTCTCGGAGTGGTTCGCTTGACGGTGATCTAGCCAAACGCCCAAAGACCACTTCGAAAGGTGTATGTTTTGTGCCTTCATGTACGCACGTATTATAATTAAATATTGCAATCTCTATCCATTGATCCCACTCGCAATCCTTTTCAGAGTACTGTTTAAGAAACTCACCTAATGCATGATGTGAGCGTTCTAGGGAACCATTGGATTGCAGGTGAAATGCGGTAGTTTTTACTCTTTTTATTTTAAATCTCTTTGCTACCTTCTGAATTAAGCTGCTAAGGAAATTTCGACCTTGGTCTGTCAAAATGACCTTAGGTGCTCCGAAGATGCAGATGAATTTTTTAATAAATGCGTCGGCTATCGTAGTAGCCAAGGCATTCGGTAATGGCACTGCAAGACTGAATTTTGATAATTGATTTTGCATTGTAAGTATAAACTCGTTATCATTTTTAGTTTTGGGCAGAGGGCCCACTATATCTAAAGCAATTTTCTCAAAAACAGTCCCAGGTGTGTCCGTTATCATCATTGGTTGTCTCGTTTTCAGTCTAACTAATTTTTTCAATTGACATTGTATACACTGTTGTATTCGTCGTTGTACGTCTTGTTTCAAGTTTTCCCAATAATAGTCTTGCCGAATTCTGTTAAAGGTTTTGGATACCCCTCTATGACCACCTATTGGTGAATTGTGGAGTTCTTTGAAAATTTCGTCTCTCCGATTTCCTATCACGTATTGTAGTGTTCCTTTACAAACGATTATTTTAATGGAAACTTTGTCGAAAATGTTTTTAAAAATCTCTAGGATGTCTCGCCATGGTATGTTCTCAACGTAAGGGCTCTTCGCAATGCTGAACTCCGTTAAATTTTTACTTATCAGAGATTCACGTAAAAGAATTAGTGCACGACAAATGTTATCTTTAATCGTAGCCTGTGACTCTGGGATTTCTTCACGAATACATAGGCCGAAAAGGTATCTGTTGTTATTTTTTTTTAACGCGTTAATGCTACCTACTTGTACTGTACATTTAATTGGGATTTTATTCGCTTCTAATAATGCTTTACTACCTTCATCGCAGGGGCTTCCGTTGCTCGTTATGAAGTACACGATGTTATCTGAACGAAACTGCAACAATTCTTTCGTCTCAATTATGTTACGATTGAACGGAGTCTCGCTCGTAGCCTTCAATTTAGATACACCTTCTTCATCCTTTGGTTTTTCTCCTGTTATTTGTTGTTTACAAATATTTGCATCTGTTTCTTTTTCAGCTACCGTCCCTATTTCACATGGTTCGGCATCAGTAAGAGATAAATCAGTATCTGAATTTTCATTGTCATAGCTTGAATCACTTGGTTTTGTTTTGGGCCTTGCGGTCAAATTATTAGTGGGCTTGGTTCGATAGTCCTCAAAAGCTCTTCTATCTTAAGGTAGTTTCGCAACTGCTTCATAGTCGCTTTCGATATCACTTTCAGCATAATTTATTGTTTTATTTCGTTTTCGTTTGATAATACGTTCTGTCATTTTCTTTGGAATTTGTTTTCTTGACTTAATTTCTTGAGCCTTATCGTCTTTTCCTTTCAGGTCGTTTTCCATTGCAGCTTGTCTACGGGTTATAACATTAATTTGTTTGAATCCAACTGGGTTCCTTGAAAGGGCATCCGCGTTTGCATTCATTCTACCTGGTTTGTACACAATTTCGTAATCATATTCTGACAGTTTGAACCTCCATTTCTGAACTCTTGTGTTTAAATCAGCCGTTTTAAACCAAACTAAAGGTTGATGATCCGTAACTATTGTGAATTTTCTTCCGAATACATAGGGTCGAAATGTCCTCACTGCGTGTATGATTGCTAATGCTTCTTTTTCGTATGTTTCGTACTTTAGTTCAGGTCCTCTAAGTACCCGAGAGGTATACGCAACCAGTAAATCGCTTCCAATTTTCCCTTGTGATAAAATTCCACCAACCGCATAACCGGATGCATCAGTAGTGATTAAAAAAGGTTGACTCATATCAGGGGGTTTCAATACTGGTGCTGTACATAAAGCCTCCTTAAGTCTTAAAAATGCTGTTTCAGCGTCTTCTGACCAACAAAAGGCCTCGTTTTTTTGAAGTAACCTTGTCAGTGGTTTGGCGAGTCTTGCAAAGTCCTTAATAAATTGCCTATAGTAGCCGGCTAAACCTAGAAATTGTCTGACACTCTTAATATTTTTTAATTTAGGAAATTCTCTGACTGCTTCTATTTTTTTTGGATCTGGGTTAAGTCCATTGGCACCGATTATGTGCCCAAGATATGTAACTTCGCGATGTAATATTTCGCATTTCTTCGGCTCAAGTTTCCAACAAGATTTTCGAAGGCGATCCATTACCTCATTGAATAATTCCTCATGTTCTTTGAGGGTTTTCGCGTAAATGACAATATCATCAATGTAAACAAACACGCCCTTTCCTATCATACCATCTAGTGTGATATTCATAGCTCTCTGATATTCTGGGGCCGCGTTTTTGAGACCAAACGGCATTCTAACAAACTCGAAATGTCCACTTGGTGTCGAAAAAGCCGTTTTATGTGCATCGGCCTCATCCAAGGTAATTTGGTGAAAACCAGAGACACAATCTATTACTGTGTAATAGCAGGCGTTACCGACTTGATCAAAAATGTCGGTTATATTGGGGAGTGGGTATGCCATTGGGATAGTTTTTTCATTCAGAGGTCGAAAATCTAAAACGACCCTCCATCTAGGTTTACCGTTTTGGTCCGGTTTTTTTGGAACTACCCATAAACTGGTATTGCCGAGTCGGTTTTGAAACAGTTTAGTTCAATCGTGGAGAGGCTCCGGTAACAAAGTCTTCAAGGAAAGTTTTCAAAATTGAAAACTGTTCGCGCTTACTATTAATAACCAATTAGTCATCCGTTCTTGATAAAGGAAAATAAAACAAACAAAAAATTCCGGTCCGTTGTTTACAAAATTCTAAGTTTTTCGTTTATTTTACCCGGATTTCTATGTACAGTGATTTCCACATAATTTTTCCAATTCTTGTTGTTACTTACTGGACTTCTTCATTTTGTATTGCAAGCGATGAGATAAGTTTTTGAGTTTCATTATTATCCTTATTTTAACTATCTTCTACATTTTTATCTTTCACGAAAATTTTGATTTAATCTTTAAATCTATGGCACTGAAGAGGCCCCCGATATGTGGCCGAAACGTTTGACTTTTCTCTTTTTTGCGATTTTTATCGTAAGCAGCATTGGAAATTTCAATAGAAGAAAATAAAAAGAGGCTGACCCAATGCCAAAAAGAAAATGAAAAATTAACAAAAATTCTGTGAATTTTGGGTCGATATAATAGCAGACATGCCATCAAACATGTCACTTTACAATTTAAAAATGGCACATTCAACACAAAGTTTGAATATTTCATAGTTCTGACTATTTTCAGAACAAGTTAATTTTAAAAATAATTTTAAATGTGATACTTGATTTTTTAAAGATGAGTTTTTTTTTCTTTTGAAAACATCTCAGAATTAAACTAAATTCAGAAATAAACAAATTTCCATTTTTTCTTCATTTCTGAACACACTCGAATAATATTTAGTAAAATGACAAATATAGATATTATAATAATTTATAATTCTGCAAAGACCTGCTTGCAAATTCAATACAAAATGATTTGTCCGGAAAACTGATATACATAATCTTTTTCTTCATAAATATACACTTTCGTCCACTCGTAAAAATCACCATAACCCTCTCGAATTTCTTAACTGGGTTTAGGACAATAGTCTTCTTCAAGGAGAAGAACCTCTCAGGATAGCTTTTAAAAAGAAAAAAATTGTCAGTCAGCAAACCCACATGTCCCGAGTCGGTTTTAAAACAGTTTAGTTCAATCGTTAAGAGACTCCGGTAACAAAGTCCCCAAGGAAAGTTTTCAAAATTGAAAACTGTTCGCGCTTACTATTAATAACCAATTGGTCATCCGTTCTTGATAAAGAAAAATAAAACAAACAATAAATTCCGGTCCGTTGTTTACAAAATTCTAAGTTTCTCGTTTATTTTACCCGGTTTTCTATGTACAGTGATTTCTACATAATTTTTCCAATTCGTGTTGTTGCTTAGTGGACTACTTCATTTTGAATTGCAAGCGATGATATAAGTTTTTCAGTTTCATTATTATCCTTATTTTAACTATCTTCTACATTTTTATCTCTCACGAAAATTTCGAATTAATCTTTAAATCTATGGCACTGTAGAGGCCCCCGATATGTGGCCGAAACGTTTGACTTTTCTCTTTTTTGCGTTTTTTATCGTAAGTAGCATTGAAAATTTCAATAGAAGAAAATAAAAAGAGTTTGGAAAACTCTTTTCCGTCATCCGTCTTGATAAAGGAAAATAAAAGAATCAAAAAATTCCGGTCCGTTGTTTACAAAATTCAAAGTTTTTCGTTTATTTTACCCGGTTTTCTATGTACAGTGATTTATACATAAGTTTTCCAATTCGTGTTGTTGCTTACTGGACTTCTTCATTTTGAATTGCAAGCGATGAGATAAGTTTATGAGTTTCATTATTATCCTTATTTTAACCATCTACATTTTTATCTTTCACGAAAATTTTGAATTAATCTTTCAATCTATGGCACTGTAGAGGCCCCGGATATGTGGCCGAAACGTTTGACTTTTCTCTTTTTTGCGTTTTTTATCGTAAGTAGCATTGAAAATTTCAATAGAAGAAAATAAAAGGAGGTTGACCCAATGCCAAAAAAAATGAAAAATTGACAAAAATTCTGTGAATTTTGGGTCGATATAATAGCAGACATGCCATCAAACATGTCACTTTACAATAATAATAATAATGGTGCGACGGTGTTGGAAACCATGGGCTGCAGCACGTGGTCGTTTCATATGCCATGCCTGCCGGGTGATGCCCTCTGTGGCTTGCCTGTGAACCCCTCTGACGAGCGATGGTAACATAACGATCTTCTTGTCGGCTCCTCTCAAGCTGGTGTTATCAATGGAACAAACAAAAAAAATAAACGGCCAGAAAAACAATCAAAAATAAAAGAATTTTATGAGCAGCTCTCAGACTATCCCTGAGAATGTCGAGTTTTAATTAAAAAGGTGGTTTGGGCTCGATCCTGTCGTTGCCGGTCGAGATAAAAAAATGTAACGTTATTTACCACGTTACAAAGTTCATTAACTTGTTTAGTGAATTCTTCTTGTTTGCTGGTGGAAATCTATATTGTTTCGAGAAAATTGGTCTTTCATCTTCTGTAGGAATTGAATGCATAGCAGCATTATTTGGTTATAAAGGTTCATCTGGCATCTGGTACCTGGAATCTATCTGAATGTTTAATAATTATTTTTGTTACATGATCGAATTCTTCTTGATTCAAGTGATCTAAACGAAGTAATTCTTTGTTAATTCTATTTTCTCCTGTGATTTTATAAAATTGAGATATTATTTGTTCTGTGTCACTAGAATTTATAAATTTGTCAATTAATTCTTCAGGGGTTTTGTTATGTTTCTTGTTCGTAAAAGTGTTAATTTGATTTGTAGTTGGTTTAATTAAAGTACTACTCATTGTGATTTCTGCAAAGTCCTCTAGCATAACTATAGGCGTTTCTATTTCTATAGGTATAGAAAGTATGTTTTCTACTTTTATATAGGCTTTTCCGCCATGATTTTTGACAATAGCATTTCCTGCATATATTCCTTTTTTCAAATTAAGTAAAGGTATAAATCCTTCTTTTTGGTTTGTATTTGAAATTGGGATGCAAAGAGTTGAAACTGATCTTGCTGGCAAAATTATGGTCTCCGGTTTTCGAAATGGATATTTATTATTTTGTATTTCTAAAAATGTTGATATATAATTTATATTGACGTCATTATCAGTGAAAAATTCGGATCCTAGTACTCCATCTTCTTCTACTGGTACACTATTTGGAATTAAGTTAAAAATTGTGGGATACCCAAAAATATTGAGTGTTATCTGACCCAATGTATAAACTGGTACACTATTTATACCTGTTGTAAGGCGTAAAATTTCATTTTGATTTATTTCCACGTTGTGATCAATTATATTTAGTTTTATTAAATTTCATCCTGCTCCTGTGTCTATCATCATACGTGCTGGGTTTTTTAGACCATCAGCAGATACCATAATAGAAGGATTTGGGTTGTCTGAGTGCACATTTATTATTGTATTTATAATATTCTGATTTGAAGTGGGTGCTGTAAAATGTTTTACATGGCCTCCCTCATTGCACTCTGCACGGGGAGGGGTCTGGAGTTTCCCCGGTTCTGTTTTTCAGCTCTTTTAGGTTGTTGTTGCTGTTTAAGCGATGCCATGAACTTTGGTTTGGTTCAGATAATTGAGGTCGCCATTGACCTATATCTTCTCGGCGGGGGGTCCATTGACTCACGTTCGGTTGTGGAACTCTTTTAAAAGGTTACCGTTGGTTATTTCTTTCGTAAAATTTTTTATTATATAGAGGATTTCTTATAGGCTGCAATGTTCAAGGAATAAACGCGTTTAAGCCTATCTATAATATCTTCTACACTTCTGTATTATCCTCCACTGACACATTTTCTTGCTTCTCCTTTGACCTTTGTTTTGATTAATTTGGTTAAGTTTGATTCTGTCCCTACAGGAAGCATATCTTTTACAATAAATGTAATTCTTCTTTATAATTTGAAGTATTTGTTGGGATTAAAGTGCGGTCAAATTTATCGACTATAGTAGAATTTCCGATTAAATTTGATGTATCAAAAATACTTTTATCGAATAATATTGAATCTGTTAAAGTTGATCGGTCGTTTGGAGGTATACTAGAACTAATTATTATACTAGTATCTTGATTAGGATTTTCTGATAATTCTAATTTTTTGGGACGTAGAGGCACTAGTATTTGAAGGAGTATTTGGATATTTCGATTCTTGGTTTTCAGCTGTTTTTTTCTTAATTTCAAAAGCTTTTTTTCTATTATCTTCTATAATTTCAGCAAGTTTTGGATTGTTTTTAGCCCGACTACGAGTAATACTTTTTGTTGTTAAATTATCTTTCTTATGTTCCACAGACATTTGGATTCAAGATCATGACGATAAAAAATATAATTTTTGTGTAATTTATTCGATTTAGGTTTAACGTTTTTTCATTAAAAATTCTTAGATAAAAAGTATATAATATTCGATATTGTTGATGTTCTTAGTTGGCTTTAGGGTCCAGAAAAAATGTCACTCAAGGATTCATGCTTTCAAACGTTTCGACTCAGATTGGAGTCCTCATCAGTGAGAATTTATTTCTATAAAAAAATACAAAGGAAGAAACTTAAAAAAAATTTTTTTCGTGTGACTGATGAAAATTGTGGTAGGAAATGATATAAAAGAATTGCGAAAGATACACTATAAAATTGGTCTAAATACCTAAACTTGCAGAAAAAAATTTGAAACTGTACAAACCAATAAACATTTTTGGTAAAACAATATAGATGAATCATACATATGACACTATAAAACTGATCTAAATAGCTATAATTTGCAAAAAAAGGGGGAACTGTACAAGAATAAATTTTTTCTATGGAGATACGAAGAGAAAACAAAGAAAATTTTTTACGTTTCACCGATGAACATCTAAAGCCAACTAAGAACATCAACAATATCGAATATTATTAAAACTAAAGGGTCGATACAAGTTCTAATCATAATTATAAAAAGTATATAATATTTTTTGTATATTTGACAAATTTCAATTAATTAATTTAATAAATAAGAATAAACATTTAAAGAAGAAACAAAAAATGTTTAATCAATTTTTCAAAATCATTTCAGTCGATTATGTCGATCATTAGAAGAATGTATCACTCTACGTTATAACGGAACTCTACTATATCGACCTTATCAACCTTAGATTTAGAATTAATTTAACGTTATTTAAAACTAGATGGAATTTTTCAATATAAATTGAAGAAATTTTCTGTGAAAAAAGGAACGCTTCCACTCCACTGATTAAATTGATTAAATACTTCATGGTACATCCGTAGCCGAATTGGCGTTAACAATTTTCTGTGAGAAAAGTTGTGGAACCTCCGTAGCTCAAATGACAGAGCATTCGACCGGCAATCGAAAGGACCTGGGATCGATACCCAGCGGAGTGGAAGCGTTCCTTTTTTCACAGAAAATTTTTTAAATAAACAACAAATGAATTTAATTTTTACGAATCTTATAAAATTTGTGTAAAATTGTATAAAAATGTATAATATATCTATCTAGAGCATCAAATTTGTGCAAAAGATTGTTTTAATCTGCCTTAAACAATCCAAATCTTATATTTTATACGGTGAAAAATTGTTTATATTTTATTATCATAACTACTAAATATTTTATATCATAAAAAAATATTTTAGCTGCGCAATATTTTGAAATTATAAAATATGAAATTTTTTTTTATAATTTTTCGAAAATGAAGAAAAAATCGATAAAATATCATTCTAGGCACAGTTTAAATAAAATAGAATAGCTTATAATTCTCAAATGCAGAAGCAAAATATTTCTCAATATTGAATCAAATCTCGTACGCACTGTTTTTGTTTAAAATATTTTATAGAGGCACCTATTAAAATTATATTAAGATAGTAAAAACTTGAATACAGGAAATTTGAATTTAAATTCGAATAATTATTTTTAGAATATTTAATAATTTTTGATAGTATTTTTATGTATAATTTATTTATTTAAAGTTGCAAAATAAAATATATTTTTGTAAAAAATATAAAAGCTATTCAAGAAAAAATTTGCATAAAATTCATAAGGCTTGATGTCTGCCAACGGCCGATACACCAGAATAATTATCTCTGTAACGTCCTAAGTTTTAAATTATAATATATATTTCCTACCTAAAGTCTAGAGCCAATTACCCTAACTATGTTCCTCTGTTTATTGCTCAAATTAACAATTAACCAGGCAGACGACAAGCCAAATGAATCAGATTATAATTGATGTTAATAATAATTTATTATAAAAAAATACAAATTTTATTCTGACCCAAGCGACTTTTAATTGTTGGTTGCAGACTGTTTTCCTTTGTTTGGTCGAGTCTGATTGGTCCAACCTTAAAGAAAAACACACCGTGAGTCTAAAGGGCTCAAAAAAAAGAGAAAAGGGAACTTTAATAAAAAAAAATGTTATTTTGACTTACCTGTTGTTCTTTATGAGAAGGCCTCTTGAAAACGATAATTCTTTAGGTTCTGTTGATCCTCTGGTAATTGGGTACCTCCCCTAATTACCCTTGTTGATCAACAGTGGCAAGTTAATCCTTTGTTTAATGGGTATCCTTGTTTGATACCTCGATGACAATGGCACTAAATCCTATGTTATAGAAATTCACTCCGTTGTTAATAGATTAGTTTTTTCGAGCACGTGGAAATTACGGCCACAGAGATTTATTACGGTACGGCGACGAAAAACCGGTTCTAATGAAGTGGCTGGATCTTATGCTCCCTTAGACTCGTGTTTAGGCCTTACAGCCTGGGTTATATTGTCATCTGTAGTCTCATCTCGTAGGTAGAAAGTATGGAAATTTGAGTTCCATGGTTTCAATAGCTTTTTCGAAGTCCATTAGAATCTTAGGTATCAGTGTGTTGAGTTGAGACTATGGGCCAGTTTGCTGGTGTGCTGCGTTGGCGTGCTTGGGGACTCACACCGATTTTCCTAGTCCGTGTGGGTCATGCTTTCGTGGTGTGGGTGTACTCACATCTTCTCAAGGGCTGTGTAAACCCGTGCCACCAGGATTTTAGGTAGACTTAGACGCAAGGGTCAATGACATTGTTTGTATACATAGGTAAGTAATAGAGTAATTATAATACAATTGTTGTACACAAATGGTGATTATGATTTGTTTATAATTCTATTAATTTTTATATTTAAACATTGTTTTTGTTTATAAAATAACATAATAATAATAATAGTGATTTGAATAGTTATTAAAAAGAACTTATTTTATAATTAATTGCTGATCGTTGATTAACATCAAATGAGAATATTAACAATAATGATAATTATTATAAACATTATTATTATAAAATTTGAAGTAACATTATTGTTATATAATATTTATTGCATCTTTTAATAACAATATGAAATAATTATAACAATAGTGATTGATAATTATTTCAAATACAAAAATTGAAGTAACATTGTTATTATTTAATATTTGATGCATTTTGACAATTATTCTTAATAACAATATAAAATATTAATAATAATAGTGATTAATAATAATTTTAAATACAAAGGTTGAAGTAATATTGTTGTTATATAACTGTCACGTCCCGCGACGTATTTGAATGTACTTTAGGCACAAGCTAGGTCTAGAGAAAAATCTGGGGAAATCACTAAAAGAGAGAGAAAACCACCTATTGATAAGAGAGGTATAACTACGTCACACGCAGCGGGAGACTGCGCAACGCGTGACGTCACCAAAAAATATAATATAAAAAGGACACGCCGCCAAGGGAAAACTAGTCTTGTGAGCAGAATTTAAGTGCGGCATTTTCTAAAAAACTAATAAGGATTCTCAGCGTGAGATAATTACACCGTGCAGTTTGACAGTGTGAAGACACGAGAGTCATAAATTTACCGTGGTCCGTTTTACTATCCTCGAAGGGATCTTAGGCTCAGTGCCATAAAGGGTAAATAGTTGTTGTGTCCCTGTAACACCTGTGGGAATCACATCGCAGTCATACCTGTGAGGAACACTTAAAGAAACAAAGGGAAATCAGTAAGGTACCGAACTCTTCACCCCCCCCCCCCCCCTCTGTCTTTTTCCAACCAACCAGCCTGTGCCTCCAATTATAAACCAATTGTATCGACATTTTATTATTTTCAATTTATAATTATTGTAATAAATTTAAATTGTATTATTTCATAATCATTGTCTCTTTTCATTGACTTATCCTCACCCCTAAGCGAGGATCACTCGATCCTAACTTAAAACGAGGAATCTTCGATCAAAGTAAGTATTTACGTACTTGTGACATAACATAACATTTGTTGCATTTCGTTAATTGTTATTATTAACAATAGTAATAATAATAGTTAATAATAATAAAAGGTAATATTTGTTGTAATTAATATTTTATCAATAAAATCAATGTTACGTACGAATAATTAATTTTGAAATATTAAATTAAAATATATATAATACCCTGTATACAAAAAACCTTTTTGAAAACTAAATGAAGGGATGAAAATAAAGGCAATAAAATTATTCCCAGTTCTTGAATTTATTTGGTTTCACAAAAGTAAGCAAAATAAATATATATATATCGATACCCACGTTCTAATATGTCGTATCCCACATTTGGGAAATTTTTCAGGAAACGATAAAAACGTCTTGCTAGCACAAATAAATAAATGTAAACAAATTTTTGTTTTATACGTTCATGAAAATGCATAAATAATAATATTAAAGCAAAAAAAATTATTTAAATAAATTTTATGATATTTATGTGGGTTACGCAAGAAGAAAAAATTAAAATGTATTTTAGAAAGAAAATTGATTTAATCGTTTTATAATTAAATATTGTTTTATCCCATACGTAACATTTTTCTCTCTTATTTTGTATTGTTTACTTCATAATTATTATAATATAACATTATTGATACATTTTATTTTTACTATCTTTAATATTGCTTAAAACATTTTTTTTTTCATTTTAAGTACTCTTAATTTTTTATTTTTTTACTTCAGGTACACTTTCTTGCTGAGATTGTTGAAAATTTCTTGTCCTCTTTCGTCTGATATTATCACAATTTTTTTTATAATTAATATCATTATCTTCAGGTTTTTTAAATCTATTATTAGTACGCAGTACTTTGCTTTTAACACCAAGATTAACTTGATTAGCTTTTCGTTTCTTACTCTTAGTCTTTTCAGTTACCTTAACTATACTTTTACTCTCGGCTTCCAAATTTCTTATTGATAGAGATTGGTCAGAAGCAGAGTCAGTAACATTAATATATTTTATATTATCATAGAAGCAGTGTGTATCTCTTAGCAACACTTTTTTTAATGCCTGTAATTGTTGCCATTTACTTTTAGTTATTTTTAATCGATCTACAAACAGAGGTTTCAGCGGATGCTCTAGATTTAATTGGAGTTGTAAAATAGTACATTACGTGCCCAGGCGCAGAATGAGGGTCACTGCGGGACGAGCGACAATGCTCGCAGGAGATCGAAGCTAAGGCATAGTCGAGGCAAAGCCGAGACGAAGCCGAAACGCGATCAGTCCTGCGAGCATTGTCGCGAGTCTCGGAATTTCCCGAATTGTGTGCATTGGCACGTATTCTATTTTATGTGACTTCGGTGCATATACGAGTTTTTATGCGTACACTGGAATCTAAACTAGTATTGTAGTTGTTTGCGGCGCTAGTCATTACACTTGATATGTCACGACTAGTCCCGGCCATTTTGATTTTATCGATCTTGTGTAGTACTAATGGATTTTAGTAGACGCATGCGCAGTTCAAATGTACAAGGCTTTGCCAGTAAGATGCTAACGCTGTACGAAGAAGAAGAAGAATAAGAAGGATTGAGCTTCGTTTCATGGCTATGGGCGCATGCGCAGTTCAATTATTACATTTCATTCCTTTCTGGCGAAATGTACTACATTGCGCTACTGTTAACTGTAGCGAAAAAACGAGTTTGCGCGCCGGTGGCACATAATAGTACATTACGTGCTTAGGCGCACAATGAGGCGAGTCTCGGAATTTCCCGAATTGTGTGCATTGGCACGTATTCTATTTTATGTGACTTCGGAGCGTATACGAGTTTTTATGCGTACACTGGAATCTAAACTAGTATTGTAGTTGTTTGCGGCGCTAGTCATTACACTTGATATCTCACGACTAGTCCCGGTCATTTTGATTTTATCGATCTTGTGTAGTAGTAATGGATTTTAAAAGACGCATGCCCAGTTCAATTGTACAAGGCTTTGCCAGTAAGATGCTAACGCTGTACGAAGAAGAAGAAGAATAAGAAGGATTGAGCTTCGTTTCATGGCTATGGGCGCATGCGCAGTTCAATTATTACATTTCATTCCTTTCTGGCGAAATGTACTACATTGCGCTACTGTTAACTGTAGCGAAAAAACGAGTTTGCGCGCCGGTGGCACATAATAGTACATTACGTGCTTAGGCGCACAATGAGGCGAGTCTCGGAATTTCCCGAATTGTGTGCATTGGCACGTATTCTATTTTATGTGACTTCGGAGCGTATACGAGTTTTTATGCGTACACTGGAATCTAAACTAGTATTGTAGTTGTTTGCGGCGCTAGTCATTACACTTGATATCTCACGACTAGTCCCGGTCATTTTGATTTTATCGATCTTGTGTAGTAGTAATGGATTTTAAAAGACGCATGCGCAGTTCAAATGTACAAGGCTTTGCCAGTAAGAAAGAAGAACGAAGAAGAAGAAAAAGAAGATTGTGCTCCGTTGCATGGCTTTAGGCGTATGCGCAGTTCAATTTTTACATTTCATTCCTCTGTAGCGCAATATACTACATTGCGCTACTGTTAACTTTAGCGAAAAAACGAGTTTGCGCGCCGGTGGAACATAAAATAAATTTAAAAATTTTTATTTTTACCCCGACTTTTTTTCTTATCGCTTCATACCAAATTAAAAAAAAAGTGATGTGATTCATATAAATCAAGAATCTTTTTTTCAGGAAAAAGACTTAATACAACCTAGCCGTTTCCATGTTTCTAAAATGAATACGTTTTTACAAAATTCAGCAATTTTTTTACAAGAATTTTGTTTTGGAAAATTTATTTTTAATGGTTTCAGCCATTAAAGAATTTATTATAATTTCCAAAAAATGGTAACGGTCAAGTTGTAGAAAGCCTTTTTCTTAAAAAAATTATCCATGCTTTCACAGAATCACATCATTTTTTTAAATTTGGTATGAAGCGATAAGAAAACCAGTACGGGTAAAGATAAAATTTGTAAAATGCATTATTTTTTTATGTTTCAATTTTTTTTCTTGGAAACTAATCTGTTTTCTTCCAAATGATCTCTTCAAAAATAATATTGTTATTCTTGAAAAAAAATTATCTATTTTTGCCTGAAGTCTAATTTTTGTGGATGAACTATCTTAAATCAGCAAACACTTCATTTACATTTATTTAACGAAATTTTCATAAAAAAGATGTTACCTATTATAAAAATCTTCAAACCCTTCATTTTTGAAACTTGTATCTCATCTTGAATGATATCTTATTATAAAATATTATCTACATAATTTTTAAAAAAATGCTGAAATCGATATTTTGTTTCGACTCTTTAAGCATTTATTGACTTTAAATTTCATTAAAAAATTATTTTTCAAGTATTTAAATCATCTTGAAATTTCAAAAAATCTTTTAGATACTTATTTCAGATCAATATTTTTCAAAGTATATAGAAAATAAGTGTAATTTTCTTAATGATATATTCCGTAATTTTGAATTCTGCGTCTATTTCGCGCCTCCTTTGCATGGAGTCGAGAAAAATACAATTTCTGATTTTAACTCGACAACCGACAGCGCGAAATTAGTAGGGATACACTGAGATGGCGCGCTTCATTGTGTATACTTCCACATATTATTGTAGCAACGCGGACCTTTAATTTTAGTTCGAAAAAGCTTCACGTTATTGGAGGCGCTGCAAAAGTGATAAACAGTAGCTCTGTTTTACCCTTCAAGTAGTAGCATGAACCTTTCATTTTAGTTCCCAAGAGCAATTCGCAAAAGGGCGCGCTGTGGAAAATCACTCCAAATTAAATACGGGGCAAAAATCGTCAAGTGTACCCGCCTAAAAACGTTTTGTCTACGATTTTCTTGAAAGTCCGCGAAATTATTGTCCTAGTGAACCCCTTTTAATTACCCTAAGAGAACGTCTCTAGTACGACGGGTTGTCAGTATACAGGGCCTCGAATTTTCAATATTTTACCGCGCACGCTGATACTCAATTAATCACAACTTCTACAAAAGTTATCCAAATTGATTTTTTTTTCCAAAATTATGTTTAAAATAAAGCTTGATTTTTTCCCTTTAAAATGAGCTTAATTTTCAATCATGCCAAGAAGAACCAGCTTGGGTCGTCGTTGTTACAATCCTTTTTCTAAGGAAAATCACAAGCGTGATCCGTGCAGTTTAAGAACAATTTCTGCAACTCTTCAAAAAAATTATCCCAGTATACCCAGCGAAGTGAAACTGTGTGTAAATTGCAGAAAAGAAATTTCTCAACTTGCATTGCTATCCTCTTTGTATTCTCATACTGATCCAACAATTGAAGATGCTTCAGTGATCAACGATAATGCACCTCCTATTCTCGAGAATGATATTTTAATGGAAGACGACGATATCTTTGCCGATCCTTCGACATCCAAGTTTGAAAAATCTAAAACTGATTGTTCTGATGAAAATCATTACGCCGGAATGGAGGTTCTTGAACAAATGAATGAAAAATTACATAAATCTGCAAGTAATTCAGAAAAAGTCTTATTTTCAACTCTTGCTCAGAAATCTTGGGGCCGCAGAAGATTGGCTAAAGAATTTGGTGCTTCTGAACGCCAAACTAGAAAGGCTAAGAAATTAGTAGCTGAGAATGGTATTTTAACTTCTCCTAATTCAAAAAAAGGTAAAACTTTAGATTCCAAGATTGAAAATTTGGTAAAAAAATATTACCTTGATGATGAGAATAGTCGCATGATGCCTGGCATGAAAGATTCCGTTTCCGTAAAAAAGATGATGGCTTCCGTGACCACGTTAAAAAAAAGTTAATTCTGTGCAATTTTTCTGAATTATATGCAAATTTTAAGGCTCAGCATCCTACAGTTAAAATTTGGTTATCAAAATTCTCTCAGCTTAGACCCCGAAATTGCATACTCGCTGGAGCCAGTGGTACGCATACTGTTTGTGTTTGTGTCCATCATGAAAACGGTAATCTAATGCTAGAAGCTATAGATTTAGAAGAACTAACCTGCGAAAATTTTCCCGCCATTAAGACTTATCATGATGCTATGAACAGGATTATGTGTAGCGTTCCGACTTCAGAATGCTACTTGAATGAATGCACAGCGTGTCCTGGTAGAAGCGCACTTAAGGACTTTATAACATCAGTTCTCGCAGACCAGCGTATTAACAGAGTACAATTCCAGACTTGGCAACAAACTGACAGAAGTACGTTACGCACGGAAATAACAAACGCAGAAGATTTTGCTGAACAGATTTGTGAACGCTTGCTTAAGCTTAAACCTAACTCTTTTACAGCCAAACAACAGTCGTCTTTCTTCAAAAACCTTAAGGACACACTGAAAGAAGGAGATTTTCTTATCATTTGTGATTTCGCTGAAAATTATGCCTTTGTAGTCTAGAATGCCGCTCAGTCATTTCATTGGAACAGTGATCAAGCTACCATTTTTACACTGGTAATTTATTATAAAGAGGACAACATTCTAAAGCACCGCAGTCTTGCTATGTTATCAGACTGATTGACTCATGACACAATTGCTGTGTACGAATTTCAAAAAATTATTACACACTATTTGAAAGAGAATTCTCAACCCAGAAAAATGATATATTTTACAGATGGAGCCGCCTACCAGTTTAAAAATAAATATAACTTCATCAAGTTGCTCCACCATGAAATGGATTTTGGTTTTCCAGCCGAGTGGCATTTCCATGCAACGGCACACGGAAAAGGCCTTTGTGATGGTATTGGGGGTAATTTAAAAGGACTTGCAGCGCGTGCTAGCCTACAAGCGTCATCTGAAGATCCGATTTTAATTGCTGATGCTTTGTATCAATGGGCAAAAAAAAATTTAGTTGAAACTTTAGTATTCTTTAGTCCCAAAGAAAATCACGCCATCACAGCTCGAAAACTTAAGAGTAGATTTGCATCAGCAAACACAGTGCCTGCTACACAAAAATATCACTCTTTCGTTCCCTCTGCTGAATTGACTCTCATGTTGAGAAAATATTCGTCATCATTAGAATGTGATGTTTTCCCGAAAAAAACTGTGAGGCAAAGAAGAAAGAGAAGTGCACATACACTGTAATAAGCAAATTATTTGACTCAATTTTCGATGTGACAGGCGAGGGGACTCACACTAAAAAATCACCCCGAATTACAAATTAATTTTTATTTTTAATTTCGTACTAGCCAAAAATAACAGTTTTACGAACAAATTATACAAAGTACAATTAAATAAGTTCCCAATAAACGGTACGTCGTGATCGTGGCGCCCAGCTCAGTGTGTCCAGATTTGAAACGGGAACGTTACACACACAATGCCAACAGCAGTACGTACGTGAGAATGGTTGCGCGCGCAGCGCAGTGCGTCTGCTGTTCGCAGCGGTTCTCTGAGTTCTCTCTGGTTGAAGGCTCCTCGTACCTACAGCTGATATTGCGTGCGCGAGGAATCACATGTACGCACTGTTAGCTAAAGTTGTGTAAGTTTCAGTGCTATATGAAACTCAAGAGTGTGTAAGAGCACTGCTTACAAATCGACAGCTTGCTCGGTTTTTATGTTTCTTTCGACTCTCCTGGATTGCGAGCAAAAGAGGCGCGAAAGAGATGCCAAATTCGAAATGGCAGAAGATATCATTTGAAAACTTAACCATAAAATCAAAATTTTATAATGTGTAAAATCTTTTACATGACAGTTTCAATAAATAAGTGTTAATTAAAGGATTCAATATTTAAGCAGGTTAATAATTTATATTCTAATTCACATACGAAATTACAATTACTAAACAATTTTTTTGTATGAAGTTGATTGAAGAAAACTTTACTATTGAGTAGAATACTTTAAATGCCATTTTTAGAAATACATAACATCTTTTACGTGACAATTTCAATATATAAGTGTAAACAAAAGTTTTTTCTTTTAATGAATAAATTATATTTACATTTGCATACGAAATTACTCATTGATATTTTTTTGTTATTAAGTAAAAGTGACCAATATTATAAAAATAAAATAATTTTAAAAAAAGTTTTAGAATACTTAACAATTTTTATATGACAATTTTAATGTATAAATGTAAATAAAAGGTTTGATTATCATAAAGAGTTAATTAATTATATCTGAATTTGCATGTGAGATTAGACATTGAGATTTCTTTTGTATGAAGATAATTCGACAAACTTTGACTGCAAATTAAAATACTTTAAATAAATTTTTTCAAATATTTAAAATCTTTTGTATGATCATTTTAATATATACACTGCCATTAGAAATTACAGGTTCACTTATCTTCATTATTATATTAACACGTGATGTAAAAGACTTCAGCTATTCTACAAATTTTTAACGATATTTTATTCGAAATAAATATTTTTCAATTTCATATCAGAGAAATCTCAACATGTAATTTAATATTGAAATTTAAATATAATATATTTGATATTTAAAGAATCAAACGTTTTATTCACACTTGGATAGTCTCTAAATCATTTATATGCAAATACAATATAATTTATTTTTGAATAATCAAATCTTTTATTCACATTTATTTGATGAAATTGTCATGTAAAAGATTTTATTTATTCTAAAAATTTTCTTGATGTACTTTATTCTGAAGGAAATTTTTTGAAATTTATTTCTTACTAGACAAATCTCAAAGTTTAATTTCTTATGCAAAATAAAATATGTTTTTTAAATTTTTTAAATAATCAAATATCTTATTCAAACTTGTATATTAGAATTTTCATTAAAAAATTTTACTTATTCAGAAATTTTGTTTCCAAATAATTGATTGTTAAATTTATAAAATTTACCTTATATTATAAAACTCTTAAGATGTAATTTCATATGTACTTGCAGCAGATATTGCTTGTGCGATGATTCACACATACGCACTGATATTTAAAGTTGTATTAACCTTTCTTGTTTAAATATTTTGAAAAGCATTCACCTGAAATAAATATGTGAAAAATTTTATATAATTTTGGGTTGTTTTAAACACTCAAACAAATTTATCAGTAAAAATTAATATCAATAAATGTTTATAGTTACAAGACGAGATATAAAAAAATTTTTAGTTTCTTGAATTTAAGCCTCAATCACAAATTTTTAATGCTTAAACAGGTTTTAACAATTTTTATACATTTATAAAAATTTCAATTAGAACCATGAGTCATAATCATGCAAATTTTTAAAGTCTAATTGCATGTTTTTTCCTGTAACCTCATTTTTAATGGCGCACAGTGGGCTGAATTAAAAATGTAATATTCAAAATCACCTACAGACAACAATTTTTAATCAATTTACAATTTTTACATTCTCTTTATATGAGAAGGTTTTGATTTTTATTTGAAAAATCACTTTATGAATTTTTATCAAATTTTTACGCTTTGATATACCTTAAATCAGATAAAACGGTTTTTACGAAATTGTTTGTCTCGTCTGTTCAGCATGATAATTCTCTATAGAATAATTCAATAATTACCGAATTGGATTGAGCACATGCCATTCTGAACTGACAGACTCAGAATGGTATTTTTTCGGATAGTTAAATTAATATTAAATTTTATCGTTTTATCTTGTTAATATATATGTAGTTAATAATGTATATATAAGGGCATGTCTCAATATTTATTTATGTTAATTTCATTTGTGAACTTTACGTTGTTAATCTTTGATTTTCGTTTCATTTTATTTATTTAAATTATGTACTTGATTATAGTTTTTCTTTCACAGGTTATGGTGGTTTTTTATACTTTTGAGGCTTTTTCCACCCAGCCAATAAATTTATTAATTATAGCTTTGATTATAGGGCTCAATTCTGTTGTTTTTTTTCTATACCTGTTATATTACAATAAATAATAATAATAATTTGCTTGTAAAATGAAAAAATAATATCAAACAAAAAATTTGCATGATAAAGTATCATTTTGCCAATAAAATAAAGCAATTTCAACTTACAAATGTACTTTACAAGCATGATGCAGATATTTTTGTTAAAATAATTTGGTTTTAATAATTATATTCGATATACTATTAATAATTTATATTCTTCAGATACTTCAACATCTTTTACTTTTTATATTTTTTTCTTAATATAAAAATTAAAACGTGATAAAGATTACACGATTAAGATAATTTATTTTCTTCCAAAAACCCCAAAAAGGATAAGAAATCGTAGACTATATTTAGGCAAAGGATTTTTATTTTACAATTTTTTTGTTGAAAAATTAAAGTTTTTATTTTCAATAGAAATTTTTTTAATTAAAAATAAAACATACAAGCTGTTATAAAACCTGTTATAAAACTAAATTTTTATGTTATTTTTTTAAATTTAAACGAAAAATATACGTTTTATTAGAAACTGTGTGAGAAAAAATTTGTAGACCTTATTAAAACAAATAAATTTGCATTCTTACGTTTTTTTCATAAATTAAAAAAAAATAATATACATCTTATAACAAAATATCGCAATTGAAATTTGTATAGATCTTTTTGTAGTAAACTATTCAGTACCATAACGTTTCTTTCGTGTCCCCTATATTTCAACTGGAAAATGAAATTTTCATATTGATTTTTTTGAAGTGTCAACATATTAAAACTCGTCTAATTTTGGTTTAATCGAGAAAAATAATAAAAGTAATTAGTGAAACTTCATGAGCACTATCATAAACCAATATTGTAATTTTTGAGTTTTTCAGAAACACAAAAAATGCTTTTATTTTAACAATTTTAGTTGGATGTGGCTGTTTAAGTGACTTGTCCTAACTTTTTGAGCTTCGATAAGGTATGCAAAAGCTCAATCCAATTCGATAATTATTCTATAGAGAATTATCATGCTGAACAGACGAGACAAACACTTTCGTAAAAACCGTTTTATCTGATTTAAGATATATCAAAGCGTAAAAATTTGATAAAAATTCATAAAGTGATTTTTCAAATAAAAATCAAAACCTTCTCATATAAAGAGAATGTAAAAATTGTAAATTGATTAAAAATTGTTGTCTGTAGGTGATTTTGAATATTACATTTTTAATTCAGCCCACTGTGCGCCATTAAAAATGAGGTTACAGGAAAAAACATGCAATTAGACTTTAAAAATTTGCATGATTATGACTCATGGTTCTAATTGAAATTTTTATAAATGTATAAAAATTGTTAAAACCTGTTTAAGCATTAAAAATTTGTGATTGAGGCTTAAATTCAAGAAACTAAAAATTTTTTTATATCTCGTCTTGTAACTATAAACATTTATTGATATTAATTTTTACTGATAAATTTGTTTGAGTGTTTAAAACAACCCAAAATTATATAAAATTTTTCACATATTTATTTCAGGTGAATGCTTTTCAAAATATTTAAACAAGAAAGGTTAATACAACTTTATATATCAGTGCGTATGTGTGAATCATCGCACAAGCAATATCTGCTGCAAGTACATATGAAATTACATCTTAAGAGTTTTATAATATAAGGTAAATTTTATAAATTTAACAATCAATTATTTGGAAACAAAATTTCTGAATAAGTAAAATTTTTTAATGAAAATTCTAATATACAAGTTTGAATAAGATATTTGATTATTTAAAAAATTTAAAAAACATATTTTATTTTGCATAAGAAATTAAACTTTGAGATTTGTCTAGTAAGAAATAAATTTCAAAAAATTTCCTTCAGAATAAAGTACATCAAGAAAATTTTTAGAATAAATAAAATCTTTTACATGACAATTTCATCAAATAAATGTGAATAAAAGATTTGATTATTCAAAAATAAATTATATTGTATTTGCATATAAATGATTTAGAGACTATCCAAGTGTGAATAAAACGTTTGATTCTTTAAATATCAAATATATTATATTTAAATTTCAATATTAAATTACATGTTGAGATTTCTCTGATATGAAATTGAAAAATATTTATTTCGAATAAAATATCGTTAAAAATTTGTAGAATAGCTGAAGTCTTTTACATCACGTGTTAATATAATAATGAAGATAAGTGAACCTGTAATTTCTAATGGCAGTGTATATATTAAAATGATCATACAAAAGATTTTAAATATTTGAAAAAATTTATTTAAAGTATTTTAATTTGCAGTCAAAGTTTGTCGAATTATTTTCATACAAAAGAAATCTCAATGTCTAATCTCACATGCAAATTCAGATATAATTAATTAACTCTTTATGATAATCAAACCTTTTATTTACATTTATACATTAAAATTGTCATATAAAAATTGTTAAGTATTCTAAAACTTTTTTTAAAATTATTTTATTTTTATAATATTGGTCACTTTTACTTAATAACAAAAAAATATCAATGAGTAATTTCGTATGCAAATGTAAATATAATTTATTCATTAAAAAAAAACCTTTTGTTTACACTTATATATTGAAATTGTCACGTAAAAGATGTTATGTATTTCTAAAAATGGCATTTAAAGTATTCTACTCAATAGTAAAGTTTTCTTCAATCAACTTCATACAAAAAAATTGTTTAGTAATTGTAATTTCGTATGTGAATTAGAATATAAATTATTAACCTGCTTAAATATTGAATCCTTTAATTAACACTTATTTATTGAAACTGTCATGTAAAAGATTTTACACATTATAAAATTTTGATTTTATGGTTAAGTTTTCAAATGATATCTTCTGCCATTTCGAATTTGGCATCTCTTTCGCGCCTCTTTTGCTCGCAATCCAGGAGAGTCGAAAGAAACATAAAAACCGAGCAAGCTGTCGATTTGTAAGCAGTGCTCTTACACACTCTTGAGTTTCATATAGCACTGAAACTTACACAACTTTAGCTAACAGTGCGTACATGTGATTCCTCGCGCACGCAATATCAGCTGTAGGTACGAGGAGCCTTCAACCAGAGAGAACTCAGAGAACCGCTGCGAACAGCAGACGCACTGCGCTGCGCGCGCAACCATTCTCACGTACGTACTGCTGTTGGCATTGTGTGTGTAACGTTCCCGTTTCAAATCTGGACACACTGGCCCAGCTGCACTGCGACACAGAAACCGCGCGCAAGAAGTGTTATATATCTTCACCAATTTCTTTCGCCCCACTTTCGACCATGGCTCATTTTAAAGGGAAAAAGTCAAGCTTTTTTAAACATAATTTTGGAAAGAAAATTAACGGCCGCACTTGGAGAAAAACTCAAAAATATGTTTAAACTTAAAAAAGGAAATTCAAATAATTTTTTTTATCTAAAACCATTGCTTTTAGCGCAAAGCTGATGAAAAAAAGTTTCCAAGACCTCTATAAAAAATTTATTTGGATAACTTCTGTAGAAGTTATGGTTAATTGAGTATCAGCGTGCGCGGTAAAAGGTCGAAAATTCGAGCTCCTGTATACTGACAACCCGCCTTACTAGAGACGTTCTCTTAGGGGAATTAAAAGAGGTTCACTAGGACAATAATTTCGCGGACTTTCAAGGAAATCGCAGACAAAGAGTTTTTAGGCGGGTACACTTGACGAATTTTGCCCCATATAGTTTTTGCGTTAATTTCATGAACACTCTTGCCCTCACCCCGAATCTTTATCTCCGTGTACATGTATTTATAATTGTTCCAGTTAAGGCGTGTAAGCAGGGAAGGAAATAAAAAAAAAGAAAGATTTGTGCACAATATTTTCGAAGCTGAATTTATTTAAGGTTCACTCAAACTTTTATACAAGAGACTCGCTCGCACGACTTGTCCGCTCGAGTCCCACCGACACAGTGAGACTTCGCTCCTACACAATTAAACCTCGCCATGCCTGGCCCGAGGTTTGCCACCCCCTTCTGCCTACCTTCCACCCCCTCACGAGAGTGGGTCTAAAACTTCGGTAGAATCCTGATCACCCTTTTGAAGATCTAATGACCTTGGGTATCAGTGAGACTCTCCCGAGCGGAAGCTTCGATCACGGCCCTTGTTTGGCGCCCGTATCGCTAAAACGCAGAGTCCGAGGGCGGGGGAGTAATCTCATCCCCTCGTTGCCGAATACTCCATAAAGCAATTTGCGAAGGCACACCTCCAAACCAAGCCTCGAACGGACAATGTGACATTTCATTATTACATTATTTATTGCTTATATTCATGTCGTTATTCAGGTAACAGGTTCTTATACTATATACTGCAACCGGCCGAACCCTCACGTTTACACAAAATTTTACGTGTAGGTTAACGTCCTTATAAAGGTAGATGCTATGAAATCCAACCGTAAACAACTGTAATCAGGGTCCGCCTGTTTGGGGGATTTCTGAGCTGTCACAAATGACGTGTTTAATATTAACAATAAATCCAAATAAAATCAACCGCACAAAGGAAACACAAACTTTGTAATTCAGTCCGAAATCACCTCACGTGTCTGGGCAACCAGAACAATTTACAAACAATATTCGATTTGATCGCTTCTAAATAAAATTTTTGGAACGTAAAAAAAGAATACAAATAAATATAAATAAATAAATTCTATGAATCATTTGTAATTTTCCAGTAATTCAATTAGTAGTTATCACAGAAAATTAACTCGCTCAAAATTCTAGCTACTTTCGAAGACTCTTGGACGTAGAGTTTTGTAAGACACAGTCGCAGAAAATTTCAGTGACTTTTTATCAAATAACAGAAAGGTTTATTAAATAGCAAAAGAAATTGAAAACTGTCTAAAAAAATTAAAATCACTTCGAGAAAAAAAAAAGAAATCGTCTAATTCAGTCCAGTCGACCGGAACAATAATTATAAAGTTTGTAAAAATATTATGTCTTCTGATAATTTAAATATGCCAAATATTTTCAAATATCGCAAATGCAGTTACCCGGAACCTGTAATCTTGGTGAGCCCAAATAATTTTGGTCAATTTAATTTAAAACCTGAAAAGACAAAATGTTCACACAAAAGATGCTAGTTGAGCGCCAGTCACTTTGCTTAGAGCGAAAGTTGATTTGCCACTCAATGAGACTCGTGATATGAATAATAAAGAAAACAAGGCGGGGTCAATTTAAGGTCACAACAGTAAGCGGGTAAAATAAATTTAAAAAAAACAGAATTCAATTATTTAAAGGACGTTTGGCAGAACAAGATTTATTAAAGAAATTTAAACGATTCGATATAAACTAATATCAATGCATAATGCCAAGAAAATAACGAGAATAGAATTTTACAGTCCTCGGAATATTCCGAGTCAACACGCGACAATATGGCGAATTTATCTTAACCTATCGCGTCACCACCCGGAGAACCCACATTTGACGCGCGGTCTCAATTACAACCAAAAGGGCAAAGTTACAAAATAAAATAATGCACGGAATCTTGCTTACCGCGAGAGAGAATGTAATACGAAAAGAAAAGGACTCTCATCTCCTCTCTTCGGAAACTGATGGATAGGCATACTTTCCTTCCGACTCCTTTTGATGGTACACCGACAAACAGCAAACTGAATTTCGTATTTTTTATTGATGATAACGCCCAATCACGTAATGAATTGTGAAATACTTGTAAACAAAAATGACGGAACTCATTCGAAGCCAGTTCCCCTCGCCGCACTCCACCCGCTTGCGACAAATAGCGACGCGTACAACTGTGCACATGAACTAAGCTACGCGGACACCTCACTCATTAAAGGTTGACCGGCCCTGCTGCCCCTAATAGTTGCAGGACGAGAGTGAAGAAGGAAGTCGCAACACCGGCAAAATTCTCGACCTGTCCCACGAATTGATTGCTTAACCCAATCGTGAACCTGGAAGCATGTCACGGTTACACCTCTGTAATGGATGACTAGGCAACTCGTCTCTCTCTAATACGGCGAACAGCACGTGTGATACGTTGGAACCATGTTAGGTAGTGTCAAATAATATTGAATAACATAATTTTAGTATTTCCAATGTCTGGAATACTAAATATAAAGTCCTAGGGTTAGTTTGCCCCAGACTGTCTCTTCCGTTTCACGTGGCTGCTGCTGGTCATCGGATGATCAGCTCGGGTGGCGACGAAGTGCGATCAATTAAACCTCTTCTTATTCATGAGAAATATTGTTAAATGTTTAAAATACTTTTCAGAGCTTGTAGTTCAAAACTTTGTCGTAAATGTGTAAAAATTGTTTGTTTTTGGCTTTATCGAACTGGGAAATAATAAAATAAAGAGATATTCTAATTTCTATAGTTTTAATGTAGATTTAATTACAGAATGCTCAACAGATTCAATCATAACGTATTCTATTCATTATTTTATGAAATTACTCCCGCTACTTTTACATAATTTTAGTATTTCCAATGTCTGGAATACTAAATATAAAGTCCTAGGGTTAGTTTGCCCCAGACTGTCTCTTCCGTTTCACGTAGCTGCTGCTGGTCATCGGATGATCTCTCGGGTGGCGACGAAGTGCGATCAATTAAACCTCTTCTTATTCATGAGAAATATTGTTAAATGTTTAAAATACTTTTCAGAGCTTGTAGTTCAAAACTTTGTCGTAAATGTGTAAAAATTGTTTGTTTTTGGCTTTATCGAACTGGGAAATAATAAAATAAAGAGATATTCTAATTTCTATAGTTTTAATGTAGATTTAATTACAGAATGCTCAACAGATTCAATTATAACGTATTCTATTCATTATTTTATGAAATTACTCCCGCTACTTCATTTCCTTTTGGTTTATCTGGAAAATAGTTATAATCCCAAACCTCTCGAGGAGCGAACTGAAAAAATAGATCATTTTAAGCAATGGTTCTGTTAAACTAATCAAAATTAACAAATTAATATTTGCCAATTACCGTTTTTAGTACTTCATACATCTTTTTGGAATCTTCGGCTGATACGATTAGTTCTTCCGCAAGAAATTGTGTTACGATTAAATAGAATGGCAAAGAGTCCACATCCTCAGCATAGAGTCTTCTTTTATTAGTCCACTCCCAACCAATGTGAAGCTTCCAGTCCCCACATTTTTTCTCATCATTCTCATTATCAAAGTTTAATGTTTCAATATCTTCTACAATGACTCCGAAATCTCCACCACAAGAATAATCGTACATTAATATGTGACTGTGCTCGTTCATTCTTTTTAAGTAATCATACTTGTAATTCTTTTCGAGGTCCGTCAAGAATTTTTCATTTAAAACTCTCGAATCCACTTCGGCAGGGTTATTTCGCTGCTTTATTTTCTTCTGTAATAGTAAAAATTAAATTTACAATTTTAAATCTGAGAATTAAAATTCCAAGTCAAATAGAAAAATTCTAGAAGGGACAACCGTTAAAAAGTTCCAAACCAAAGACAATTTTCAACAACAAAATAAACGGGATATTACCTGAACAGTTTTGACTGGTGCATCCAGGTAAACAATTAAGTGAGGTCTCATGAGTTCATGAAGAGACTGCTCAATCATAATGTTGTATACTTTCGAAGCATTAAGAGACATGAATCCATTTGAAACCATAGTGCTAGCGAAACATGAATCTGACCACGGACTACGTTCTGTAACTACACCTTGTCCCGTAGAGAGTACATGAGCCAAAATATTTATGTATTTCTTAAATCTTAATTGATAGAAAAGGATTTGTAAACATGCTCCGTTTCTGAAAGTTGGGTTCTTGAAGAAAGTTTCAAGATCTGCTGACCGGCACGATGGAGGGAGTTTGTCGTCTAAAGTCCTTAAATCAAAATTATGTTCGTGAACGTAATAATCCTCAGGAGTTACTTGGGGAACATAAAGCATATCTAGTTCATGTGCTAATTTTTGAGCAAGCTCGCCCTTTCCTATGGCTGGTGGACCGTCCACAATGATAATCTTGGTATTGTCATCGAATCGGAATATTGTGTCATCAAATAATTGTGCCCAAAGACCAAATCTCTTTTCTTTGTAGGGAAAAGGCTCAGGACGTGGAGGTCGGTTTTTTCGAATTTCACGAGTGCTAATGTATGCAACCTGGATCTTTGAAGAATTATTTTGGGACGTTATCTGCAAATAAATTAAAAACATAATTACTTTAAGTTCGTAAAATATTATACTATATTCTAAAATATACTAGCACCGCAGTGAGCCAGAAGCCGCGTTTCTGAGGATAAAATTAAACTTTAAAATTTGAATAAAAGAATCAGACTACTATAATTAGATATTGCATTTATTTATATATCAGTCATAAGTTCGAAAAATGTTCTGATTGAGTGAAATATTTGCACCACGGCAATATTAAATCGAATTTGGCCCAGATCTCCAGGACTTCAGCAGCCAGAACGTATTCTATTTCTTTGCTTTTGCTCCCAGGACATCCAGTAGGATTAAGGAACTAGAATAAACATAAGGATGCGGTAATGTACAAAATTCAAACATTGTATCATTCTCATTGATATTTATTCCGTTTTTCTAAAACTCTACTAGAAAAAGTGTTCACATCGGTCTGTTATTTTGCTTTTCTTAAGAATAAATTGTCTTTTTATTTATGTGAATTTTATCCACTTGATTTGAAATTATTTGAAGCACCTTTTCCCATTTTCTTTCTTTCAAAAATTATAAGGGATAAGCATAGACGTGTAGAATACACTCTAAGTCCAAGAGTAGAAGACCAACGACCCCACATAATAATAAGCGAATTTAGTTAATATTTATATTAACTAAATTCGGCATTTTGGACGTCCTCCGCGTACTCCTGCTTATTAATGCAATATATTGAAGGTAATGATATTTACTTTTTGATTTTATTTAATTGGTGATAGCCGAACGTAACAAAAGCAAATTATGATTTAAATTCTTAATATATAATAATTTTTAATATTTTTTGGTCAAAATTTTTTTTGTGCGTACTTTAGAATGTGATTTCAAAATCATTTAATGTAGTTTTAAAATTACGTTCGTATGTTGGTGGAACATCAAAGATAGAGCTTTATTTCACGAAAATGAAAAAAAAACCAAATGAAAATGCTGGAGTGATATGAATACTTGTATATTAATTACAATAAGATTTTATGAATTTATACTTTTTTATTTTAAAAGGAAGGTCAGTACATGTATAATAATGTTCGTGAGAATCATTTTAATGAGAAATATTTATTTCTCCTTCTTCTTCTCGATTCGCCGCGCGTGGATCACTTTTCTAGTGCATTTTCCCTTACTTGGACGTCTCTTGCACTTTCTAATTTTTTCTTAGTTTTTTTTTACATAGAGAATCCCATTGCTGGGCCCTGGTAGTGGGAGAACATAAAGGTACGCTGGCCACCCCGTACAAGTGCGAAAGAGAGTAACGAGAATGTCCAATGGAGTGAGAGAGAACGCATGCACAACGTGTGACTCTCCTCACTGTGCTGGTAATTGGTGCGAATGCGAGAGAGCATACCGAGGTGTGGGAGAGAAGAAGACAGGATCTTTTGTTCCACTCTGGCCTAAGAGGTGGAAGGGCATGCTGTCGACAGATGACGGTCGAGTAAGCGCCGTTCTAGGAATGAGATTTTTCGTTATTCGAATAAAGTATATTATATTTTATAAAATCCCATTCCCTTCTATCCACAGTGGGTCCACCCATATAGGAGAAAAGGGGAATCTGGAAAGAAATGGAATCGAGAAAGGAACTTTTGAATGCATTTTAATTCCTAGACATTAAAAGGCATTCAGAATTTTCATTCTGATGCTCATTTTCCCTTTTTTTAAGTACCCTCCTAAAATACATGGTAGTGGACGCACTGTGCTTCTATCGCCGGGCGTATAACAGTGTACATATATATATATATATATATATATGTCTCATCTGTTATCAAGTCAGCGTTTAGAAGCGTATCTATAACAAAAAACTGTACGGATGTTTATGATGAATAACGTGATTCTGACAAAGATGAAACAAAATCCAAATATTGATAAATACACCAATTTTATGTGATCAAGCAGAATGGAACGATCTCATAATAGCCAAGAAGCCCACTGCAAGAAACCCTTCGTCATTTTTTACTGGCTCATACGCGATAATAATAATATGTGATACTATAACACATTTCGTAAAAGGAATGTGTTCTTTCCAAATATAGACAATTCCAGAAATAGCTGGTTTCCCATAATCTAGGAAAGCGAGAGTCCCGTTATTCCTCTCCACGTACATTTTAGAAGGAACCGGGCCCGTTGGACCCGCCCTGCTACCCTTCGAGTTAGTTGTGAACATATCTTTGCTACGGCTAGACCTATGTCGTAACTCTGTAACTTTTATTAATAAAATAGATTGTGTTGAACTTGTGACTAAGAACTTAATTGTGTAATAGTTCCCAGACCGTCACATAAATTTTGGCGATCCTTCCAGGATCCCTTTGAATCGATACGTCATTCTTTCAGGGATCTAAAAGAATCATATTTTCACGAGAAGCAAGGTGTGAATCAGTTAAAGTGCTAATAGATTCTTACGAGAATTAAAAGTGCAGGATTAATAAAAGTGCAAATGCTAAGTGCTTATAAAGATTCTTTAATCTTTAGCCAAAAGAGATCACGCAAGTAGTCTGAACGTAGTAGGGCTATAACCAGTGACTCTTTAGAAAGGAGAAGTGACGTCACTCTCCAAAGGAGACACCGTGGGAGTTCAAAAATTTCCCGGTCCGTTGGAAAACGAAGGAACAACGCAGCGTCAGGGAGGAACCTTCCTTGCACCCTGTCAGCAACTCTCAACCGTACCAGTGGTGCTCAAATTTTTTTCTTTAAGAAAAAAAAAAAGTACGTTTAAGAATTTACAAAATGAATACGCGGCCTTTTCAGTTATAGAAAGAAAATTGTCTGCGCGCGATATAAACTTTAACTGTAACTATAAGAAGCGCTACGCGGCCGCGTTCTTTAATAACCGACTACGAATTACTTGTAATTTTTTTGACTAATCTGACAGCAGTGGCACCGCATCGCGACACAAACACCCGTTACACCCGAACGTCTATTCTACTACAAAATATATAATCACACTAATTTACACAGGCGATATCACTCTATTAACCATGGCGGAAAAACCTACCGTAGACCTGTTGATGTTGATTATGGAAAAGTTAACATTACTAGAGAACAGCGTTAAACAAATAAATCAGGAAAATGGCAAAATGGCACAAGAAATAGCTGCCTTAGCCAAACACAACGATTTGATCGAAACAGAAGACGATTCAACATCATGTAGGCAAATAGGAAATTCGAAAAATCTGAGAGAGAAAATTAACGACGAAGATAAAGAAAGCACCTCGTCTAATAGATCCCCTTCTTCCGAGCGTAGGCAAAATTACAGAACAAACCAAGACTGCGCACAGTTAACTCCTGCAAAAGATTTAATTAGAACCATCGAAGTTTTAAAAGGCAGGGACGACTGCGGCGTAGAAGACTTTATTGCATCGGTGAAACGCGCAAAAGGTCGATGTTCTCAAAAAGATCTCTTGTTAGATTTTATTATCGCCGAGAAAATCACAGATCTTGCAAAACGCGCTATCCGATTCACGTCCATTAAGACCTATGAAGAGCTATTCGACGCCCTTCGTCAAAATGTAGGAATCATCAGCTCAGTAGAATTGAGCCGCTCAAAATTAGAAGGGATAAAGCAAACACCTATTGAATCCGTACAGAATTAAAACCTCAGATTCAGAGAACAGTTTAACGAGTTGAATTATGCGGTTCAAAACGAACACTCTAACAGCACAGTGAGGCGCCTAGCATTACAGGTAGAGGAAAAATCGGCAATCAAAAAGTATGTAATGAATCTAAAAGAGGAAATAGGTACTCAGGTAAGGCCGCTCAAACCTACTACGCTAAATCAAGCTCAGCAGGAAGCTCTGGAGTCAGAAGTCTGGTTCAAGGAAAGAAACCAAGGGAATTACGGAAAAACAAAACTCCCACAAAGTCTGCCTCCGAGGCCTTATAAACCGGCAACATTACAATTTCAGAACGTTACAAAACCTCAACCGAAATATCCTTCATTGAGTAATCCTCCAAACCACTCGATGCCGCTTCAACAAATGTTACACAAAAATGAAAAATTTTCAGAGAGGCAAACATTCATCCAGACCTCCAAACACAGTGAACCAACTGCAGGTGGATACTCTGAACAGCGAACAGCAAGAGGAATCTCTAGAGGCCCTAGAAATAGCAGACACAGAGTATCCGCTATTTCCGGACGACTTTATTCAATTAGAGGACTCTTACTCGGAACTAGAGGACCAGCACAATTACTAGTCGACAGCGGAGCCTCTTTAAATTTAATAAAAGAAAAAATGCTCACGAACTGTCAACCTCGCGAAAAGGTAACAACAAAATTTTCCGTGGGAAACGATAAACACCAGACAGAGGAAATAACCGTGCTAAAATTTCAGGACAATTCCCAATGATTTTCCGTTACCAGAAGATGGGATTATTGGCGTTCCATTCTTGTATTCATACAAATTTAATTTATCAAATAATACTTTACAGCTAGACAGTAAAATACACGCACTTGTGAGTCTCGGAATCATCATACCAAAAAATTCAATAAAAATGATAAAAATACACACAGGTAGGAAACAAGGTTATGTACTTATAGAAAACAATCCTCGTGTTCCTGATTCCATTTATCGCATATGCAATTCACAAATCATTGTGCCCATTAGCAACGAAACCGAAAACGAGGTACGACTGTCCGACAATGACATCAAATTCAAATTTATCTCCTCACTCCCAGAACGAATCGAATTCGTTAATTACATCACGAAGAATGAACTCAGCACGAGGTTAAAGCTACTGAAAGAGAGTTTAAGGTTTGACCATATCGAAGAAGCGCACAAAAGCGTGATCGAAAAAATGACGATGTCTTATCATGACATCTTCACGCTACCAGGCGACCCACTGCCGTGCACCAACTTAGCCTCCCACAAAATCTTGTTGAAAGATGAACAGATAATCAACTTACGACAACCAAGACACCCTGAATGCCATCGGGAAGAAATCTGCAATCAAGTAAATGACATGCTCACGAAGAACATAATAGTTTAATCAAATTCCCCATCTAACTCACCTCTTTGGGTGGTTCCTAAAAAGCGAGACACCTCCGGAAAAATTAAGTGGAGACTTGTAATAGACTTCAGAAAAATCAACGAGAAGACAGATCAGGACGCATATCCTCTCCCAGTTATTGATGATATTCTAGATCATTTAGGGAAAGCCAAATTCTTTTCAGCCTTTGATCTGAGTTCTGGCTTTCACCAAATCGCCATGGACAAAGATTCCCAAAAATACACCGCTTTCTTCACACTGGAGGGACATTTTCAGTTTAACCGTATGCCTTTTGGTCTTAAAAACGCCCCTGCTACATTTCAAAGAATGATGGACACGGCACTAAGAGGACTGGTTGGGAAAACTTGCTTTGTCTATCTAGATGACATTGTGGTCTTTGGTAGCACATTACAAGAGCACAATACTAATTTAGTCACATTGTTTGAACGTCTACGAGCAGTTGGGTTGAAGTTACAACCCGATAAGTGCGAATTTTTAAGACCCGAACTGGAATACTTGGGACATTTAATTACCAAGGATGGCGTTAAACCTAATCCAAACAAAATATCAGCGGTTAGTAATTTTAATAGACCAAAAAACAAAAAAGAAGTAATGTCCTTTCTGGGGTTAGCAGGATATTACCGTAAGTTTATTAAAAACTTTTCAACGATAGCAAAACAACTGACGGAATTAACAAAAAAGGATCTACGTTTTGATTGAAGTCCAGATTGCGAGACAAGTTTTCTGAAGCTCAAAGAATGTCTTTGCACAGCCCCCGTATTAAAATATCCAAATTACAACGAAACCTTTACATTGACCACAGACGCCAGTAATGTAGGTCTAGGAGCAATCCTGTCACAAAACGGGCATCCCGTTTGTTATATCTCAAGAACATTAAATTCAGCAGAGCAAAATTACACCACCACAGAAAAAGAACTCCTAGCGATCGTGTGGGCAATCAGACGTTTACGTCAATATTTATTAGGACGACAATTTATAATATAAACAGATCATCAGGCATTGAAATGGCTCGTCAATGTAAAAGATCCTTCGTCAAGACTGCTAAGCTGGAGATTGCATTTGGAGGGATACTCGTACGTAATTGAATATAAGAGAGGCAAGGACAACACTGCCGCCGACGCACTATCCAGAATACATCCAATCAACCATCATGCAGATCGCCCACAAAGTGCATTCGTGGAAGTCGAAAATAAAATAGAACATAATAACCCAGGTTCCGAGGAGGAAATAACGGAAAATGTACATCCAGTAAGTGAGAAGACTAACCCAAACACCGAACCGTTGGAGGCAGTAGAAGAAGTTGATCAGCCCATCTCGAAAAGGCTAAGAAACAACGAACATAAAGATGTGAAGGAAATATTCAATGAATACTCTTCATGGAAAGCTAATCGTTGGCCTAGTAAGTTAAAGATAAAACCGACAGCTGCTGGAAAAAATTGGATTAAGATCAGCAAAAAAAATATTTTCTCGTTACTACGAATTCAACTACCAGACTTTGATGAAGAAAGATGGATGAAACTACTTTACATCAAGTTAAAAGACTTTATTGCAAGTAAAAACTGGAAGATTCTCAAGTTCCATATGGAAGATCCTCTTATCACTAATATTCAGAGATTACGTATTAGACATGTTAAATTTCCTTCTACAAACCAAATTCACGGAATATGATTTCTTTCTCTGCGAACGACCCGATAAGCTGTTAAGCGAAGAAGAGAAAAATAATTTATTAAGAGAAGCACACGGAAACGTAGCTACTGGTCACTTCGGAGAAAATAAAACAATTAAAAGGTTACGCGAACAAACTTCTTGGGAAGATATGGAAAAAGATGCAATCGAATTTATCAAGAAATGTAAGACTTGTCAGCAAAAAAAACTAACACTAATCCGACCCAAAGTACCAGCCGTGATTCCAGAAATACCAACCGATCCTAACGAAAAGATCGCTATGGATATAGTGGGACCACTAGGTGAAACACAGGCGGGAAACAACTACATCCTTTCCATTCAGGACGTCCTTACAAAATATATTATCTTGATCCCATTAAGGGAGACATCCAGTGAGAGCATACTAACCAACTTGCTAGATCACTACATCTACATCTTCTCCGCCCCTAAACACATCCTTACCGATCAAGGTGCAAACTACGTCTCAGAACTTGTCCAAAAATTCGAAAATCTATTCAGAATCAAACACGTGAAAACAACGGCTTTCCACCCTCAGAGTAATGGAGCCCTCGAGAGGACACATGGAACAATTAAGGAACTACTGAAAACATACATGGCGGACAACGAAACGGAATGGGATCAGAATCTAAACCTAGTTTGCTTATCGTTTAACACGGCCGTTCATGAAAGTACAGGCTTAACACCGTTCGAAATGACGTTTAGTAGGAAAGCAAATCTACCCTCAACCATCGCAACCACTAGTTCACTGACTTATCAGGAAATACTAGACATGTGGAAGAGGCGTCACGAAGAATATATCGAAAAAGGAAAATTTATTATGAGAAAGACACAAGAACGTCTTAAACGACAACAAGATGAAAAAATTGCACGCGCACACCCACTGTTCGAACCCGGTGATTATGTCCTCTTACACAATGACAGCAAAACATCTAAATTAGAAAAGGAATGGTTAGGCCCTTACACTGTGATCAGAAGGATTGGAGAAAGCAATTACGAAATCCTTTGCGAGAAACCAAACATCTCTTTGATGTGCCAAACTAATTGCGACAAAAATTTCGAAATTAAAATGTTAGTTGGCAGAATTCACCGACTACATTCACAAAAATTGTTGCTAGATAAATTGTTAGGAAACAACCGACAAAAACGCGGATTGATAAAAGCAATAGGTTCCGTCTCCAAAATATTGTTCGGTACTCTAACTGAAAGCGACTTAGATTACATTAATGCAGAAATCGACAATTTGTACAAAGATAATAAGATCCTCGCCAACAGCATATCAAACCAAACTAAAATAATCAAAACTCTATTAAGTTCAGCTTCATTCGGGGTTAATGTAATGATGGAACACAGTAAAGAAAATATAGCTAATTTGAATAGAATGAAAAATCAAATTAATAATAACACCCGGAATCTGTTCATATTAAATCAAATCACGGCATGTACTATGATCTTGCAAGAATTAAGCGAAGATGTAAACCTTGTAATCGATGCTATCAATGATGGAAAACATGGCATTATTCACCCGCAGTTATTAACTCCACGAATATTCATAGATGAACTCAAAGACTTCGAAAATACCTTAAATGTAAAATATCCTATCCCATTGAAGGATGTGAGCTACCAGCACATCATTGATATCAGCGAAATTGGAATCGTTATATACGATGGTAAATTACTGTATTCCACCAAAATACCTGTATTAGAAGATGACCAATTTCAAATTCAGCACCTAATACCCATTCCTCAAAAAAGGGGAATCAACTTCGTGGCACCAATTCCTCGCGACGAATATATACTAATAAACGAGCAAAGAACCGTCTATGTACCGACCGACAAAAATCTTTTGAATGATTGTAAGAACTACGATAAAATCAAAATTTGTCAACGTTCCCAACCAACCTATCTCATTTCTGAAACACACACCTGTGAAAATCAAATAATCAGAGCGAGCATCAAATCCTTAGATTATAAAATATGCCAAGTTTCTCCGTTCAGAATCGAATCACTGACTTATTTCACTTTAACAGGTAGTCAGGGCTATATGCTTATACCCGAAAACGAACTCTCGCTAAGCGTTAATTGTCCCAGTAATAGTGAAGAAGTTGTAATCCGTGAGGCAACCCTCATAAGATCAACCGAAGATTGTGTGCTAAACTCAGAGTCTAACATAATAAAGCTAAAGAAAACTTTAAAATTCGCAAGACATACTAGCTATAGAAAAAATGTAACAATACCGATATCTTCAGATGAGTATAATCTTTTGCAAGACCACCTGTTACCATTACAAAAACAAATCAATGTCAAATCCTTAAGCGACTCAAGTAAAACATTACATGAAATAGAAAGTTCGCTTAGTAGAATTAAGGCCGATCGGCGTACTAGATCATGGACTGAAAAGGCGCACGATACGTTCACATATATAAGTTACCTCGCAGTTATAGTAATTGTCTTTCTTATATTTTACAAATGTGGTATATTAGAATTAATAACCAAATGTATGCCGAATGTTTGCCTGAAAATATGTTGTCCGACGAATAATGTAACTAATAATGTAATGCCGCAACACTCAGTCACGTATGTGCCCTCTGCGCCTAACGCAGATACTAATATTTCATCCATAGAACCTTTATCGTTTATAGTTTTTATCGTATCTGCGAGAAGAATAGACTATGCAAATGGGAAGAACCGTAAGTTGAAGATGGGAGTCCACGTCATGCTACGAATGCGCGCCGTTCATTTACGCTTTTACATAAAATAGTGTTTTGTAAATACGGTACCGGTATGGTTTCTGGTCTCGCGTTTGTTTTGTTTATTTCCAGTAAGCATAGTGTTAATATTCAGTAAAAAATTGTGTAATGACAATTACTGTTTATGAAAATTTATATTTTAAACATATTTTGGTGTGTGTAGATAAATTTAACTTTAGATAATTGTTTGATGGCAACGGGTGTTTGTTTTGAAGGTTATGGAGAGAAATTTTTTTTGACAATTATGTTTTTTTTAATAGAATTTTCGCAATATCACTGCTTCATAAAGAAAACACATCACCGAATTTGCCTGAGAAAGTTCATTTTTAAGTGTTATCCTAATCAAGAAAATACCGAACGTAACAAAAAATATGATTGCCTTATGTGAATAAAAAAGTACAAACTTCAACAGAGAATAGTGTTCCCTTTTTTAGTCCCATTAACTAACATTAATTTTCGGAATAAAGTTATAAAATGTCAATCATTTATGTAACAAAATTATAAACTATGCAAATATTAATAAATTTACTAATTAAGAAATTATGGAATTTTTTTCAAAACAATTCGTACAAACTATTAGTTAGAATGTGTGACATAATATTAGAATTTCTCTGCAGTCCAAGTAGTTGAAATTATAGTTTAGCGTAACTGCAAATTCTCACTGAAAATTATAAAAATACGTCTTTCTTTTTGCAAAATCTAAAAAGGCAGTGTTTTTATGTGAGCAGCCACTTTTAGTTTCGAAAAACTGGTTGAAATATGAGTGTGGTATGTCATAGTGGTTTTTTGCTTCCAGTGTAAAGTTGACTCTTCTGTAAATACACTCATTTTCATTTGCACGGCAGTTTATCCTGACCCATAAGGATTAAATTTTACAGAATGCATTTTTTAAAAATGTTTGCAAAAATAAATATTCAATGTTATAATCTTGAACCACGTTTCACTACGATTGCGCACATATAAAATTTTTCGCAAATATAAGAAATTTGAAAAATTGGCATGTTTAAAAAATGTGGAGATATTTCCCCAAATGTTTTATAGATTATTTTATTATTTAAACTAAATATAAATCATCCGGAATATACAAAATATATTCATTTATTTCTTGTTGTTTTGGCATAGGGTCACTTTTTTATTTTCTTTGTTTAAAAACTATAAATAGTATGTATAAAAAAGAAGCAAAAAAAAGGAAAGGCAAACGTTTCGGCCACATATGGGGGCCCTCTTTAGTGCCATCAATGAAAAAACTATTGAAAAATTTCTGTAAGTGATTAAAATATAAAAAAAGATGAAAATCATGAAGCTATGTCATAGCTTGCAAATCAAGTTTTTTTAAGCGTTATGATTTTCATCATTTTCTATATTTTAATCATTTACAGTAATTTTGAAATTTATTCCTCCAAAATTACACACTTTCTTCCATACCGAAGAATCACCACAACCGTCTCAAATTTCTCAACTAGCTATAGGACAATAGTTTTCTTCAAAGAGAAAAGAACCTCTCAGGATAGAATTTAAATAAAATTATCATTCAGCAAAGCTACAAGCCCCGAGTAGGTTTTTAAATATTTTTTATCTAGACGAGAACCTAACGAGCTTGACCGATCAAAGACTTCGGCAATAAAGTCCTTGAAAAAATTATAAAAGTTTTCAAAATTAAAATTCGTTAGGGATTCATATTTTCTATTATTATTAATCATTTACATATTTGCAAAAAAAATTTCCCGAACGGTTTAATTATAAGTAACTAAGTTTTGTTCGTTTATCCTGTTATTTATATACAGTGAATTCTACATCTTTATTTAATACGTGATGTGCATACTGGACTACTTTAACTTGATTTGCAGGCTATGCAAAAGCAATTCATCCGAATAACACTTGGCACGTGATACAATAAAACCTAACATTCAACGAAATAAAGGTATTCTTTCTGTAATCCCAAAAATGTGTTCCGCAATTTTCAGCTATCGATAATATTTTCGAAGAGTTCATGCGCATAAATATTACGTAAACCCTGAAATTTTTTTTTCGAATTCTGTATTTTTAATGTGATGCGCAGCGATAAAATTTTCTATTCACAGTTATTAGGCAAAATTCGGAGAAACTTGCTGTCACACAATACAATACAGAAGTCTCAATAATGCATAAATATGAAAGTAAATCTCGAATCACTATTAACTCTGTAATGATTGAAACATTCTATACGAGTTCACGCACTCCAACGCATGACACTGTGATGTTGCCTTTATTGAAAGAAGTCTGCGGCGTCTTTAATGACTGACTGAATGCTCATTCGTGGCAGAATCGTATTCAACACGCGATTGCGAGAAAAACACGACAAGATGTGACCCCATATTTCTGTGCTATTCCGGCATGACATTTTTACGCGTTAATCACACGTAAATGCACAATGAATAGTACACTGGAGATACTCAACAAATCTTTTTCGTGAATAAATACAAATAAGTATCAATCATTGATACATATAAGTCTCTCATTTCAATTGACGAAATGTTAAGCTCAATCTTTTGCTATCGGGGTATGTCAACAGAAAATGCTTACTTTCTGTCGATGTCAACAATTCCCTATCCATGTGTATTATCATGGGTATCGTAAGAAATGAAAAGAAATGAAAATGATTTTTCGACTATTCTCATACTTTGCACGACTAGAATCATCTTGTGATGCAGGTCGCTGAATTCGTCTTAAAATCGGTAATAATGTCATTGAAAAAAATACATGGTTCCATTTAAAAAAGTGGAGTTGACTTTGACGTAGCTTTAGCGCCTCCACCCATAAAAAATAGGGTGGTCCAGTATGATGGCCTTCTCGAACACTGAAATATATATATGACCAGAGCTCAAATTATAATATGTTGTTACGAATTAACTTTGTGTCATTAACAGACGATGTGTCAACATTATTTTTCTTAAATTCTTGATATTACTTTCTTTTAGATATTCATCATATGAGGAGGTATCGGTTTTATGTGAAAAATGTGTTTCGGAATTTTCATCAAATCTTTACGTCTTGAGACCCCCTGAGTCAGAAAATACGGTTTTCACAAAAGTGTTTGTCTGTCTGTGGATGGAGTAGTAGTAGTATTAGCGTTGAGTGAAGATAGGTATAGAGGAGACATCGAGGGCGATTGAATGTACCAGCCCTTGCGGGGAAAGACGCCAGGGGTAGGTTAAGTTCCAAAATCCAACACGGGGATCGACTCTTTCGAAAGTCGCAAAAATCTCACGGATAAAAAGTAAGTTGTAGGAGTAAGGCCCAAACTTATGTTGGTGAGTCTGCTGTATTCATGATCGATCAGGAAGCAAACTCGCTTTATCGCTACAGTTATCAGTAGCGTAATGTAGTATATTGCGCTACAGAGGAATGAAATGTAAAAATTGAACTGCGCATGCGCCTAAAGCCATGCAACAGAGCACAATCTTCTTATTCTTCTTTTTCTTCGTACAACCTTAGCACCTTACTGGCAAAGCCTTGTACATTTGAACTGCGCATGCGTCTTTTAAAATCCATTACTACTACACAAGATCGATAAAATCAAAATGGCCGGGACTAGTCGTGACATATCAAGTGTAATGACTAGCGCCGCAAACAACTACAATACTAGATTAGATTCGAGTGCACGCATAAAAACTCGTATACGCACCGAAGTCACATAAAATAGAATACGTGCCAATGCACACAATTCGGGAAATTACGAGACTCGCGACAATGCTCGCAAGACTGATCGCGCCTCGGCTGCGATCTCCTACGAGCATTGTCGCTCGTCACGCAATAACCCTCATTGTGCGTCTAGGCACGTAATATACTATTTAAAAAGTAAAGATATTCAAACAGGACCATGTCAATAGCTACTGGCAATTCGGAAAAAAAGTGTTGAAATGAATTTTTATGATTCAAAAATTCAGGTCTTTTTCTTTTTCTTCTAACTAAAAGTTATTTTGTAGACTTTGAGAGTAAGATAGGCATAAAGACTTCTTTACCACTAGTTTATAGTTTAATAGTTTCCGTAAAGCGGCATCGTAATTATAAAGAACCATCTCGAAGATCGTCATCTCTTCAGATTATAAATCTCAAATCCAAGTATCTGCAGGTGCAAAGTGTAGGCATTATGAAAGGATTTTTACAGAGGATCAATAAAATCTTAACTTAGTTTTCGGATGTACAGAATTATGACATGAAAGAACATTATTATTTGTACGAATACATCAATATTTTCCTTTGGATCTAAAAAAATTTAATTGCGAACTAATTCATGTAAATTATCTGTCTTAATTTAATTAATTCAATGGAATTTAAGCAATAGAATTTATTCAATAAAAAATAAATGACAGAATTTCCGTAATTCAATTATTTGAGTCTCTAGCCATTTTTAATTATGATTAAAAATGTATTTTCATCACTTAAACGTAAAAACTTATTTAATTTAATGTAGCAAACAAGTAATAAAGTTAAAATGATTTTTTTTATTTTTTGTTTTTCATACGTAATAAGTTCCAGAAAAAAATTGTTAATTTCAAAAGATGGTTCTCTTTGAGTATCTTAATTTTTTCAAATTATAAATCCGATCTCAGGAAAAGACAAGTAAAGAGCGAAGTAGAAGGGAAAGAGCAAAAAAGCTGTGTTGTAAAATTCTGGCATTTTTAATCACAATTATAAATTGCTGGAGACTCAAATAATTGAAGTACGGAAATTCTGTCATTTATTTTTTATTGAATACTATATATTCTATTGATTAAATTCTATTGAATTGATTAAATTAAGACATATAATTTACATGAATTAGTTTGCAATCCAATTTCTTAAATCCAAAGAAAAAAATTGATGTATTCGTACAAATAATAAGGTTCAGAGGCTGGTCATTTACATTCTCTAGTAAATTATTGTATATTAAGTGTGATCATTTGTTTCAATTTCAATTTCTCTGAGCATTGTAAATTTCTTTTAAAAAACAATTATTGTATCCCTATAGAGAATAATATTGACATTATACCTTTACTGTATAAACAAAAATTATATTGTACTCGTATGAATATTAAACTCTCAAAATATTATCATTAATAATTTATTTCGTTTTTCTATATGTCTTCATTATTGTAATCAAGATAATGAAAGAATATTAAAAACAATTTGTCAATAAATATATAATAAATTTCAAAGAAAAAATTGTTAATTTCAGAACATGATTCTTTTTAAATATCTTTACTTTTTGAAAATATATATCCAATTTTAGAGGGAAAAAGCTGTGATGTAAAATTCTGTCGACAAGCTAGAGTTAAATTGACGAGGACTACCTGATCCATCATGAATACAGCAGACCAGTGTCTCCAGAACGTGGGATTTTTCGGCCCCCACCACGTTCCCATCTGGGAGAAACACATGCAAACGTGGCGTGTCAGTGTGTCGGCTCTGCTACACGCTGCGGTCACCAGCTTCGTGTAAAGCCGAAGGTGCACGAAGACGGACTTCGTTACAATGCTTGAGTTTTCAAGTTATTTTTAAATTTCACGCTTTCGTTTATCGAGTCGAAATTAAGAATTGTATTTTTCTCGAGTACGTGCAGAAGAGGCGCGAAGCAGACGACGAATTTGAATTTACGAAGTATATAGTTCAAGAAATAACACTTTTCTTCAATTTCTTGAAGAAAGTCTGCATGAAATAAACATCAGTATGATCTTGGAAAATTTCATGAGCATTTCAACACTTCAAAAATAAACTTTCAGTGAAATTTAGTGACAATAAATGTATAAAATTTGAATCAATATATAATTTTCCATTCAAATTTATATACTTCTTACTACTTTTGTACATTTAACAATTTTTCAATTAGAACAATATTTTCTATCAAGATAAAATAAACATAAAATTCAAGTTCATAATTTATATTTTCAGTTATATGTTAGAAATATTTTCATCTCACATAAACAACTCGATAAACAACTTACTTCTTATCCGTGAGATTTTTGCGACTTTCGAAAGAGTTGATCCCCGTGTTGGATTTTGGAACTTAACCTACCCCTGGCGTCTTTCCCCGCAAGGGCTGGAACATTCAATCGCCCTCGATGTCTCCTCTATACCTATATTCACTCAACGGTATTAGGTAATACACTTGAAAACTCTCGATAGAATTTTATACACTCCAGTTGGACAATAAAACGAGACATACACTTGTGAATCTAATTAATATGATCAATAAAGAGTCCGCTAGGCGTTCAACGCATACGCGTGAACCTTTCGCTTAATGGGGTCATCCCGTGTAACTGGTTCAACAAAATTGCTTTTATTTTCTCAATTTTGTTAGGATGTGGCTGGTTAACAAACTTGCCCTTACTTTTTCAGCTCCGATAAATTATGCCAAAACTCAATTCAATCCGATAATTCTATCGAGAGTTTTCAAGTGTATTACCTAATACCGTTGAGTGAATATAGGTATAGAGGAGACATCGAGGGCGATTGAATGTTCCAGCCCTTGCGGGGAAAGACGCCAGGGGTAGGTTAAGTTCCAAAATCCAACACGGGGATCAACTCTTTCGAAAGTCGCAAAAATCTCACGGATAAGAAGTAAGTTGTTTATCGAGTCGAAATTAAGAATTGTATTTTTCTCGAGTACGTGCAGAAGAGGCGCGAAGCAGACGACGAATTTGAATTTACGAAGTATATAGTTCAAGAAATAACACTTTTCTTCAATTTCTTGAAGAAAGTCTGCATGAAATAAACATCAGTATGATCTTGGAAAATTTCATGAGCATTTCAACACTTCAAAAATAAACTTTCAGTGAAATTTAGTGACAATAAATGTATAAAATTTGAATCAATATATAATTTTCCATTCAAATTTATATACTTCTTACTACTTTTGTACATTTAACAATTTTTCAATTAGAACAATATTTTCTATCAAGATAAAATGAACATAAAATTCAAGTTCATAATTTATATTTTCAGTTATATGTTAGAAATATTTTCATCTCACATTTTTGTAGCCTAAGCACAAAATTTTCATTCCAAAACTTAAAATCTCTACGGAAATGGAAAATTGTCTAATAGCAGTAGATAAATTAAAAAGCTAAAATATGTGTTTATTGGTATTTCCATATTAACATATAAATATCAATCAACTTTAAATTTTACATAAGAATGTTCGTTCGAAGTGTTCAAATCTTGTTACAATTTGACAAGATTTTATGGAGGAGTGCAATCTTTTGGATGAAATATTTTGTAGTTCTTAATTTGTCTGTCCGTCTGAAATCGTAGTAAGATTTGAACAGTAAACAACAAATTTTCCAATAGAATTCAGGATCAATAATAATTGATTCAGGAAATACTTCAACTCTGTAGAGCATTTTTGTATTTGGAATTCAAAATGTGTGCTTAAGCCACAAAAAAGTAAGCTGAAAATGTAGATATAAAACTAATTATGTCATGTTTATGTCTTCTTAATGGAAAATACTTTGCATATAATTCTCTAATTCGATATTTTTTTAATGTATGAACATTCAAGAAATTGATAAATATTCCATCTTTTTATAGGAACTAAAAATTTCCGGATAATGCTTTGATTGAGAAAGCTAAAAATTTGTCAAATATTGATATAAATTGCAATTTTACAATTGCATTATTTTTCAAATATTTTAACATCTCTTCAATCTTGATAATTCTTACAGAAGTTTATTTCATGTGAGTGACTTTTTCTTTTTCTAATGAAAGATTTCGTAATTCTAAATTCGGCCCAATTCGTAACATTGTAAAAAGATTTTAAAACTTCATAAAAATTTTTTTTCTGTTTTATTCAAAGTCAATAAATATTCAATGTTTGGAATCGAAATATTAAGTAAATGATTTTTAATTTCTGGGAATAAACTGCTTTAATAAGACAATCTTTCTTCTTTGTGAGAAATCTCAATTTTAAAATTAAAATTCTACGCATAGGATACAAAAACATAATATGAAAATACTTTTATTACAGAATTTTGAAATATACAAGTTGACCAATTTTTAATCGAGTAAATAGGCTACTTTAAGCAAAAAATTATGTTAAAAATATTTTATCAAAAAAAAATAAGACACATTAAATTACGGTTTAAAATCCACATTCATAGATTGATGGTAAAAGCAGTTTAAAGTTTTTTAATCTTACGTTTTAGTGACGTATGCACAGACTTTTAATCAGATAAATGAAATGTTTTATAGAAAGTCAAAATTTTCTTATTACTGCACTTAATCAAATTTATAAAGTAAAAATATTTTTTAATTGATGCTTTCACTCAATTCTTTAAACATTCATTAATTGAAAATTGTACTCAAAATTTAATCTTGCAGCGTTCCAATATTCCCACAATGTTACAAAATCTTATTAATCATTATTTTAGTCGAATTATTTTCAAAATATTTAAAAAATAAATGTAAATATTTTGATTAAATACTCTGTCAAATTTTGCATTTGACTGATCTTGCAAAATTGTTGAAAGTTTTGAATACCGATAGAAGAAACTTTAAATGAAATTTTATGTCCATAAATGCTTAAAGTTCTATATAGAAATATCAACTACAACATTCTCAAATTTTATAAATAAACTACTAAATTCAAAAAGTTTCGGATTTTTTAAAAACTGTACAAATTTCAAATATGAATCAGTCAAAATCTACTGATTATCAGTGAAATTTGACTGATTTAAATAACTAAAAACAGGTTACTGTGAATCAGTCAAATTTCACTGATTACTTCAGTGAAAAGTAACTGATTTAACAGTGAAAAATATTGTTTCCACTGATGATTCAGTGAAAAGGCAAATCACTGATTCAATCAGTGAAAATTTGACTGATTCAGATTTAGAGTGTATACAAATTTCAAATATAAAGTGTACTCTGTACATTAATCAAACAAATTTAGAAGATGAATATTTTAATAAATATTCCTAAATATTATTGGAATATGATACATATCGATTTAGAAAAACTTCTTCAAAGTACTCAGACATTTTTCTTGTTTTACGACACTTTGCACCATGTTTTACCTTTGGGTAGGATTCAAGAAAACAATTGTAGACATACTTTCATTACTTAGTAAAATACTATGAAGACTTGCTTTTTAAATTAAATCGAAAACTTTTAAAACCTTTAACAATCGATTGCATAGATTCTGCTCTAATCTTGGACGCAATTAGAGAAATAGGTTTTTTTGCTTTTTTTAGATCTAGTTTTTGCCTTAAACATAAAAGAAAGAAAACACATTTGAAATATTAAAATAAAAAAGCTGGTTCATTCTTAGAGAATCCCAAATATTCTGAAATAAAACTCCTTTCCACACCACCACGGAGGTAGAGTTTACTAGTAATAGTTCAATAAATTTTATGTACTCTAAATAAATTTTTTCGTAATTGTAGAAAACTTATTCCAAATACAAAAATTGTATCTTTAAATGTACAGGATAATTAATTATAAAAATCGTTCGAATTTGAATTTCAAGGACTTGTACACACTTTCAAGGCACATCGTTTTTCCTTTTGCAAACATTTTTAAAACTTCTAATTTTTCAAGTAATTGGGAGAAGTACATTTAAAAAAAAAATTGTTTTCTCTACTTCCACTCGCGCTAGCTTAACAAATTTTCAGATTTTTACGATTTTATTAATATTGTATTAAGTGTCTACATTTTCTGAAACTATCTACAGGAGAAAAATTTTAATACTTTAGTAAAGAAAGTTTTCTGAAAAGTTGCAGCTCAATCAGATTAATAGCCAAAAAGTTACCAATGTTTTAAATCGCAAACGAACGGTATAGAGGTCAAATTGGAGACGAAAACAAATAATAATAGCAACCTTCTTTTGTTTTCTTCTAAGATATACTTAATTCTCGCTTTATGCGTTATTTGAGAAGGCAAGAGTGTGGATTCTTCATATTTTCATCGTAATTCCTTATTGAAAACGGCAAAAGTAAGAATATTATATTATTATTTGGTGATACGTGAGTGCTCTTACGTACGTTATTGTTTGATGCTTGTGGGTAAGTTTATTTTGTGAAACTTAATTTGTGTGCAGATTTCAAATTATTCACATTCGCTCAATTTTATCGACTTTTCATCTTATTAATTCTTTTCAAATAATTCTGTTTTCCTTCGTCGTATAATTTATTGTTCACAATGAGTAATCAGGTTGACCCAAATTCGAGTGTTTTAAAGGACAGCCAGGTTCAAACGAAGGTTGACCACCGTTTGAACTCTCTTTCAAACGAATGTCAATCCGCTAGAAAAGTCATGAAAAATGCAAAAAACTTTCAGTTGGGATGGTTTGAGGAATTTCCGTCGTGGAGAGAGTGGGTGGTTACATTAGCAGATGAAACAAGATTTCATTGCAAAATTTGCAATAAAACGTTGCTATGTGGCAAATCGGAAATTGAAAAGCATGAAGCATCTTTATCACACAGAAAGAAGCAAGAGTTTTCAAATAAATTAGAATGTTATGGAGTAACGTTTTATTGCAAATTTTGCAATGAAATCTTGTTTCATCTGCTAATGTAACCACCCACTCTCTCCACGACGGAAATTCCTCAAACCATCCCAACTGAAAGTTTTTTGCATTTTTCATGACTTTTCTAGCGGATTGACATTCGTTTGAAAGAGAGTTCAAACGGTGGTCAACCTTCGTTTGAACCTGGCTGTCCTTTAAAACACTCGAATTTGGGTCAACCTGATTACTCATTGTGAACAATAAATTATACGACGAAGGAAAACAGAATTATTTGAAAAGAATTAATAAGATGAAAAGTCGATAAAATTGAGCGAATGTGAATAATTTGAAATCTGCACACAAATTAAGTTTCACAAAATAAACTTACCCACAAGCATCAAACAATAACGTACGTAAGAGCACTCACGTATCACCAAATAATAATATAATATTCTTACTTTTGCCGTTTTCAATAAGGAATTACGATGAAAATATGAAGAATCCACACTCTTGCCTTCTCAAATAACGCATAAAGCGAGAATTAAGTATATCTTAGAAGAAAACAAAAGAAGGTTGCTATTATTATTTGTTTTCGTCTCCAATTTGACCTCTATACCGTTCGTTTGCGATTTAAAACATTGGTAACTTTTTGGCTATTAATCTGATTGAGCTGCAACTTTTCAGAAAACTTTCTTTACTAAAGTATTAAAATTTTTCTCCTGTAGATAGTTTCAGAAAATGTAGACACTTAATACAATATTAATAAAATCGTAAAAATCTGAAAATTTGTTAAGCTAGCGCGAGTGGAAGTAGAGAAAACAATTTTTTTTTTAAATGTACTTCTCCCAATTACTTGAAAAATTAGAAGTTTTAAAAATGTTTGCAAAAGGAAAAACGATGTGCCTTGAAAGTGTGTACAAGTCCTTGAAATTCAAATTCGAACGATTTTTATAATTAATTATCCTGTACATTTAAAGATACAATTTTTGTATTTGGAATAAGTTTTCTACAATTACGAAAAAATTTATTTAGAGTACATAAAATTTATTGAACTATTACTAGTAAACTCTACCTCCGTGGTGGTGTGGAAAGGAGTTTTATTTCAGAATATTTGGGATTCTCTAAGAATGAACCAGCTTTTATTTTAATATTTCAAATGTGTTTTCTTTTCTTTTATGTTTAAGGCAAAAACTAGATCTAAAAAAAGCAAAAAAACCTATTTCTCTAATTGCGTCCAAGATTAGAGCAGAATCTATGCAATCGATTGTTAAAGGTTTTAAAAGTTTTCGATTTAATTTAAAAAGCAAGTCTTCATAGTATTTTACTAAGTAATGAAAGTATGTCTACAATTGTTTTCTTGAATCCTACCCAAAGGTAAAACATGGTGCAAAGTGTCGTAAAACAAGAAAAATGTCTGAGTACTTTGAAGAAGTTTTTCTAAATCGATATGTATCATATTCCAATAATATTTAGGAATATTTATTAAAATATTCATCTTCTAAATTTGTTTGATTAATGTACAGAGTACACTTTATATTTGAAATTTGTATACACTCTAAATCTGAATCAGTCAAATTTTCACTGATTGAATCAGTGATTTGCCTTTTCACTGAATCATCAGTGGAAACAATATTTTTCACTGTTAAATCAGTTACTTTTCACTGAAGTAATCAGTGAAATTTGACTGATTCACAGTAACCTGTTTTTAGTTATTTAAATCAGTCAAATTTCACTGATAATCAGTAGATTTTGACTGATTCATATTTGAAATTTGTACAGTTTTTAAAAAAATCCGAAACTTTTTGAATTTAGTAGTTTATTTATAAAATTTGAGAATGTTGTAGTTGATATTTCTATATAGAACTTTAAGCATTTATGGACATAAAATTTCATTTAAAGTTTCTTCTATCGGTATTCAAAACTTTCAACAATTTTGCAAGATCAGTCAAATGCAAAATTTGACAGAGTATTTAATCAAAATATTTACATTTATTTTTTAAATATTTTGAAAATAATTCGACTAAAATAATGATTAATAAGATTTTGTAACATTGTGGGAATATTGGAACGCTGCAAGATTAAATTTTGAGTACAATTTTCAATTAATGAATGTTTAAAGAATTGAGTGAAAGCATCAATTAAAAAATATTTTTACTTTATAAATTTGATTAAGTGCAGTAATAAGAAAATTTTGACTTTCTATAAAACATTTCATTTATCTGATTAAAAGTCTGTGCATACGTCACTAAAACGTAAGATTAAAAAACTTTAAACTGCTTTTACCATCAATCTATGAATGTGGATTTTAAACCGTAATTTAATGTGTCTTATTTTTTGATAAAATATTTTTAACATAATTTTTTGCTTAAAGTAGCCTATTTACTCGATTAAAAATTGGTCAACTTGTATATTTCAAAATTCTGTAATAAAAGTATTTTCATATTATGTTTTTGTATCCTATGCGTAGAATTTTAATTTTAAAATTGAGATTTCTCACAAAGAAGAAAGATTGTCTTATTAAAGCAGTTTATTCCCAGAAATTAAAAATCATTTACTTAATATTTCGATTCCAAACATTGAATATTTATTGACTTTGAATAAAACAGAAAAAAAATTTTTATGAAGTTTTAAAATCTTTTTACAATGTTACGAATTGGGCCGAATTTAGAATTACGAAATCTTTCATTAGAAAAAGAAAAAGTCACTCACATGAAATAAACTTCTGTAAGAATTATCAAGATTGAAGAGATGTTAAAATATTTGAAAAATAATGCAATTGTAAAATTGCAATTTATATCAATATTTGACAAATTTTTAGCTTTCTCAATCAAAGCATTATCCGGAAATTTTTAGTTCCTATAAAAAGATGGAATATTTATCAATTTCTTGAATGTTCATACATTAAAAAAATATCGAATTAGAGAATTATATGCAAAGTATTTTCCATTAAGAAGACATAAACATGACATAATTAGTTTTATATCTACATTTTCAGCTTACTTTTTTGTGGCTTAAGCACACATTTTGAATTCCAAATACAAAAATGCTCTACAGAGTTGAAGTATTTCCTGAATCAATTATTATTGATCCTGAATTCTATTGGAAAATTTGTTGTTTACTGTTCAAATCTTACTACGATTTCAGACGGACAGACAAATTAAGAACTACAAAATATTTCATCCAAAAGATTGCACTCCTCCATAAAATCTTGTCAAATTGTAACAAGATTTGAACACTTCGAACGAACATTCTTATGTAAAATTTAAAGTTGATTGATATTTATATGTTAATATGGAAATACCAATAAACACATATTTTAGCTTTTTAATTTATCTACTGCTATTAGACAATTTTCCATTTCCGTAGAGATTTTAAGTTTTGGAATGAAAATTTTGTGCTTAGGCTACAAAAATGTGAGATGAAAATATTTCTAACATATAACTGAAAATATAAATTATGAACTTGAATTTTATGTTCATTTTATCTTGATAGAAAATATTGTTCTAATTGAAAAATTGTTAAATGTACAAAAGTAGTAAGAAGTATATAAATTTGAATGGAAAATTATATATTGATTCAAATTTTATACATTTATTGTCACTAAATTTCACTGAAAGTTTATTTTTGAAGTGTTGAAATGCTCATGAAATTTTCCAAGATCATACTGATGTTTATTTCATGCAGACTTTCTTCAAGAAATTGAAGAAAAGTGTTATTTCTTGAACTATATACTTCGTAAATTCAAATTCGTCGTCTGCTTCGCGCCTCTTCTGCACGTACTCGAGAAAAATACAATTCTTAATTTCGACTCGATAAACAACTTACTTCTTATCCGTGAGATTTTTGCGACTTTCGAAAGAGTTGATCCCCGTGTTGGATTTTGGAACTTAACCTACCCCTGGCGTCTTTCCCCGCAAGGGCTGGAACATTCAATCGCCCTCGATGTCTCCTCTATACCTATATTCACTCAACGGTATTAGGTAATACACTTGAAAACTCTCGATAGAATTATCGGATTGAATTGAGTTTTGGCATAATTTATCGGAGCTGAAAAAGTAAGGGCAAGTTTGTTAACCAGCCACATCCTAACAAAATTGAGAAAATAAAAGCAATTTTGTTGAACCAGTTACACGGGATGACCCCATTAAGCGAAAGGTTCACGCGTATGCGTTGAACGCCTAGCGGACTCTTTATTGATCATATTAATTAGATTCACAAGTGTATGTCTCGTTTTATTGTCCAACTGGAGTGTATAAAATGTTTCGTAGCGCCGAATACATGTATAATGTATTCATTGTTGGTTCGAAATGCCGGGCAATAATTTCAGATATCTTTGATATTATATTAAGTGACATGTTCTTGCGTATGAGTTGAGCGCTTAGCAGCTTGTTTTTGCGATATAATAGTCACTGGAGCCTAATGCAAGAAAATATAATACATTTGCCAAGCGGAAAATGTAACTGAAATTTGTATGTAACTTAAATGTATTGGGTTGGCAACAGAGTCATTTCGCTTTTTTCCGCTAGATGACTTTAGTCGTTCGAAGTCGTTCTCCTCCATTGCAAACTCCAGACCGTATATGGTATTTCACAGCTGACGTTTCATAGATTATTCAGTAAGAAAAAAGTTCCAAGCTTAGATGTTTATTTATTGTTTTGCATTGATATGAAGTAGAGATTCCAGACGGTCATTTTCGTCACATATTACTTTATTACTTCCGAAAAGGTAAAAACGCAGTGCAAGCTCGGAAAAAGTTGTATGATGTTTATAGTGAAAAATCATTAACAGAACGCCAGTGACAGAATTGGTTTGCTCGTTGTCGTTCCGGAGATTTTGACTTCAAAGATGCTCCACGCTCTGGACGCCCAACTGAAGTTGACGACGACAAAATGAAAGCAACGATAAAAAAGAAGCGGCATATTACGACACGGGAGATCGCAGAGAAGCTTAACATTTCACACACATGCGTTGAAAGACATTTAAGGTATTTGTCGCGCCAAAAATCAGTCTCTGGAAAAAGAAGTTTTTCTATGATTTCAAGACTGGTAATTATATCATCAGCCATGTCATATGTAAGGAAAGACACTCTTTTTAATAAAAAAAATGTTTAAATTATGAAAAATAATATTTTAATAATGTTTTTTGTAATAGGATATTTCCTTATTATCGCTCCATACCAAATTTTCAAAAACGGTGCGATTCTGATAAATCATGAATCATTTTTTTAGGAAAAGGATTCTCTACAACTTTACCGTTTCCGATTTTTGAAAATCAATCAATTATTATCAAATTCAGCAATTTGTTTATAAAAATTCCGTTTTGGAAAATTGTTTTTTAATGATTTCAACCATTAAAGAATTTATTTTCAAAAATCGGAAACGGTAAAATTGTAGAGAATCCTTTTCCTAAAAAAATGATTCATGATTTATCAGAATCGCACCATTTTTGAAAATTTGGTATGGAGCGATAATAAGGAAATATCCTATTACAAAAAACATTATTAAAATATTATTTTTCATAATTTTTAAATTTTTTTTATCAAAAAGAGCGTCTTTCCTTACATATGACACGGCTGATGATATAATTACCAGTCTTGAAATCATAGAAAAACTATGAAAACAAATTAAACGAAATTCAACTCACCGAACAAATTTCCATTTGCGATTCACTGCTGAAACGTAACGAAACCGATCCATTTTTAAAGCCAATCATAATGGGCGATGAAAAATGGATTGTTTATGATAACGTTATGCGAAAAAAATCATGGAGCGAACGAGATGAGCGTGCACAATGGACACCAAAAGCCGATTATTCATCAAAAGAAGGTTATGCTGAGTGTTTAGTGAAATTTAAAAGGTATTGTTCATTTTGAGCTGCTCTCAAAGAACAAAACTATCAATTCGAATGTCTACTATCGCCAGCTAATGAAATTGGGAAAAGAAATCAAGGAAAAGCGGTAAGAACTGGCAACTCGTAAAGACTTCATCTTCCATCAAGATAAAGGCAGACCACATACATCTTTGGTGACTCGCAAAAAATTATTGGAGTTAGGCTGGGAATTGATGCCCCATCCAGCGTACAGTCCTGAGCTTGCATCATCCGATTATCATTTATTCAGTTTACTTTAAAACCATTTAAATGGAAAAACATTCGATTCAAATGAGGGTGTCAAAAATGAGTTGATTCAGTTTTTTACCTCTAAGAACCAAACTTTTTATGAAAGCAGAATTATGAAGCTAATTGAAAGATGGCAAAAGGTCATCGAACAAAATGGTCAATACATAATTGATTAATTTTTGTTATTTGTATTAATAAACTTGCTTTGAAAATCATGAAAAAAAAAACAAAATGACTTTGTTTGCAACCCAATAAATTCCGCGTGTATAATGTATGAAATATTACATTTATGTGTATAAGAATGTAAATATGCCGGTGTGAGATAAGTTTTCGATCTCGAAAAGTTGTTTTTCGAATATCTGAGAGATTGTATTGAATGAATTGTTAACACGCATGCGTAGATACATACAAAATTCGCTTACATATTCAGTCTGGCAAATTTATTATATTTTGTTGCATTAATCCGCAAGGATTGTATCACAAAAACAAGCCGCTAAGCGCTTAACTTATACGCGACAACATGTAGCTTAATATAATCTCAGAGATATTTGAAATTCGTGTACGTAATTTTGGTCAAATAACGAATAGGTACATTCTATACGTGTTCGTCGCTACAAAATATTTTATACACTCGAGTTAGACTGTTAATAATAAAACAAGGCATAGACTTATGAATCAAATTAACATGATCGCTTCAAGAGGACGCTAAGCGCTCAACGCATACGCATGAACCAGTCGCTTAATATAATCTCTGAGATATTTAAATTTTCGTGGCGGAATTTTGGTCAAATAATGAATTTAAAAAAAAATTTATACACGCGAGAAGGACTGTTAATAATAAAATTGTTACATCCCTGGATAATTCAAAAATTTTATTCCATTCGCCTGCATCTAAGCAACCTAGTAAACTCCCAGGAATATAACTGATGAATGTCTTCTCATTACAATAACAATAGGAAAATACCTGTAAACATCGTATAAAATATAATAATTAGCAATAACCAATAATAGATAAGCAAATTATAATATCGACCCAAAATTCACAGAATTTTTGTTAATTTTTCATTTTTTTGGCATTGGGTCAGCCTCTTTTTATTTTCTTCTATTGAAATTTTCAATGCTACTTACGATAAAAAACGCAAAAAAGAGAAAAGGCAAACGTTTCGGCCACATATCGGGGCCCTCTTCAGTGCCATAGATTTAAAGATTTATTCAAAATTTTCGTAAAAGATAAAAATGTAGAAGATAGTTAAAATAAGGATAATAATGAAACTCAAAAACTTATCTCATCGCTTGCAATTCAAAATGAAGAAGTTCAGTAAGCAACAACACGAATTGGAAAAATTATGTAGAAATCACTGTACATAGAAAACCGGGTAAAATAAACGAAAAACTTAGAATTTTGTAAACAACGGACTGGAATTGTTTCTTTGTTTTATTTTCCTTTATCAAGAACGGATGACCAATTGGTTATTAATAGTAAGCGCGAATACTTTTCAATTTTGAAAACTTTCCTTGAGGACTTTGTTACCGGAGTCTCTCAACGATCGAACTAAACTGTTTTAAAAACCGACTAGGGACAGTTGGCTTTGCTGACTGACAATTTTTTTTTTTTTCTTTTTAAAAGCTATCCTGAGAGGTTCTTCTCCTCCTTGAAGAAGACTATTGTCCTAAACCTACTTACGAAATTCGAGACGGTTATGGTGATTTTTACGAGTGGACGAAAGTGTATATTTATGAAGAAAAAGATTATGTATATTAGTTTTCCGGACAAATCATTTTGTATTGAATTTGCAAGCACGTCTTTGCAGAATTATAAATTATTATAATATCCATATTTGTCATTTTACTTAATATTATTCGAGTGTGTTCAGAATTGAAGAAAAATTGGAAAGTTGTTTATTTCTGAATTTAGTTTAATTCTGAGATGTTTTGAAAAGAAAAAAAAAACTCATCTTTAAAAAATTAAGTATCACATTTAAAAGTATTTTTGAAATTAACTTGTTCTGAAAATAGTCAGAACTATGAAATATTCGTCGGTTTTTAAAACAGTTTAGTTCGATCGTTGAGAGACTCCGGTAACAAAGTCCTCAAGGAATGTTTTCAAAATTGAAAACTGTTCGCGCTTACTATTAATAACCAATTGGTCATCCGTTCTTGATAAAGGAAAATAAAACAAACAAAACATTCCGGTCCGTTGTTTACAAAATTCTAAGTTTTTCGTTTATTTTACCCGGTTTTCTATGTACAGTGATTTCTACATAATTTTTCCAATTTGTGTTGTTGCTTACTAGACTTCTTCATTTTGAATTGCAAGCGATGAGATAAGTTTTTGAGTTTCATTATTATCCTTATTTTAACTATCTTCTACATTTTTATCTTTTACGAAAATTTTGAATTAATCTTTAAATCTATGGCACTGAAGAGAGCCCCGATATGTGGCAGAAACGTTTGCCTTTTCTCTTTTTTGCGTTTTTTATCGTAAGGAGCATTGAAAATTTCAATAGAAGAAAATAAAAAGAGGCTGACCTAATGCCAAAAAAATGAAAAATTAACAATTTATTCGGTATCTTATGCAAGGATTACCTCGGTACATGGTAAATATAACTCCTAGTCCCTAAGTGGTTCAAGTCCGGTAACCGTGAATCATCAAGTGCCTTTAGATACGGGTATCGTCGTATTAAGTCGAGTTCTGAAAGTTGAATCTACGGGAAACGAACTGAACCAGTGTTTAGCAAACAAGTTGGATTGTCTGATTTGCTTCCTGTACTACTTCACTATTAAAATATAACCTATAGCGTTTCCTTACGTTCTCTTTATATAACAATATACTAGGGAGTTTAATAAGTCCGTAAGGTGACAATGAAAAAACAACTTTTTTGGCAAAAATCCTATTTATTCTTCGACATTATCTCCTTTCAGCTCCATACACTAAGTCCAACGACTTTTCAATATTCCGATGCCTCTCGTGTAATAAGATTTGTCAAGGACACCAAAATAAACATTGGTTTCCCATTTGACCTCTCCATTTGATGAAAATCTCTGTCCCTGGAGCCATCTTTTTAAGTTTAAGAACAGATAAAAGTCTCTGGTGGACAGATCTGGATAATTAGGTGGATCGGAAAGTAATTCGAAGCGTAATTCAACAAATAAGACCGTTTTCACTGTTTTGCTTGTTGTTTCGATTCCGGTGTGTATTGGTGGATCCATGTTTCATCAATGGGCACTAATGGCCGCAAAAAATCGTTTGAATTGCGATCAAAAAGGTTCAAACAACCCTTTGAATCACGAACTCGTAGGCATTTTTGATCAATTGTTAGCATACGCGTCTATTTCTGGAGTGTGTACGCCTGAGAAATAATTCCCTATATATCTTTTAAATATAAAGAATATTTTTGAGTACTTAACACATCTATAAAAAGTGTAACACGATTTGAATTTGACATATTTTATGTTATTTATTATTTTCATAAATAAAATCAGTTTTATTTTTAATTCCAAGTTGCTAGATGCAAAAAAGTTTTAGTTCAAGCGCGAGAATTTCAAATATTTTGAATATTACTGATAATTCATTGAATTACAAAATTGTATGCTATATTAAAGTAATGTATGAGTAATTTCGATTATTTTGTGTTAAAACATCAATGCTGAAAAGTAGTTAATAAATTTAAACTATATCCAGATTGCGTTATTTGATTAATGCAGGGAACCTACGTGTTGGAGAAAATAAACAATTGATGAACTCTGATTTTGATTGCAGCGGATTATGTTCGAAATCAATATTGAACGACTTAATGTTTATTTCTATTGATATCTTAAAATATACAAAAATTTCTAATCATAGGTAAGTTCCCGAGTCAAACTATTGATTCTCTTTTGCTTCTCTTGATACTCTCTTGATTCTCTTTTGCTTCTCTTGATACTCCTTTGATTCTCTTTTGCTTCTCTTGATACTCTCTTGATTCTCTTTTGCTTCTCTTGATACTCTTTTGATTCTCCTTTGCTTCTCTTTATACTCTCTTGATTTAATGAAAGTACATTTAAAGGACTACGGCGCAATTAACAAGGCGATTCAGTAGCGCTCGAATTGTCGGAGACAGCAGACGTGAGTCATAATGAGTTCTGTGTACGCGTTATAAAGCCAATAAAAAACACCCCGTGAAGGTCCATGTTTGGGGATGCTTCTTATAGTGCGGTTTTGGGTGCTTAGAGCTCTTCACCGAGAACTTGAATGTTCAGAAAATGCTCCAAATATATGAACGTGGTCTTCTAAGGTCTGCTACAAAAATGTTTGGAGCCGATACGGCCGATTGGATCTTACAAGAAAATAACGACCCGAAACATCAAAGCCGTCTCTGCACCGCCTGGAAAACAGAAAAGGGCATCACAACTTTGGACTGGCCATCACAGTCCCCCGATGCGAATCCAATCGAAAATGTCTGGAGTGTTTCAAAGAGGAAGCTTGCGGGAAAACGTGTGTTCACCCTGAAACAGCTCTCGCAAAAAATCAGGAAGATATGGCAAGAATTACCAACGGACTACGCTGAAAAATTAGTGGAAAGCATGCCGAAAAGGTGCCAGGCCATTCTGGACAACGATGGGGACTGGACTATCTATTAGATAGTAGCGCCGTAGTCCTTCGAGAGTACTTTTATTTAAAAAAAAAAAACGTTTTAAAATCTCTAATAGTTTTCGAAAAATCGAGGACTCGCTCTTGTTGAACCCTTTTCATTCTAGTACTTGAGGGTATGTGATGCGTAATGACGTCACAAATGACCAACCATTTTATATTATTTATATTCATCGGGTTGATTAGGACAGAAATGTAAATATAATCATGAAATTGTAGGCAGCAATGAGGAATCCATTAAAAAATCAATCTCCGGTACCATTTGGATTTTTCTTTCGAAAAAATAAAATTTTTCAAAATTAATGTTTTCAAAACAAAATTCGACATGTACCAGACATTGATACTTTGATACATTCCTCATTATTTTCCAAAAGTCTGCTACTATATTTTCGTTTCTCTCTTAATCAACACGATAAATATAAATAATAATAAACCGTTGCTAATTCCTGACGTCATTAGGAATTATATACTTTTAGAAATGGAGAATCATAGAGTTCCTACGAAATCTCAAATTTTGGATCTTTGAAGACGAGGAGGTACTAGTGCAAGGTAAAAAATTTAAGTCTGTCTGTAAGCGAATAGTCTTTGTATTTTCCATTAAAGGTGGAATCATAAGTGTAATGAGTGGTTCTTTCGTATGATAAAGTGTATTAACTGTGAGGGGAAATACTTCAAAAAACTCGGAAAATAAGCAAAAACAACAAAAATTATAGGAAAACTAATGTGGCTTGGAATGAAGAAAGTTCCCTAACGTCAGAAATCACTTTTTGCATAAAAATGGACCGAAAGTTAAGACGAATAGTCTCTTACCGAACAATCTCAAGTTTTATTGATTATATTCCCACGAGTTATCATTTGACGAATTTGGAACCTTGCGCTTAATCAATTAGACATAGTTAAATTAATTAGAATACATGCAAATCTTAAAATCAACTTTTCTAACGTTAGGGACCTTTCTCCATTCTACGACACCTATGAAGTTACCGTCACCTGGGCCGACGTAATTTTCTGTCGTATTTTTTTCACTAATATAAATAAATAAGAGAAAAAAAGATTCCGAGTATAGGGTAACTCTTTTGAAAAAGTTTTTTTTTTAACTAAAAAAAGCCCAAAACTATTTTCATTTTATTTCATATATCTTTGTTACGTCCAGGGCAGAGGTGATGGTAGGCTGGAATTTTGGTAATAAGGGCGGCGGTTAGCTGATTGAATCAGGTTGGTAAGGCCTGATCATTTATTTTTGATTGTAGGCATGCATGTTACCACTTGTCAAGTCTGTGGGACTTGAGTTGTTCATAAAGACGATAACGCACTGAAGGCCATAGCCAGGTAAGCATGTGTGGGATGCCCCCGCTTAGATCTAGTTGGGGTTTTTATCATGAGTTGGCTTTGATGAAAGATTGAAGTTACCAAAAGATTAGGTCTGAAAAATATTTTTATGGGAGTTATAGGGGTGGAAAGCAAAAATGGAAAAAGAATTATCTTTGATACGCGCGCGGGAAATGCGATTTCAATTCTGAAATTCAGGTGATGAGGACTAAAAATTAAACCAATTTTATCCTAAGCCAGACAAATTTTATTGAATTTGATTAAAACTTACTTTAAGGTGTAGCAATTTTAGGGATTCTTCTCTAAATCTGAATTAGTGTGAAGTTCTTTACTAATTGTTTTAATAAGAATTTCTACTAAATCATAGTAAAAATGCTTACTAATGGAATTTGTAAACAAGTTCGTATTAATAGATTAGTAGAAAACTATACTAATTCTGATTTACAGAGTTTATAACTGTGCAAGAAACAAGTTTTAAATAGTTTACTATTTTCTTAGATGTAATTTAGCCAAGAAATGTTAGAAAAGATCTTGACTGGCTGGGGGGTCAAAAAATATTAGCCGTTTAATTTCTTTAATGACGACGACATGCAGAATGTTTTTTGCTAGTTACAGAATGACGGAAAGGTACCAAAGCGAGCAAAACTGACAAATAAAATATTTGGACGCTTGGAAGTGCAAAAAGTTTTATTAAGAATTTTGCAGGAGAATAATAATTTAATTTTGCACTCATTAGTGGCAGACCTTGTTGAATATAATGGAGAATATACAGGGAAAGCAATTGCAGATCTGTTCTTCAAAGTATTGAAAAAATATGGACTTTTTGAAAAACTTCAAGGAATGACAGTCGATAATGCTTCTGAAAATACCAAGTTTATTGAAGAACTATCGATACTCATAAACAATATGTTTGTAACAAATTTCGATCCTTCAGATTTACATTTCCGTTGCTTGGCTTATATTTTAAACCTAGTTGCGCAGGATTTGATTGGTAATTTAGAAATAGACGATGTGAGAGAATAAACTGAGAATTTGGACAAGGAATGTAAAGAAGACGTTGAGAGTGAAGCTCAAACTTTGGAGGAAGCAGCTGAGAGGAAATTTCTGAGAGAAAGATAGTAGGCAAGTTTCCGAACACTCTTTAAGAAGTTGAAGTATTCGGAACAATTAAAAATAAAATTACAATCCTGCTGTACTACCCTTGGAATAGAAATGTTGGTTTCAGTTACACATATATCGACTCGTTGGTATTCAATTCAAGATATGATAACAGTGAGAATAAAAATTCAGAGCGCACTAAATCTATTGTGTTTTACTAACCCGAAGTTCACTCATCTTGCCCTAACGACACCTGATTGGGCACTTCTGGACATAGCAGTCAAATATTTGAGAAATTTCAAAATTCTCTCCAAAACTCTTTTTGGAGATCAATATATCACTTCACCATCTTTAATCGTGGACCTATGCTTTTGGGGTATGTGAGCGCCGTGAATCAAGACGTTTAGGCCAAGCCTATTTCCAAAGCAATTATTAAATGAGCGTGGCATAAAGTCTCGATTCATGGTTCACATACCCAAAAAGCATGTGTCCAGAGCGTTTGAGCTATAAACAGCGCCGTGATTCTTACGTATGGAACTCCTGCCTTTAAAGTGAGCAACACATGCATTTAAAGCACTGACTACGTGCTAACTTACTACAATAATTTTCCTTACTCAAAAAGCTTGACCATGCGCTTGCTTTAAAAGCATCATTCGATTAAATGAACAAAATGCATGGATTTTCTCCAGGTGAACAAAATTTGCAACATGCTTGAGATTTATAAAAATTAAAAGAAGTTTATTTATTTGAAAAATTCCGAGATTACGTTTTGCTATCGCTTGATGTTTCATGAATCTTAGTTAGCACTAACAAGCAGAGAATAATAATTTTTCTTGACAAGTGAGAAAAGTTCTCGATCTTGATGTTTTCTTCTCATTTCTCGCGCTATTCCGGCATGCTTACAATCAACATGTTCCGGAAGTACGCGACGCACAAATTCAGGCATTATGGATATAGTTTAGAATCATGGGAACCGTGCGAATAAAATGTCCACATTGCACGTGCATAAGGGAAGCATGCATGCGGATTATATGAAATCTCGATGTTTAGAGACTTTCTGAAAAGGGAACTCAGGCCGTGCAAACCTAATGCATAGATGGTGGACGATTAGTAACTAGCACCGCGTACAACTGTGCATATGAACTATCATTATATGTGGACGTGTTAGTGCATATACATGCATACGTAGGTTCTTTAGATGTGTTGCAGAGAATATAATTAAAAGGAAATTGGAGATTTAATGCAAAATCACTTGAATTACATTTTCACAATTTTGCATTAAATCTTAGTCTTGTCGTAATAAGTAAAAATCAAAAATATCTGTAATTTGTATTTTTATTTCCAGAAGATATACAGAAAATTTTTCTAAGCAACGAACTGCGAACCTTAACACTAGAACTACCGATGATTGAGGTATACCTATCTTCTACCATGTTAAACAAGTCATTTTGACCCCCCTTGGTAGTTCTAGTGTTAAAAGCATGTGATACTTAGGAAATTAGCAAATTTTATTGTTTTTGGTTTCTACATGTTTGTGTTTAAAGTACATAAAATTTTGTTATTTTTTACAGGCTGCGCGGTAGGCAATCTAATATGCTTTCTTAGGACGATCAGATTTCTTGCGACTACTAAGAAAGGTCAAAACCGAAAAGCTCTCACGCCGGCGACAATTAGGCAACAACAACTCTCCACGACAGAAACACCGAAAAAGTGACATCTCGTCCCAACGAGGTTCTTCGGGTGATCCTTACTCTGCGAACAGTTCTCCTTCAAGGCCGTACCTTGTCTGTCGGCCGATTGACAGTTCCAACCAATCGGATCTGTCTTGTATGTGTACCCTTAATTTATTATCGTCTATTTTTACCTTTAATATCTCTTGCAATTCTTAATTTATTATTTTCCATTTACCTCTTACTTATTTTTTTTTTCCAAGTTGGGGGTCATGATGTTCTTCCTACATCTGTCTGATCTACTATTACAAAAAAAGCACCAAATAGGTCTACATGACCAAGCTTGGCGCTTTAACCATTGCGGACTTTTCTTTTTATTTCTTATTTTATTCTTTTTTAGTTTAAAGCCAGACCTCTGGCAGTCTTTAATATATTCTAGCTCCCTCGCCTTCCTCAACAGTCTCCATTCCTCCTCGATTTTTCTTTGCTCCTCCTTTCTTCACTCTTCCGTTTTCCTAGAAGCATCCTCTTTTTTCCTCCTCTCACTGTCGTTTTCTTCTCCGCTCCTCTGCTCTCTTTCCCTTCCTCCCTTCTTCCTATCTCCTCCCACCCCTCATTAATAAAATGGCGCACATGCCGATGAGAGTGGTAAGTTATTCGGTTTTCCGGGACCACCGATTTACGTAGGCCGCCCACTTCAGTGCCAAGCAATTCTTAGCGTGGTCCGGTATGGTGCCCTCCACCACTGAGTTCTGGCACCATCAGCACCTTTTGGTTGGGTTTATCCTACTGAAATTAATATACACGTTGTTGTCTGTTTGATTGGAGTCAGTCTTGTGTTGGTTATCCAAAATTTCAATTGTCCAACTGTGTTTTGAAGTGGGAGTAAAATTGAGTTGTCCAGTCGTAGGTTTTTCAAGATTTGGAATTTGTTTCGTGTAGGAATGCTGAACAAGTTTGGGATATCCTTATGAGGGTTTGCTTTGGGATTTTGGACGTATTTTGCTTTTTAGGATAGGTTTAAGTCATCGTCTGTTTCAGTGAACTCGTTCTAGTTCTTTCCTAACATGGTTTTATCATTTTCTCTTCCGCTTTTTAATTTAATCTTTGCTCCGAATTTCGGTTTTGATTCCTTATTATTATTTTCTCTGCGTTTTGTTCCTGTCTTGATCCGACCATTTAAGTTCTTTTGAATTTTGCTAATCATTTCATTTTCACTTATTCCGTTACTATTCTCCTTACTTGTTTTTGTCGCCTTTTTTCTATCCGATGTAGTGTTTTCTATGATTGGTTTAGGTAGGGAATGAGGCATTGACTCCATGCGATTGTGAGTCCGTGGGCTACCTGGTAGCCACCAAGTTCTGGTATCGTAATTTAGGATTATTTTTAGGTTTTTAATCATGTCTGTCCCCAAAATGCTCGTAGATTTTAATTTAGGGACTAGTCAAAACTTCCTTACCAATCATAATAGGAATGAATACTTGTAACACATGAATGTGTGGACCCTGTATCGACTAATATTCTAAATAGGTCATCTTCAAATTTTATCATTAAATGAAACCTTGTTTCACTTAATTTCTCAGTATCCGAATTTAATTATTCTGGCGTTCTGGTGATGGGTTCAGCTATTGTTCTCATTACCCGCCTTTTTAGTTTCCCTGGTAGTGACTCAAGTACCGGCATCCCCCTTTGAAGTGACCACTTCTTTGCAGTTATAACAGTCTAACTGTATTAAATTTTCTTTTACGCTCGCATTCTGCGGCTGCGCATCCTATTTCGACCAATTCGGGTTATCTTGTATTCTATTGTTCCGATTTCCGCCTTTCTGGTTTCAGTTCTCATTACTTGCAAATTTTTTTTGAAAATTTTGTGGACCATTTTCTTTTGGGTTTTTCCGATTTTCCGTTGGAAATTCTATAGTGGACTGTATTTGACCTGGTACCGTGCCTATCGCTAATTGATTTATCTTTGGTATTATCTGGTTATAATGGTTGTACGGGTATCTATATTGGTTATTTCAAAATATAAGTTGGGATCCTTGTAGAAATCCTGGTTGGGGAGTGTTTTGGAAGGAAGGGTAGAGGTTGGGTCTCTGTAGAGAAGGTATTTAATATTGTTGGATATCATATCTTTATAGTACCCACGAGGCTCTATGTATATTTTGTTGTCTCCCATTTTAATATTTTTGTTTTTGTTTTCATATTGATAGTCAGTCTCGTAGTATTCCTTCCTGTTTTTGTTATTTTCTATCCTAGGTTCCGTTATTTGTAAAACCTGTCCCCTGATTTTGGACTTTGCTAACTCGGTCTCCCACTCTTTACCTAGATCTTCGAGTTCTTCAAATGTTTCGAAATCGTTGCGTTTAATATACATTTTGTATTCAATTCTTAGATACGATGAGGGACTCTTTGTTTACGAGATACCGCTTGACCTTGTAATTATCGACGGGCGAACGCGTACCGCTTGACCGTACGCTCTCGTCCCCGACCCTCCGATTCTTCCTACTCTTCCTTAAGGGGTAAGGCCACCATGCAACTTTCATAAAATCGAAATTTTTTTTGTAAGCCTAAAATTTTCCTAAAACCCTCCAGAATAAGAAAAAAAATGAAATTTGGTCCACCTTATATCACAAACTGTCAACGAATGAAAATCCTCAACACACTAAGTGTCCAGCTGGTGAAAATTCATGGTGTTCGTGGCAAAAGGCAAGAGCCACCAATACACTAAGCACTTTTTCACACAAGCTAGCCTTGTCGAAAACGGTTTTCGAAGCAATCAAGCCCATCTACGAAGACTTGAACAGCGACGACCTTCTAAACCGATGCCTGGGTGGTTTTACTCAAAATAATAATGAAAATTTTAACGCTACAGTGTGGTCAATGGCTCCAAAAACTAGGTCAAATGGAAAAAACGTACTGAACATTGCTGGGAATCTTGCCGTATGCACTTTTAACGATGGAGTTTCTAGTGTAATGCAAGTTATACGACAGTTGGACATGACAGTTGGGTGCAATTGTTACAACTTTTGCGTTGAGGCAGACGAACTTCGTATCGATTTTTCTCGATCGATTTTCCGACTATTACTTTATTTTTGACTGAAGCTGCAAAAACTGCCGAATAGCCTCAAAATCGGCCAGAAAAGAACTCAACGTTAACCTAGAAGGCCAATTATACGGTGCAGGCATCGCAGATTAAAGGGCAATATAATTTTCGACCATAGAATATTACTGAAAACTTTAAACGCGTTTTTCTCCAAACACCATTTTTCAAATCGGGCGAACTAATAGCTACTACAAATCTTTATCGATTGTTTTCAAATTTTGAGAAAATTTTTATAGACATATAATCTAGTGAACCACGTAGGGATTTTTTGATATGCTGTAAACTTTTTTTTTATAAACAATGCAGTATGAAATTTTCACGAAAAAAATGAACTTTTTGCTCATATGCTTACAATTCTTCAAAAAACTAGTATTTTCGAAATCCCCTACGTGGTTCACTAGTGTATGATATATATTTTTTTTAAATTCTTTGATTTTTGTTCCAGTTTCAAATTTGAAGGTACAGCCAGTTCGCCCGCTTTGGACCCCCTGAAAAACTAGCCGCAAAAACTTGATCCGGAAGAGGCCATTTTTTATCGGAATTATGTAAAAAAAAAATTTTTTTGTACGTTGACATACACTTTATTAAAAAATGAAAAAGAAAATTCGATAGCTTTCACTGTATTTCCGAAAAACGTTCCTAAAATTGTCCTTTTTTTTTACGCGCATGGTGGCCTTACCCCTTAATGGAAATGCCAATTTAAGCAGTACCACCAAACTCTCTATATTATAATCAACGATTGACATTTACTTAGATTATATTTTATTCTTCTGATTGATTCACGCTTTGCTCAATACCGCGAGGTGTTGCCTCTTTAGGTGCGTTACGTAACGATCACTCATCGTTACAAAATTTGATATTCTAGCCTCTCAAACGCAAGCGTAAGGGAGAGATAATAAAAGTGTAGTAAAGTAGTGTTACAATATTTTTATGTGCGTCTGGTGCATAAACGCGTTTTTTAAAAATTGAATTGCGCATGCGCCTATTACAATACAGCGTAGCATAATCTTCTTCTTATTCTTCTTCGTACATCGTTCTGACAAAGCCTTGTACATTTGAACTGCGCATGCGTCTATTACAATACGCTACTACTACACAAGATCGAGAAAATCAAAATGGCCGGAAGTATTCGCGAAGTGTCAAGTGAGATGGGTGATTATCACGGCAATCTTGACCTTTTCAGATTGGATTCGAGTGTACGGAGAAAAACTCGTAAATGCGCCGAAGTCACATAAAATAGAATATGCGCCAATGCACACAAATCGGGTAATTACGAGACTCGCTTAAAATGCTCGCAGAACTGATCGCGCCTCGGCTTCGTCTCGGCTTTGCCTCAGCTACGCCTCGACTATGCCTTGGCTTCGATCTCCTGCGAGCATTGTCACTCATCGCGTAATAACCCTCATTATGTGCCTAGGCACGTAATATACTACTGTATCACTCAGTGTTAAAATAACTGTCTTCTTCTCCTATTTGCGTGGGGAAAAAGTGCTGTTTCCAATGCATGTGACATAAAAAATTATTATTTTTTTTTACTATTGATGGAGACGTTCCGCAAATGGTGAACCACTGCACTGCCTTCAATGACAGGTACATGATATTTTCTTAGTATTTATCGCCGAAAAATAAAATTATTGTATTTATTCCTACGCCTTATATTCCAAATTTTGCCATGGAATCATAATTGCAATGCCTTAAATGTTTTTTTCATCGTTCTTAGCCATAATAATGCGAGGTCAGAGAACGGTCAGAGTATTCTATTACCGTTCTCTCAACCGGGTCCGCTAGGGCAGGCCCCAGAAATCGCGTAATATATTCTAGGATGGCTCTTACTGATCGCGAAACACAGCCAACTTCAAAGTTCGGTATGTAAGCTTTACTTTGACCCGAAGCAAACATGTTTTATGCCCTTAAGTTAAACAAATCGCCGTACAAGAAGTGTTTCAAAATATGGAAATAAAAAACTTATTATGTGTCAGCACATTGGTTCAATCAAAGAACACTAACCTTACATAATCCCGAACCAGTTCGTAATTTAACAACACCTGCTCGAAATGCACACGACATTTTTGTCCACAAACCAATACTAAACCTACGTTGAATGAATCAATGATTAACTATAGCATCATTCAAATGTTTAAAAATATACATTCAGTAATATTGATATTTAATACAAAAGCAGTCAAAAACGTCTTTAAGCCTTCACAGGATTTTTAAACCCGGGACTGCTTATCTGTGATGTACAGTTACACATAGCCCATTTCTGTCAGAAGTGCAGTTTTTTCCCAACCGCAGCGCGAGTGTTCGATGTGTGTGATCATCGCACCTGCGCACTCATCTAATTTGCGGGTAGACCTTTTTACCTATCGAAAAGTTTAGTACGCATGTGCCTAATATATACATGTACTTCTTGATTTTGCAATCATTGTTGGTCCCTGTACGCAGTATAAATTGTTTGTACTCATTCTTTAAAGGAAATAGCGAGGTTTCATTAATTTTTTTCCTGGTAAAATTGAATTAAAATGAAAGAAAGAATAAGGGAGCATGTATGCGTTGCATGCACGGTTTTTTCAAAAATGATAATCATATACTAAAGCATACAGAGAACATAACCTCTTTTACTGCATACGATTTCCAGAACTTTTTTTGCATTACAGTGAAGGACATATTGAAAAAACATAATTAATGACACATTGTAAAGAATTCAATGATTTTTTCACATAATTTAATAAAGGACAAACTTGCATTTCTCTTGACAGTTTATGATCGCAAAATTCATACTGCGTGGAAAGCTTCATAATAAACGCACATGCGCAAATCAACCTCCGGTAGATAGGTAGGCTGGTCTATTGCGAATCAACTAGATCATACTGTAACGTCCGAAAGTTTTAATTTAATAGTTTCAGAAGAAATCCTATCTTCTGATTGGGCGGATATTAAGGGACCTCGACACTGTTAATTGGTTAAAACCAATAAAGAGGCAGAATTGATGAATTCACTAAGACACAATTTATTTAAATATTATACAATGGTTCAAGACTTGACGAATTTTATGTTTTGATAACTATTCGAAGACAACTTTTTCCTTGAGAGAGACTCTTCGGAGGTATGCTTATATTTATAACATGTTTTTTTGGTGGGGATTACTCCCTCCAAGGGGCTTACAACCAGTCATATTGCTGACGTCACACAATTTTATGTCTATTCGACGAATAGCGTGAAAGGTCACATGGCTCCTCCTATCGATTTTAAGACGCATTTAGACTTAGGTGATGAGTGATATTATAAACATTGAAAGTCCAAAAGTTGACATTCCCTAAAATGTTTGTAAACATTATATCCGGTCCTTTTTGAGGTTAAGACACGTTCTACTACTATAAATAGCCCTATGAGTCATTCGTAATCATAACAATAACGTAATACCTCGCATTCCAAACATTCCTACACGTGTTCTAAGATTTTTAAGTCGTAGTAACATATCATAATGTTGCAATAAAGACATAGGAACTTATTTATGCGCTGAAAATTACAGATTTAGCGTTACTTGTAACAAATAAACGATTTATCTATCTACCTTGATTTGAACCTTCGCGCAGCACCGGTTGGTTATTCAGATCGCCTTTTTACCAACGGATTAGTCGTAATCTAAATTCTCATGTAACATTATGATTTTGATTATAAATGATTAGTGTCAACAATAATTTCAGAATAAAGAAGGCTTGATTAAAGAATATTTTTCCTATTTTGCTTTCCTAAATTAATGGTGAAGCATTAGCGTTATTACTTCTATTTGAAACGGAATCATGTCGCCATTTGGATAAACGAATCGATATATCGCAAGTAGATTATCTCGCTTCGAGCTATACCATGTGTTTGTAAACGTGATTTGGTTGAGGGTTCTAAGACCCTAAAACCGAATTGTCACACCTCCCCGCCTAATTAAAAAGCTGATTCATGGTGAAGTGAAGACAGCTTTTTCTTTGGAGAATTACAGCCACTTATCTGCCAGTGTTGCCAATTGCATGGAAATTTCCCGGAATCCGGGAAATTTTGACTGACTTGGCAAATTTTACGGGATGTCAAGAAATTCCAGGCATTTCCGGGATATTGTCTTATAATTGCCTTATTATGTATTAAATTTGCCTAGAAGATTTAATAAGAGATCTTTCGTGAAACACAACCAATCATAATGAACTTTGATAAAAAAAAAAGAAGCATTTTATTGGTTGCAGGCCCTTAGGGCGCTTTCATATGTCATAGTGCTCTCATGCCACCAAGTGGAAAAGGCCTATTGCTATTCATTTTACTCTAACTCCTTCTGACGTCATATGCTAAAGTGAGATAAACAGATTTTTCAGGTTTTCAAATAAATGAGTCACATCTCTTGCTAGTCGCTTATGTGTAAAATTAGTCTAAAGGTTCTCACAGTATCTATGTTGATTGGATAAAAGTATTGTGTCCCAAAAAAGAATCCAATGAATGGAATTTGAAATAGATTTTTAAAATATAGAATTCGGAAATGGATATATTTTTGATTAGAAAAGAGAATCCCAAATTACCTTGTATGCCTGTAAGTATAAATTATATAACTATTTTGATTCTCTTTGATTATAGGAGTAAAAAGATAGAAAAGTAAGGTTATGTTTCTGTACAGTATTTTCTAAACCTGATCAGTACGCATATTGGCAGACTGCAGAAAGGCAGAGGGGATAAACAAAACGATCGAGGCGTTCATGGTGGTGAAAATGCTAAAAGGCGTCGTAGAAGCGTAGCATAGTCTGCATAGTAGACTGTTGTAAATATTGAATATTATTGTTTATTTCTACAATGGTTAGTAGTTGTTGTGTATTTAATTGTAAAAATACACACGAAAATAGTACGTGTGAATTTTACAAATTCCCTAGACATGCTTACAAAAAAAATCAAAAGGAAAAGTGGATTGCTGCTGTACAGCGAGTTCAGTAAGATACCATAACCAAACTTTTAGTCAGCGGCAATGCCTTCAATACAATACTTGTGTATTTACATTTAGACGTTTTTTTCTAGCCCGAATGGATCTAAATGGATTTTAAAACCACATCATGTTATATGCAGTGAGCATTTTGTCGGGTATAAAAAATCAGATTGTTATTTAAGCCCTAGCTACATTCCAACTGTATTCTCTTCTGAAGGTCGAGATGAAGTTAATGAAAAGCGCGTACTTAACAGGTATAAATAGATGATTTGAGTGTATTGCTAATGTAATATATTGTTTATTATAAAAAAATTATTTATTTTTAGACACAAGCGATTTTTAAAACGGAGAATGTCAAACCAAATAACGAAAAATTTGAAAAAGGCTTGTGTTGTTTTGGAGCAACATCAAGTTAATTACTCAAATTTTAAAAACAAAAGTTTATATATTTTGGACACAAACATGGAAAAACTCGACCAAATTGTTCACATGAACTTGATACTTTCCTTAAGTATCACTTGCTCTTGATTATACAATTTCAAGAAGAATAAATAATTGAACATTTTAAAACTTTTACTCACAATTAACTTCGTAGAGTATGGTGTCGAAGATACTGATGCTTGTCTAATTATATTAGCAGAGATTGTATAATAATTTACATCAATTTTATGCTCTTCTTGCACAAATCGAGCATGTCCAGCTTCTACTAGAGCTTTACCTTTCGACATTGTTTCAGGTTGGAACTGAATTTTATGAGATATTTTTTGAAACCCAGTTTTAATTATAACATTCATAATTCATCTAAAAGAGAAAAGGTTTCATTTATATTACATTTTTTCAAATCAAGTTTTCATATGAAATGACAGATTAAGAATTATAAAACTATGAAAACATTAATATATTTTGCAATTTTTCATTTTATAAGTATATACTTATTACTTAGTCTAATATTTACATTTTAATAACCTAAAATGACGCAGTGAAAATTAATAGTTACACTAGAAAATTTTACTTACTTTCAGTTTTCTATTCCCCACGTATTTAAAAACATTATTATTCTCTTTTTCAAACTTATTACTTTTATTTATACGAGCTTTTATTAAAAATCTCATAAAAGCTGAACCTTTATCAATGTTATTCTTCCGACGCTTTCGAACGCTTTCACCGAGAGCGGCGCTACCTGTATTTCTGCAGTCGGCCAATATTGTTTATACGTTTATTAGTAAAATATTGTCTCTAGTAGGGCATGTGGTACTTTACCATAAGAGTAATTTAGTTCCTACAGGTCTTTATCCACAAGTTTTCAAAATAATATTTGTTCATTAACGTAAAGAACATAAAGACTGAGGTCGATGGACAATTAATTGATTTAGAATTTTCATTATGTTTCGAAATTAACAAATATATATCTTTTAAAAACTATGAAAACCTAGGATAAGACATATTTTTAACAGAGTTAAAAATATTTAAACAATTTTAAGAAGTTTTAGATGATTTTAATTTACGGGAAAGTTCCGGGAAGTTTTGAAATTTGTCCGGGAAAAGTTGGGAATTTTCTATCGAGCTGCCGGGAAGTTAAGAGCGCTCTCTCCGGCAACACTGTTATCTGCACTTATCGCTCCTTCTCATATCTCAAGTGCACTCAAGTGGTTTGATGATTTTGTGATTTATGAGGTGTTAGTGATTTGGGTCTTGAATCAATGGGGTCCATTCATAGTTTCGGACTTCGTCTACTTTCTACTGTAAATGATAAAACTGTCGGAAAAATAAATAATTTGAGATAAACAAGGTAAGCTAGACTAATTTCTATACTTCTATATATATATATTTATATATATATATATACTTCTATATATATATATATATATATATATATATATATATATATATATATATATTTATATATATAAACAATTATTTATAAGAATGAAGTATTTTTTGGTGTATATAAATATACACACATATATATATTTTTTTCATATTACTTTTATTTTTCTTATTCCATTAATAAAAAGTTTAGTATTTAAATTAAAGGAAAATTAAAAGAAAACTGATCCTAGATATTTAAAATTGAATATGTTTACAAAGTAAGAATATCTTAGATTAAATCAAGATTAGGTTCTAATGAAGGACTTCTAACTCATCTAATTATCATATATTTATAAAACATAAAAGATTAAGTAAAGTATAAGGGAGTAAATATATTTAGTTATAAAGAGAAAAAAAATGAAGTTTCTTGATTTCATTTTTTTTTTTACATCTAATATATATTTATATTAAACTTATTGTCTTTGGTAATATGGACGACTCTCGTTAAAAGACACAACGTTAATTCTTCGTTTTTCTTCAGGTTTTAATTCCATCGCTCAACTATTGTGAGAGGGAAGATGTCTCTGGTTTCTTCGTCTTGATTTATTTCAACCCAAAAGAAAAGTTCAAAAGGCGGCTCAGTACCATAGTCAACCTCTCGATAGGTGACAGGGTTGTAATCAACGAGAGGGTTCACAAATATTTGAAATACCTGATGTGTATGCCAGCCGATGTTATTCCACCCTGAATTTCCTATAACTTGCAGGCAGATCCAGCACCTTCCGGCAGGATAATTTTGAACATGTTCATATCCACAACCTTCACACATACGAGGTGAGAAAAATGCAGCACTACCCACATAGTGTAACAGGTAAAATTACCAATGCAGGCCGGGCGTCATTAGTCCCTGCTGGACACACATGATGCATCTTCAGGTCCATGCATCCTGGAGTCGGGCTACCGCAACTTGGGTAAAAACATGCCGAATTTGTGTTATATCTTCTTGAAGATTTTCAACGACTTCATTAGGTAAAATTTGATTTCCTTGGAGATAAAAAATCTGCTGCTGCTGATTGGTTTCCATTTCGGGAACAGGTTCGATGTCGGGTAAAGGTGCAGTTACGGGTGCAGTATTAGGTACCATTGCACCTTTAGTTTCTATTCCTGCCACTTGTCTTCTTATAATGTCGAGAAGATAATTAACGGCCAGGCAGACCAACACAAAAATCAAAATTGTATCAAACATTTTCGGCTATATATTTTTTCACTTAAGAAGCAATGTGAACTCTATGACGAGATTACACTGAAGTGAACTAGCTACGTGAACTCGATGGCCCCAAGAGTCAGTGGGGAGAGGAGAAGGGTCGACATATCGAAAACATCACGACTTAGGTAGGAATGCACGTAATACTATTCTAATATTTTCCGAATATTTTTCTACGATAAAAAGGGAAAATTTAGCTTATTTTGAAATATTCCTTATTTTTCCTTTATTTATTTAGCCTTTTTCCTTTTTTCTTGATTTTAAACAAAATTCATAAATTCGTTTGTTTGATGCACATAATTCTGCTCTTCTTTGTAATACATGTGCGCGAGAAAAATTCAAATATTCAGTTCGCGCTGAACCTTACTCTCCAGATGAGTTGCGCGCGGGAAAATTTTAATATCTAGTTCGTGCGCTTCACTCCCCATCCTTTTTTTAAAATTCTTAAATATATTTTAAATGAATTTTAACTTATGGTTCTTCCTATAATTGTGACTAATTTTATTTATTAGATTATTTAACTATACATACTTAGTCCAAAATCTCAATTTCCGGAGATCGAGAAGAAAAATGTTCCTTCTTTTTTTTTTGGTTATAATATGCTTTCATTTATCAATCGAAGTGGCGTTTGACTAAAAGGGTCGAATACCACTTTCCAGTCAATTTCTATATTGTTAATTGGCTGATTAACAATTTGAAGATGTTTATATTCATTTATATACTTCGTTTGTTTGCTTGGCGGATCCTTTCTAATAGTATAGAGTCACTCAGTTATCTGAATAAGTATGTTTTAAAATGTATATTCTATTTTTAGCGAATTTTAGAATTAACGCAACAGGCAAATCAAGACATGAAAAATATATATATATATATACTTTTAATTGTTTTCTTGAAGATAGTAGTTTAACCTAATGAAAAATAATTATGTTCGAGAACCGATGTTTTTCCTCCAAAATCATGACATGTAGTTCTCTTCATTACAATTAGCTTCAAATTGAAAGAAAATACTATAATATTAAAATTATATATATATATAAAGTATTCTTAATTTTAATTTGATTTATTATGTTTCAATCAACCTGCTACGCTTAATAGCACGATTCATAAAACTGAATTATTTAGAAATTCTTAATTTTTTTTTTATAGGTATCATGCCATACCAAGATGCCAGCCTATTCAATTCAACGCGTTCTTCAGAAAATTTGCTAGGAATAGTCTCACATTCCAATATTCATCATATAAGTTATCACCTTTCTTATTAGTTTATTTTATATATATACACGAAGAACAATTGCTTTGTGTAAAATTGTTCCCCCTTTTTCTTTATTTCCGTTTTTAGGCAAAAGGATAAAGACAACGAACAATAAGTGATAATTCTTCTGCATCTAAAAGGAAATTTACGTAAGTCCGGATGATTTTACTTTATTTCCCGGAATTTGAGAAGGAAATTAGTTTGAAAATCATATTTATCATTCTACCCAGTAAAAAAGAAACTATTGAACATGCATTGCTGTAAATAAGAAATTTTAAGAAACCTAATTCACTCGGCGGCTCGCTCTATCGATTTTGCGTATTTGAATCGGTCAGCTCGGGAGACTGTTGTGAGTCGGCGATTCATAATTAAATGAAATATTGGTTCTATGTTTTAAATCGGATCGATTAACCCCAAATATTTTCAATAAGTCTTCTCCAATTAAAAGCGGGAGCGTATGAATCGTTTGAAATCGTTCTGAAACGGAGCGCGTAATAAGTCATAAGTCAATCGGAAAATACCGATTTATGAAAAATGAATGTGAATGTAATGAATTGGTAACATTGAGGTTGTGTTCGGTGAATAGTAAAAGGCGGTTTATATGTATCTTTATTCAGTATTGCTGAATCGGAAGTAGCACAAAATAAGTTTGAATAGGAAAATGCTGATAAATGAAAATTTTCATTGAATTAATTTTTTCTATTAAGTAATTATGTATGTAAATAAATAATGAAACATAAATGCGTTTTTATACTAAATTATGTTTATTCATGAGTTGTGATTAACACACTTTCAATATGTTATATACAAGCGAGAGCAATATATTAAAGAAGATATTACATAAATCTATTTTAGTAAATTATAATTTTGAATTAAATTACTAATTATAAAACTAAGTTATATTTTTAAATACATATCCTCTCTATCAATGGTTTCCTTAACTGCTCTCAATAAAATTTAGAGGTTTGCAAGCATAATTTTTGTCCTCAAACTGCAGATAAATTATTTTCGAACAGACTGTTTTCAAAGGTACGATTTTTTGCTCGACAATGCCGGTAACTTCCCATATATAGGGCATTTCTACATCCCCGACAACCATTAAATTACTTTCTAATTTCCATACGCGAAAATAACACTCGCCATCATTTGGCATATCAATAATTTGCAATATTTGCGCAATGGATCCACATTCGAGTTGTATAATGGTGTCATTGAATTTTGATCCGCGATTATAATCAACCGAATGATAAGTTTGTTTCTGATATATACATTTTGTAAATATTTTTGCACCTACAGTATCTTCGTTATGCGAAATTTTAGGAATTCCAAAGAACGTTACACCTTTTTTCATTTGTGCACTGAGTGTGAACTTTTTTATCTGAAATAAGCTTTCACAGAATGCTTTTACAACTGGCGACGATGAAAAATTGCGAGCTTTACATCTGTAAGACATAACTTGCATCGACTTCATGCACATTTGTAGGCCTAGACCTTTAGTTCCAGTAACAAGATTTTTCAGGAAACCAATATTACTCTCGAAAGGGAAAGTTGATGTAACCACAATAGGCCCAGTCCGCACAATACTTTGAACAATATGTCTTATCATATGTATATTAAATTTCATTGAACCTATACCACGCAATTGCTAAAAAACTTTTAAAAACTTTTCAAGATTTTCTTGACACTCATCGAGTTCTTCTACCAAAATTTCTATTTTTTAAAGCGTATACATACATTTAACCAACGCAGCGTAATTTTCCATAATGTTTAATGGCAATAAGTCAATGCACATGGGTAAACTGAAATACAAGAACCAACTTTTCCACCCAGTTCCTTTCCATGCTGATCTCTCACTTAATTTTTGAGGAGGAGTGTAAACTTCATGACTAGGTTTTATTTCCATTAAACGATCATCGATTTTCTTAATGACTGAATTAGAAAAATGGTAGTCCGGAGAAATCATATCTGCTACTGGACCCAGAAGGACAGTGTGCAGATAGTCAAAACAAAATGACCAAACAATATCGAAATAAAGAAGATTTATAAAAGCTGAAATCATTTCCGATACGTCTCCTATTGTTGTGTTTGATTCTTTGAATATAATTCTCTTTTCCGCAAGCAATCGATCGCGAATCATATTAGCTGTTTCGTCTTCAGAGCAATCAATGTTAATAGTTTCCGTGTTAGCTTCTTCCACAATTGGAGTATTAGAGGCAATATCGCTGCTGTTCTATGACATCTGATCATCACTGTTCTTCCCTCGATCACTATATTCCGAAAATACTGTTTCACGTTCTGTCGAGATTGCGCACTCATCTGCAATCACAAGAAAATTCTCTGCCTGATCTTCTGAGCCATCTGATTTAAAGCCAATTGCAATTTTTTGATTCGAAGGTTCTAATAGAAATTACATTTCCTCAAGTTCAACATCTTTCGTTGGTGAATTGGTAGAATTTCCAGCTTGTTGTGTATCTACAAAAATAAAATTTAAATAGTAAAAGCATTCGTACACTCGTAAAACATTTATTTTTTAATAAACAAGTATTTCATTTCTCAATACAACAATAGGATTACAGTATTTCAAGTGTAGGTGAAACAAGGGATAAGGTGGGCATTGAATGGCATTGAGATTTCAAAATCTGGAAAGAAACGGAATCGAAAATGAAACTTTGGAATTCGTTTTAATGCCCAGGAATTAAAATGCATTCAAAAGTTTCATTCTCGATTCCGTTTCTTTCCAGATTTTGACATTTCAATGCCATTCAATGCCCACCTTTTTACTGGGAATATGTCAATGATATTATTGAATAAAAACAATTCTTTTATAATAAAGGAATATAATATAGATGACTTATTATACCTTTTTCAGTTAAACATTGTGTTTTCTTGGTCCAAATCTTATGGGTCTGTTCGCATACCTCCTTTTTCGAGTAACTGGGATCCAAGCGTTGCTTATATCGTTTTCGCTTATTATCTTCTGCCATGTTAATGGTTATATTCCTTAAAAGACACAACTGTTTTACTTCTGTGCAAGATGGGGTAAGAAGAAAATTTCATCTAGCATTAATAGAAAGGATTTTAAGGTTAGGATTCTAAATTTTCGAATCATGTTATTATACTAGTTTAACTTTAGTTCAGTAATAAAAGTACGGGATAACTCTCATTATAACTACATATTAATAAATGCAGAAAATTACGCTCAGCGTCTCAATGTTATTCTTAATGACGAATCCTACAAATTAATAATTATAAAAATAACACGTACTCTTGAGGTTAGTAAGTAAAGCGGTGTTTTGTGAGCTTATACGTATAATTAATTATTAATATAGATATCGAATTAGTCAAAATGTATATCACAAACCTGCATATCACAAACTATATTCACTTTGCAAAACCTTATATGTTTATACGTCAGAAGTTAAGAAAAAACGTGTATCACAAAATTACTGATGACATTTCATGACGTCTGACACTTGTGAATTTTGAATTATGTTCACGAATGAAAGAGATTGATGCCAATCAAAGAGACAAGTATTTCAGATGCGCAGGCGTGGTCCTAAGGCTTTTCACTGGCCAAAAAATTTTCAGACAGCGGGATTCGTTAAGGTGATTCATGCGTCGCTTGCGCTCAATTCGGCATTCTTCGGGACTCTGAGAAAACAAACGAAAAACGCCGGCCGGCATTTTCACTTTCGTGAAAATAGAAAAAGGACACGTTAGTCGTTAGGACGACGACTTGGAATTGATAACTTTTAGTTGTTGAAAAGTGCGACAAAGTGTAAAAATCTTTGTCACAGTGCAATTATGTGAGGAAAACCTGAGAATCAACGTCCCAGTTTCATCATTTAAAAACTTCGATCCTTTAAATTACACAAGAAATCAAAAGTACAAAGTTAAAATCAATGGAACATATAAAGACGCAGTTATTCTCTATGTTGCAAGTAAGTTCAATTTATTTACTGGAATTATAAATTTGTTTTTCACACGTTTTTCTCATTGCTACTTTTTTCTTTGAATTTGTAAGTTTGAAAACATATTTCATATAGATTTCGAACTTAGATAAATACAGTCTCATTTGAAAAATTGATTTTAAATTCCTATTTTAAAGAATCGATCGAGGAATTGGAGGAGTTTGGTCGAAAAAAACGTCTGGCACCACCACCCACCAACAAACTAATATCGGCTTCAGAAAGCAGCACAGATGAAGAAGAAGCAGCTTCGAGTAATGTAAGTGACGTGAGTAAAAGATACTGTCTACTGTTATAAATAAGAAAAATAAAAAAATATTTTCAGGCTATAAGACTAAAAAAGTCAATAATTTGAAGTTTTGGAACTCTTATATTTCTGAATGGCGTTTAAAATAAAATAATTTCCTATGTTTTTTATTTTAATTTTAGGCTTTTTCAAAATGTAAATTCAAAAATTCTTAGGAAGGGTATTTTTTGTTTCCAGAATGGCCAGGTTATTTACCCCGGAATCTTCCACGTCAAAGAGAGTTTTGGATGTAAGAACCATTCAGATGAAACAATTTTTCTTGAAGATAAAAAAATGTCTTCAATTTGCAGTAGATATTGTTTATCTCGTTTTTGATCTTTTCCAAAAATTGTATTCTTTATATGGTTCTTGCGTTATAGGATTTGTTTCAAGTAAAAGATTGTGGAGTAAAAAGTTGCAGACAATTCTAATTTCATTGTTGCCAAAAATAATAATTTTGTTATTACGGGGCTAAAATAGGTCTTATTTCAACCCTTCTTTTATACCTTCATAATAGAACAATTTTACTTTTTACTGTCTTCAAAATTCGACAAATGCAAAATAAATGCAAAATAATTTTGTTTTTTTGTAATTATAAATATTTAGGAGGACATAGGCGTTCCTTAATGCTTTTTATTTAGTTTTCCAAATTTTCAATTCGATATCTCGTTTAGTATGGACGTGAGTTGTTGGAAAACAAATTTCGGTAACGTATTTTGTGGTTAGTGTGACATATCCTTAAGGAATCATTTATTTCATATTTTTAATCATCTAAGACCACATTTTATAATGAAATTAATTAAACCATTTTTTTTAGACGAGAATGAAAAAACCAAACCTAAATAATTCAACAACTGCAGAACTGAAAGCAATGAAAGGAGAGGCTTTTCAGAAACCCCGTCGGGTAAAACTCTTTATCTTTACTAGTTTATAGTTTATTGCTTCCAAGTAATTTATTCGATCAAATTTTTACGTGACATATTTTATAGGGACGTCCATCAAATCCCAAGAACCCACTAGAAATGCCTGTGAACAGGGTTTTGTCGGCCGCAAGCAAGCAAAATAAAAATTTAGCAACAGTATTTGGACTACCCACACCAAGCGCAAAGTCTCCTTCTACGTCATCTGGGAAGCAAGTAATTAGTGATATTTCATATTAGTTGTTAATAAATTAATAAAACTGAAGAAAGTATAATCACTCATTTCAAACTTTTAAATTATCAATAAAGGTAAGTCCATCTGAAAAGGAGGAAACTTTCAAAAAGCCGGCGGACCCTAAACAAACTAATTCATCTTCTATAAAATCAAGCATCGAGGACCAAAATAACTCTGCATGTGTGAGTAGACGAACCTTTATTTAAGTGTTTTTTTATTCTGGATTTTATATCATGTATTCGTTTATTTTGTTGATATTAATTTTGCATCCTTTGTAAATCGATTACAAAATTTTGTACAGGATCATACTTGCCTTACAAAAATTAAATCTTTGGAGAATAAAATTGCAAATCAATCAAAGGAGCTCCAGGAAATGCAAGTCTATTTGGTGCAAAAAGACGAGGACATACTTCTCAAGACGAATGAAATAGAGGAATGTTTACGAACATCCGAGGCAAGAAAACTAATTATCTTAAAAAAAGAAAAGGAACTTAATGAAATAAGACTGCTAAATAGGGAATTGCAGGAAGTAACAATCGGAAATTTTTCTACTTTAAAAGGTATCTACAACTTCATTCATTAATTCATATCAATTGGTTGCTTAAGTAGTGTGGATGTAAACTTTTTTGTGAACTTTCTTCCTGCCTCTTCACAGATATGCTTCAAGAGCAACTAGAAAAGATGTCCCATAATAAAAAAGACATTGACGGAGAGTACAAAACTGGAGATCGCGATGAGACTAACAGAATGGTAAAGCTTATCATATTATCATTGTGCAAATTTTTGCAACTATCTCATTTAACAAATTTTAGATGTAGATTATTGAAATTCATAGCAATTAGAATGTTGGAAACATATTTTTCTTGTTCGTTTTTTTTTTTTTTTTAATTTTATTTTACTCTTTTATTTTCAGATTCATATGAGTCGAGGAGAATGGATTGCCTACGACACATTTAGAATGTGTACTGATAATGTAAACACATATCCACAAGTTGCAAAAAATTTGGCACTGGCTATATTTGGTTTTGAAGTCTTACAAAAAGGCACAGTGACTGGCAAAAGTAGCAATCGCAGCAGAAACCAAAATAACCCACTTTATAGACTCGACGGAAAAAAAAATTTATGTTTAAAAGGTATGAAGATGTGAATTATTTTGTAAAAGAGCTTTTCTACAGAGTGAATTGAACCTAGAAAAAGTGTTGAATTCGCATTTTAAAGCCTTCAAAGTAGAAAAATCGGTTTATTTTTAATTGAAAAATTAACTTTTACATAATACTGCATCAAATAATAATAATAATAATCTTGACAAGTTTAACATTCGTAAAAGAAATATTTTAAAAGCGTGGCTGCTTTATTATTATATACTTAAAAACAAAAAATCTTGCAAATAAAAAATACTTTACAATTAAATTTCTCAGTTTTGGACAAAAATTGTTCAGTTTTCTAATTTAAAAACAATTAAAATTTCAAGGTTTAAGTGCGGAACAAAAGGAAAAATACAAGGAGACCAATTACCAGGAAGAATCCTATTGTTGATTACGATGATTATGTTCTTCCTATTTTCATTATTTTGGTATTCACTATTAATTTTCATGTTTCAAAAGCAAAGTTGAGACTTATTTAACAATTCTTATAAACAATGAAGATGTTAAAGGGATATAGATTAAAAGATATCAACAACTGATTCCTCCTCGATAATTGGTGGTTCCATTACCCTATTCACAATTTTAAATCGATTTAAATTTTTTAAATCTTTTTATTCAAAATTAATGAAATTTATATTACATATAATCGCAAATTTGAAATTGTTTGCAACTTATTTTGGAAATGTAGACTTAAAGATTATTTTGAAAGTAATTAAAATCAGACTTCAATTACATAGTTTCGCTTTATTTGATTATTATCGTTCACTGAAATCTTTCCTCCTTAAAAAGTTCCTAATTTTCCTGGATTTTGAATTCTATACGTTCTTTTATTAATAAATATATTGTTTTACTAATTGTGTTATTGCATTTCTTTCAGAACTTTTCAAGTATTACTTGTTGGTTGTCATGCATGTGGAAGAAGAAATCGTAGACGAACATTTAGAGAAGGTGCGCACGTACGTATCTCAGAAGGTAGCAGACTTGAAGAAAAAGGCAAAAACCGACTCTAAAAATGCATTTGATGCGGAGCTCGTGGGAAGTGAAGACGTAGAAGAAGCTAATGGAAGAACGTTGCTGACAGCTAAAGTCACATCAGAAGAAAACCATATAGAAAATATTTCAGATGCAGGCAGTGAGACTCAAAGATCTCACAATAGTTCGCATGAATCAGATTTAATTACTGAAAATGGGCTAGAGGCAGGAAACGGAGAAGAAATACCAGAAATTTTACCACCTGAAGATCTTTCAAATTCATCCAAGGACAGTATATTAAACATTAAAGAAAACCGCCCTTCTAAGACTCTCGACGACTTATTTATCGAAGAAGAAAGTGCCTTTATTGAAGTAACTACTCCTCAACCTTTAAAGTTTAATTTCATAGATGTACCGATCGTAAATGTCGGTAATATATCTCCAGAAATTTTGACCAACATCTCAACCGATTGAACCATTAACATGTAACATGTAAAATACTTTATCATTACAAATGTTATATTCGTTCTTTAAAAAGACAATAATAATTGTTATTCATTATTATTACCCCAATGATTATTTTTTCTAAAATAAAATTCACTATTTATTTGAATCGTACTACTACGATTGAATACAGTAACTTTCAATGATCGTCAATCCTGCAATTCCGATTAACAACCATTTTCCTATCGGTCGCGAAAAGATTTTGCTACCGATTGAAAAACCATATTCACCGATTGAGTATTATTTTTACCCAATCGGTGGCAATCTGCCATCGCCTTTTAAGAAACCTAATTAACAAGGACCTCAGACCGATTGAAAAACTTCAATCGGTTCTTTGTTCCTGGGTATTGAATATTTGTAAGTAACTAGTTTTAAATATTTACATTTATTTATAAATATTGTATTCCTTTATTCTTCTATGCATGGGTATGCATTTAATCTTAACTTATCTAAATGGACGATTTTCGTTTTCGTAGGACCAAGCCTAATAAGAACATTTCTTTCCCCAATTAATTTTTCCAAAACATATGGTCCAGTATAATAAGGTGAAAATTTCTTATTTTCTCTTTCATTTATTTCTAGATAAACTTGACTTCCTACCTTAAAATATTTTGGATTTGCCTTTCTATCATAGTATTTTTTATACTTCTCCTTCGCCTTTAGAAGCCTATCATGAGCAAGAGAGTATTATTAGTATTATCAGGTAAATTTGTTGAGAAATTTATAGGGAGATTAGCGTCTTTTCCATGCACCAACGGGAATGGGGCAAAACCAGTTGCTTCATGAACATTCACATTATAGGAAAATGCTGCGAATCGAGTCCAGTCATCCCAATCAACTTTTCCCTCAAAACTCCTAAGATATTCGATTAAAGTATGATGACTTCTTTCTAGGGACCCTAAACTTTGTGGATGATATGCAGTAGATTGGATCTTTTTGATCCTGAAGATTTTGAAAAATATTTTAATAACCTTGCTCACTAAATTTGAGCCTTGATCGGATTATATAACACGAGGACAACCATAACGTGTTATAAATTCCTCAGCTATAGCAGTGGCTATGGTGACAGAATCTGTATTTTTTTTTGGAATTGCATCACAATATTTTGAAAATACGCATTGGATGGTTAAAATATGAGTGTTTCCTTTTGAGGTAGTAGGGAGAGGACCAACCAAATCGATTTGAATTTTTTCAAAAGGTTCTTTAGGAGTGTCAGTAATCAACATTGGCTGGCGAGTTTTTCTCCTAACCAACTTGTTCCTCTGACAATTTTTACAAGAGCCAATAATTCTTCTAACATCTTCTTTCATTTTATCCCAATAATAATGGGTTCGTAAAGTCCAATAACATTTTGAACATCCCTTATGACCACCAACAGTTGACTCATGGAACTGTTTGATCAATTCGTCTCTCTCATGACGTGGTGGAATGATTATTTCACCTGAGCAGACGACAATCAATAGTTCAGATTTAATGAAATGTTGTCGAAACATTTGCTCAGTAGAAAGCCAAGAAATTGAGTCTAAATCATTTCCCTTTTAGAGACTTTAACACTTTTAACATCAAGAGTTTTCATAGCATTTTTCAATGCAATGATTGCTGAAGAAATATGATTCAAGAATATTTCATCGTCCTGTTTATTCTTTACCACCAAAGTAAAAATGTACCTATTATTTCGAGTGAAGGCCATCACTTCACCTAATTTAGGGTTTCCATCTAAAAAGTCTTCAACCTTAAACAGATTATGATCTATTAATTCTTTGTTTGTTTCAGATATCATCAAACCATCTACAAACATGAAATGGGCTATATGACCTCTACCCATATACACCTTGTCTTTACTATAGGATATACATGCATCTGAGATTACCAATACAGGAGTCTTTTTCCGAGCAGTAGTGCCACTACCGTCCTCATTTATGTCTTTCTCTCTCTCTACAGCGGAAATTTCATTTTGCGTCTTATTTCCAGAGAATTTTGAGCCGACTCCCGTCACCCATAACCCACTCAGAGCTGACGATGACATGGGCATCGAGGGCTTCTGTTTTTTGGGCACCTGAGCTAAGCCATTGAGAGTCGATGGAGTTGATTTAACTGTGTCGTTAAGTTCTGCATCAGGTGAAGTTATAAAACTGTCATCACTGAGGGTTGAATCCCTCGGCTCCAGGCTGGAATTCTTATCTTTCAAAGAACCACCTAAATTACTTGGTTTTGGGAGTCTCTTTCCCCACGAATCTGAGTCAAGATGCTGCGGTGCACTTACGCAGATCGATATCGGGGTTCCTGCTTGGCTACACCCAACAGAAGTTGCGAGTCGTGGTGCCTCGGTACTTTGATACTGGGTGGCATTTAAATTTTCATCAATCAAAGAATTTAACCTCGGATTACTTGTTTCCTCAATCCCGTTAATTCTAGTAGTACTACTTTCCATAGCTCTGACTTCAAGAGCTTCAAAACAGACAAATACCCGCTCCATTAATTCATCTGGGTCAATCTCTTCATTTGATAACAATTTTTCTTCGACACCCTTTTGCCTTACATAAGTGGAATCTATGGTCATGTTTAGTGAATCACTACCATCATGCGGATTCCTTGACAGTGCATCGGCTTTGGAATTCACTCTTCCGGGTTTGTATACGATTTCATAATCATATTCGCTTAGCTTGATCCGCCAACGTGCTAACCTAGAGACAGGATCCTTAATGCTGTGTAACCAAACCAAAGGCCTATGATCAGTAACGAGGATGAATTTATGACCATATAAATAAGGCCGAAAATGGTGTACACAAAATACAATGGCAAGAAGTTCCTTCTCTATTGTTGAATAATTAATTTCGGCACCTTGGAGTGTTCGTGAGGCATATGCAATTGGTAAATCCTGGCCAATTTTGCCCTGACTAAGAACACCACCAAGCGCATATTTTGAAGCATCCGTTGTCAGGATGAAAGGTTTTGTAAAATCAGGATATTGCAACAAAGGTTCAGAACAGATCTTATCACGCAGGATCTCAAAAGCCTCTTGTTCTACAATAGACCAATGAAAGTTAACGTTGTCCTTTAAAATGAGAGTAAGGGGTTTAGCAATTTTTGCGAAGTCAGGAATAAACCTTCTGTAATACCCTACAAGACCTAAAAACTGTTTAATGTTTTTCTTCCTCTTTGGAATAGGGAAGTTTTTTACAGCTTCTACTTTTCGAGGGTCAGGTTTTACACCTTCCTGCGTAATGATATGTCCCAAGTATACTATTTCCTTTTTTAAGAAGTGACATTTTTCTGGTTGGAGTGATAATCCAGAAGTTTTTAATCTACCTAAAAGGGCTTTTAATTTCTGACTATGATCAACAAGAGATGAAGCATAGATGACTATGTCATCCATGTATACGAAGAGCTCTATTCCTTGCAGCCCTGTAAGAACCTGATCCATTACTCTTTGAAATGTCGCAGGAGCATTTTTAAGCCCGAACGGCATACGATTGAATTCGTAGTGAGCATAAGGTGTGAAGAAGGCGGTTTTTGCCTTGGATTCAGGATCCATAGGTATCTGATGGAACCCAGATGCTAAGTCCATAACAGAAAAATATTTGGCACCTCCTAATTGGTCCAAAATGTCTGTGATTTGTGGCAATGGATAAGAATCACTTATGGTTTTTTCATTAAGGCCACGATAATCAACCACCATTCTCCATTGCTTGTTACCTAGAGAATCTGGTTTCTTAGGAACAACCCAAACAGGAGAATTATATGGGGATATTGAGGGTTGAATAATTCCTTCTTGAATGTATTCCTTAGTTTTTTCGAGAACTATTTTTTTATGAATAGGTGGTTGGCGGAAGTTTTTTATATTAACTGGTTTATTATCCGAAGTGATAATTTTATGGGTAACAGCCTTAGCTGATCCTAACTTATCACCAGGAAGATGAAATTGTTGAGAATAATCGAACAAAATAGGAAAGAGACTTTCTTTTTCTTCGTCATTTAGATTTGAGAAAGTTATAAGTTTCAAAATTTTAGCAAATCTAGAAGCCTGCTCCCCATCGTCATAAGGAGAAGGTTTAGTTTTTTCTCAATCGATAATTGAATACTCTTCAAGTTCCATGTGCGGTAAAGTTAAATTTATTTGCTGGTTATTAGAATTGACAAAAAAATCGTGGCAGTTCCCTCATCATTGAAAACCAAAGATTCACCGGCAAAAATTCCAGGGCCACATTGAATTCTACGTATGTAACCTTCTTTTAATTTTGTATTTAGTAATTGAATTTTCACTCATTTTTTTGTTCTTGCAGGTAAACAAATAGTTCCGTGATGGACAAATGGAAAGTCAACTTCACCTATCTGTAATCGATCAGTCTCAAAATTGACGATCGCATTGTGTTTCTTCAGAAACGGAGTTCCTAAAATTCCATCTTCGGAAATGGGAAATGACAACGGCACAATATGGAATGAGGCTTCGAGACCCTTTATGATCAATCTGACCTCACCAATAATAGAGACCATCTCCGGACCTATTCCTACCAATTTTATGACTCTTTTCTTATTTATCCATACTATTGGACTTAACGCGTTTTCTTTAAGCAAGTTAACACTAGCACCCGTATCAATCATGAAAACTACTTTATCTTTTGAAAAGGAAGTATTATCCAATTCTATGGTAGCAATGTTCTTTAGCTCATCAGGTTTTCTGAGCGCAAGGATGATTCTTTGACTTGAGAAGGGCTTTCGTTCTGAGTTGTCTGCCCTCCCACCAAACAACCCGGGACGAAGTTTAAATTACTGGATTTTAATTTTCGAGAGTATTTCGAACGCTCTTTTTCATGTCTGATTTTTATCCTACAATCACCCATAACATGATTATTTCGATAGCAATAACTGCATTGTCCACCCTCTTTATCCTTTATGATTTTGTTTTGCTTATTTGGACAATTACGCTTATAGTGTCCAAATTCCTTACAATCAAAGCATTGTATCTTACCTAAGTCACGCTTGGGTTTATAATCATTGCCTATTTGCATATGAGCCACTCGCTTGAGTTGATCAATCCCAAATTTATGTTTTAGCCCAGACCCACACATAACAGGGGGAACCGAGACAGACCGGATCTAATCCGCGTAGGAAATTACCGATTACAGTTTCTTTATAAGCTTCACATTGACCTATCCCTTTTTCTCTAGGGGTATTTTCCATCACTTGTGAAGTGAGTTTATTCAGGAGTTGGTTAATGCGACCCCTATATTCTTGGATTGACTCCTCAGGGTTTTTTTGGATATTAGACAGAGCCTGCAACATTTGGCTCACATCCTCTTCTTGGGAATAAATTCTTTCGAGAGTTTTTAGGACATCTTCTAATTTTAATTCGCTTTTATCCTGGATATGTTTTCTCGCTTCACCGGTCATTTTATTCAAAATCAACATCGTTAGGTAAGGAGCGTCATGGAAATTGGCCATGGAGATAACCGTCTTACAATATTTCAGAAATAATTTAATTGACATATTTTTTCCAGTAAATTCGGGTATCATGTCCCTAACTATTCGCGCAATTTTTTCTGGTCCTGAAATAAGATTTGTAATTAGTGGCGTTCCAGGAAGGGTTGATTGTATTTGAGACTCATTTACACGCTCACCGTTCCAACATCCGGCATCCTCGTCCGAACCTAAAGAACTTATCCGGTCACTATTAGATGGGCCTTCAGTTATTAATACCCTAGAATTCAACTGTCGTGTTTCTATAATAGTTGGACCACTAGAACTATCCTTCCTACTTTATCTACGCTTCTTCGGAGGTGACGCTTCACCTTCGTTTGGTACGTTTTTTCCTATTGATCGCTTCCTATTTGGAGCCATGTTACCCGCTACTTATGTGTGTACTTATATTTTAAAAATCTCTTCTTACTTACTCCTTAGATGAAAAGTAATCCAAGTTGTAACTACACAATATAACACTAAAGATATATATAGATATTTGTTTTACAGTAATTCACTAGGTTCGACGTGGTTCCAAGGAGATGATTTCAGAGTTCTTGATTGTCCTGGGTCCTTCTGATGCTGAGTCGTAATTCCTCTTCTGCGGCTGATCCCTCGAAGCCTTGATCCTTCCCGAATTAGTCCAACGTTGCCGTAACTCTTTACGAGCTCGGTAATTCAGGAACAAGGTTGATGATCGTATGATGATATATATATATTTCGGATCTTGAACTGCTGTATCGGACGTTCTTGTAAGCCTACGGTTGTTAGAGGAATATTCTTGGTGGTCTCAATTCAACCATTTTCAATCTTGGTGTGATTTATGACACCTAATGCTACCGGGAGTAAAACCACCACAAAACCCTGGTAGAAGATTGCGGCTTCTCATAATTTCCTTTATCAAGGTTTCACACACACCAGTGGCCTGAAAGCTACTCGATCCACCTTCAGTATCCACTATAAAAAAAAAAACTAGGGACTACTCAGGTTAATAATGTCTTTTAACAATTTGTGTGATTGAAACACCAATGCTACAACAGTTCAACAGTTAACTTTTCACTTTAAACCGTCTTTTCGTTTTTTTTTTAAACTATATTTCAGAATTATTTATTTTCACATCACCTTGTATAACACACTTCAAAGTTTTTCTTTTATTTAATTTAATGATCACTGATTTCTCTTGTTTTTCTTGTCTGCCATGCATAATCACATGAAAATATTTTTGATTTAGAGTTCAATCAGGTTTCTTATTTGAATTTATTTTCTGTCCTTTGATTGGTGCAGTATCCCACCGCTGTCACCAATTTGTAATGTCCGAAAGTTTTAATTTAATAGTTTCAGAAGAAGTCATATCTTCTGATTGGGCGGATATTAAGGGATCTCAACACTGTTAATTGGTTAAAACCAAAACCAATTAAGAGACAGAATTTATAAATTCACTAAGACACAATTTATTTTAATATTACACAATGGTTCAAGACTTGACAAATTTTATGTTTTGATAACTATTCGAAGACAACTTTTTCCTTGAGAGAGACTCTTCAGAGATATGCTTATATTTATAACATGTTTTTTTGGTGGGGATTACTCCCTCCAAGGGGCGTAAAACCAATCATATTGCTGACGTCACACAATTTTATGTCTATTCGACGAATAGCGTGAAAGGTCACATGGCTCCTCCTCTGGATTTTAAGACGCATTTAGACTTAGGTGATGAGTGATATTATAAACATTGAATGTCCAAAGGTTGACATTCCCTAAAATGTTTGTAAAAATTACATCCGGTCCTTTTTGAGGTTAAGACACGTTCTACTACTTTAAATAGCCCTATGAGTCATTCGTAATCATAACAATAACATAATACCTCGCATTCCAAACATTCCTACACGTGTTCTAAGATTTTTAAGTCGTAGTAACATATCATAATGTTGCAATAAAGACATAGGAACTTATTTATGCGCTGAAAATTACAGATTTAGCGTTACTTGTAACAAATAAACGATTTATCTATCTACCTTGATTTGAACCTTCGCGCAGCACCGGTTGGTTATTCAGATCGCTTTTTTACCAACGGATTAGTCATAATCTAAATTCTCATGTAACATTATGATTTTGATTATAAATGATTAGTGTCAACAATAATTTCAGAATAAAGAAGGCTTGATTAAAGAATATTTTTCCTATTTTACTTTCCTAAATTAATGGTGAAGCATTAGCGTTATTACTTCTATTTGAAACGGAATCATGTCGCCATTTAGAAAAACGAATCGATATATCGCAAGTAGATTATCTCGCTTCGAACTATACCATGTGTTTGTAAACGTGATTTGGTTGAGGGTTCTAAGACCCTAAAACCTATATCGTCACAGATACGTTCCAAAATTACGGCGGTTTCATACCTCAGCTAGCTAGTTAACAGCCGCATGCGCAGTAAATTTGTGTGTTAAAAGAACAGAGATATATATATCAGCTGTATGCATCAGCCCGTATTTCACGATTCTAACTTGACCCCCTTAGTATCCTATGTTGAATTCCTAAATTAGTTTGCCGAATCGTCACACGCGGCGCTAACTGTACCATCACTCCCTGAAAATACACAGTAACATACGAAGAGTTTAATAAAAAAAATGTTTAAATATATTATTTAATGTCATAAACAAATAAAAGAGCTCAAACTTTGAATAATAATATTATTAGAATATTTTAAATTAAATTTTCCCCTTTTTATTCATATTTATCTCGTACAAAAACTATTTTGAAACATTCAGCTGATATTAGAATTTAAATATTATTATCTCTTTTATTCCTTTTTGTCATTGAATAATAACTTTTTTTAAATTTTTATATTAAATTGTCTCCATATCACTACATTTATATTATTTTTTTGAGGTAAAATTAAGTTGAAAAATAGAAAAAAAATGAAAAATTCTGAACAAGGAACGAAGTTGATGAGAGTTGTAATTAGTTGGAAATCATTATGAATAATTAAATAAAATAGAATATAAAATAAGGTAAATATAATTTTTTTTTTAATAGTTAACTAACAATAATAAAAACAGTATAATAAGAACAATTAAATTTTTTTTTCATTTTCAAATCCAAAAGTAGTCTATTTACGTCCGTTTTCATCCTCTCTAACAGTCACGAAATTTTGGAAACAACTTTTGATGTACTTTGGACACAAACAAGTAGAAACTGGACCAAATTATTCATATAAACTTGCTACTCTTCTCAAGTATCACATGCCCTTAAAGCTCATAATTTTAGTAATAGATCAAATAAATTACATTTCTAGAAATCAGGTCAGAGATAATGAAATTTTGCATTTAGTGACCTAAAAACGAAGTGTTTTTGTGCAGCATCGACAAAAATAATGGACAAATTCCAAACTTGATAGTTTTAACCATTTTTAATAACACTTAAAGCAATGAACTCTTCAAAATTTTTGTTCATCTATCACAAACTTAGATTCTCGGAAAATATACGATATATATGAAAGAAACTGTAATTATTTTAACCTGGATGCTGTGAAAGTTTAAATTTAGGAAAACAAAGTTGTAAAAATACAAATTCGTGTAATCATTCATAAAAAAAATATAAAAATAATTTTAATGTATTTCAAAGTTACATATTTTCTATTTTGTTTCTAATAATTAATTTTCACAATTTGAAGGATCCGCTTTTTAGGTATGAAAATTCTTTGAATTTTTACAACTTTTTGTTTCCCTAAATTTCAACTTTCACACTTCGTGAATCTAAGAGAGGATGAAAACGAACGTATAGTTAAACTACTTTTGGTATTGAAAATGAAAAACAAATTTAATTTCTCTTATTATACTGTTTTTATTAAAGTTAGTTAACTATTTTAAAAATATAAATTAAAATTCTCCTGATTTTATAGTCTATTTTCTTCAATTATTCATAATGATTTCCAAGTAATTACAACTCTCATCAACTTCGTTTCTTGTTCAGAATTTTTCATTTTTTTCCATTTTTCAACTTAAATTAAGTTATTATTCAAGGCCATAAAGTAATAAAAGAGATATTAATAGTTAAATATTAATATTAGCTGGATGCTTCAAAATAGTTTTTGTACGAGATTAATATGAATAAAAAGGGGAAATTTTAATTTAAGATATTCAAATAATAGTAATATTAAAAGTCTGATCTCTTTTATTTGTTTATGGCACTGAATAATATATTTTAAAGATTTTTTATATTAAATTCTTCTCATGTACTGTGAATTTTCAGGGAGTGATGGTACAGTTAGCACCGCGTGTGGCGGTCCGGCAAACTAACTTAGGAATTCAACTTGGGACACTAAAGGAGGAATTACACCTCTGCATGCAGGCATTATGCATGCAGGTTACCATGGTAACATACAAGAGAGAAAGAGACCCACAATTTTCCTGTTTCTTTCCCACTAATATATTACCATGGTAACCTGCATCAGGGCAGGTCGACCTCTAATGTATTGGGTGTCCCCGTAGGATAGTTCATGTGCGGTGGTGTACGCGGCGCTAGTTGTCGGAAGCGGGCGGAGTGCGGCAAAGGGAACGGCTTCGTATCAGTTCCGCCATTGTTGTATACATGTATCAACAATTCGTACGCGATCGCGCTTTATAATCATTTAAAATGAATTCGAAGTACGAAATTCAGTGTGCTGTGAGTGGGTGTACCTCCAAAAGGGGTCGGAAGAACAATGTGTCAATTCATCGGTTTTCGAAGAAAGAAAATGCCGGACAACGATGGATAGAAGCATGCTCAAATCCCTACTTGTCGAGGTTAGGATACCTCGAAGTACTAGAAAGACAATTTTTTATTTGTCATCGACATTTTTCCGACGTTAAATTTACCGTCGTGTAGTGATGTGTCGAGTGGAAGTGATGTGAAAATTAAACCGGCGAGTGTTTCTTCCCCATCAGACTTCGAAATTTTTATTCCCGAAGTAGAAAAACCTGTAGAAGGCACACGAGACTTTGAAGAAAGTAGCGTGCAGTTTGCACACGTAAGTAACAATATTTTTAATTTCATACCATATTGTATATAATTTCAAACTTTTCGACTCTGATCAGAGTCCTCATTAGTGATCTTTATTTCTAAAATTTTAAGTGCAATAAATAAAATATCACCTGCTGTGTTAGCTATTCTTAAAGTGTCTTAATTTTTATAATTATTTAAATTTTGCATCTAGTGAGCCCAAGTTGAAGGCAAAATGATAATTTTATAAGAATATATTGCAAAAAACGTCAAATTTCGATCTTTTTGAATAAATATTAATAACACTGAAATTAATTAAGACCTTTAAACGTTTCTGGTCTCATTTTGAAGGTTACTCTTCATAGTATTTTGTTAACTTATCAAGATATTTTTAGAATTTTTTTTTTGGATTCTAACCTGGGGTCAAACATGGTACAAACATGTCGAAAATTTTCAAATGAAGACAGTAATCTATAAATTTTATTAAAATATGATACACATTGGTTTTTAAAAATTTCTTGTAAGTAGCTACACATTTTTAAAATTTTATGACCTTTTTGTATCATTTTTGACGCCGGGTAGAATCCAGGAAAAAAAATCTGAAAATATCTTGATTAGTTAGCAAAATACTATGAAAACCTACCATTTAAATGAGACAAAAACTTTTAAAAATCTTAATTAATTTCAGAGTTGTTAATATTTTTCAGAATGATTGAAATTTCAAGTTTTTTGAAATATTTTTTTATAAAATTAACATTTTGTTATTTTTTCTGATTTTTCTAAATCATTTCAGTCGATTATGTCGATCATTAGAAGAGTGTATCACTGTACGTGACAACGGAACTCTACTATATCGACCTTATCAACCTCTGATTTAGAATTAATCCAACGTTATTTAAAACTAGATGGTATTTTCCAATATAAATTGAAGAAATTTTTCTGTGAAAAAAAAAATTTCTTCAATTTTGTTATTTAGTTTATTTTATTATTTTTTATTTTGTTTTATTTGTTATTTGCAAAATTTTATTAACTTTTATTTTATGATAGGGAAAAAAATTTCAACTTGTTATTATAAAAATTAAGACACTTTAGGAATAGCTGAAACAACAAGTGAACAAATAATTTCGACCGGCAGTGTACTTCTGTCTAAATGTTACTGAAGATATAGATGCAAGTACATATATAGTATAAAATTACAAAGGATTATTTATGAAAAAATAGCTGAGAATTGCCAATACAAATTCCACAATGTCAGAAATTCCCACCACAATTTAGCAAAACATGTGACTTGAGTTTTATTTTATAAAATTTATTTTTATTTATTTTATAAAATACCTACGAAATAAATTTCAAATAATCATATAAATTAAATGCTATTAATCTATATTCCAGAAAAAAGAATCAGAAGATATCCCAGAAGCAGGAAGCAGCAAGGATGTATTTGGAGAAGACTTTCACACAACACCGAAGAGAGCTATCTCGACCCCACAAAGTGTTCGATTATCTTGTAGTACAAAAATCAACGCAAAATGTGCTAAGCAACTATATTTTCTGAAAATAAAAATACAAATTAGAGATATTTTTGATTTTTATTTATGACGAGAAAATCATGATTTAAGGCAAAATTGTGTAAATGTAATTAAAGAGTGAGTTGATATCAACATAGCTTCTCACTCTTGAATTAAATTTTCACAATTTTGCGCTAAATCTTCAATTTCCTTTTAATTTTATTTGAATATATTCTTTGTAACACATTTAAAGAACCTACGTATGCATGTATATGCACTAACACGTGCACACATAATGGTAGTTCATGCGCAGTGCTGTACGCGGCGCTAGTTGCTAACGGTCCACCACTTTTCCATTAGGTTTGCACGGCCTGACCTGCATGCAAAGGTGTAATTCCTCCTTAAGGGGGTCAAGTTAGAATCGTGAAATACGGGCTAATGCATACGGCTGATATATATATATATATATATATATATATATATATGTTTTCTATCTGTTTTATCAACACGCAAATGTACTACGCATGCGGCTGCTAGCTATCTAGCTGAGGCATGAACAGCGCCTTACATCTCAGCCAGAATGCACGTAATCCGCGAAACGAAAATGTCACAAGAATTTACCGTGGCCGTTAGGGGCGCTAATTGTTCATGAGGCAGAATTCATTTTAATGCTTGGGAAAAATGCATGAAAATTAAATTTTTGGGGATAAAAACTACTTTATCATATTTTTTTACAACACAATAATCTAGAAAGTTTTAAATATCATTTAAAGCAATTTTTACTGATAGAAAGGGTAATATGCTTGAAATTTGGGCGAAAATTGTCTTTGTAATTCTGGCTGGAAATTGAAATCAAAGTTCTGTTATCTTCGTTTTAACATTAATAATTACATTGTGATTATTAAATAAAAGTACAATATTTATTTATATTATCAATATTATTGATATTATATCAGTCTTACATATTATAATAGAAAAATTGGCCATTAAAATTCCATCCAATTGAATCATAATACGGGTATTAATTATATCATCTTGATTTTTTTAGAAAAATTAGATTTTATTATAGGACATTTTGTATTTTATATTTTAAAACTTCTCAGTAATTGAAAAAATTACATTTTTTTTAACAAAACTTTTACATAAGGAATGAACGTACATTTGAAAAAGTAACAAATATAAAGAATTTATAAAATTCCTTTATAAGTATTTGAAAACACAAAGAACAAAAATGTTTGTAATAAATAATAATCAACATAATATACTATATTTCATAATAATATAATGGGTATTTAGATCTCATATGCACATCATTTCTAAAGTGTATTTTATCTATAATAACTTAAGTTCAGCCAGTCAGCTTTGTTGATTTTTTTATTCAAAGCGTTTTAAATTTAGTACAGATTAAATTTTAATAAGTTAAAGGTGCTCATGATAAATAAACCAAAAAACAATGCACTTTTTCAGAGCATGACGTGTAGCCTGTTTTGCAACCTACAGCAACACATTTCCGCATTTTCACTTAAATTTTTATATCACCGACTGTTAAAATCATTCCAATTTACCCAAATGCACACAAAAGCACTGCAGCATCAATTTTTCACAAAAAACGTTAAATTTCAATGTTCTATAATGCTAATCTGTATAAGGTCGGCCTCATGAACAGCCAGCGCCACGGTGGCCAACGGTCAACATCTGTGACATTTTGAACTCCAGAGATTCCGGGGGCTGGGCATGAAACTGCCCTTAGATTCAAAATTCCTTCTTCGGTACGTACGTAATTATACGTAACAAAGAAGTGCTGTGGGAAAATTTAATCTCTTTTTCATTTTAAATCCTTAAAAGGACAGAATAAATCTCAAGTTTTATACTGCGGAGGGAAATAAATGTTCATAAATGTAAATAGTAATAAAAATTTTATTTCCTAAAATTTAATTTGCGATGTGACAAGACTAAGCCTAGACCTATTAAAATACACGAAATGCTTTAAAAATAATCTCATATTTCGTTTAGATCTTAAAGGGAAATCAAAATGCCTCTATAGAATGAATAAAGAATGCAGTTGTGTTTTCTTAAATATTACAAACAGGCCAGGGTTGTTCTCACAAATAATTAAATTAAGAATTTATTTTCAGGGTGACGGGTTGTAAGGAAACCTCGAGGAATGCCTCTAAAATAATTCATAGATTTAATATAAGTTATAGAACGTGTGCAAATCGTTTTGAAGACTGAGAATATAACAAAAAGGGTAATCAAAATTAGTATTTATACTTCTTTTATAAACATGTCTGAATGCCAAAAGCCTATATGACTCGTCGCCTCAAGAAAGCCTGATACAAAACATCTCACTTATGAAATAAACCAAATCGCAAGTCTCCAGAACGATCGTAAAAGATTAATTTATGTGAAAAATCGACATCCGATAACCAAAATAAGGGCATAATATTACGTGACCAATTAAAGACAAGAAAATACCTAACAAAGAAGAATAGAGCCAATGACAATAGAGTTACTGCCTCAAAGAGCAAAATCTCAAGGTGGAGAATTTATGTTTAAAGCCTCGGAGAATCACTCTTTGCACCCTTAGTTATTTACTTACCTTCTGTCTTGCACTAACGTACTCACTCACATTCCGTACGCGGATTCTCTTTGAACATAGCATTTTAAAAGATTACTTGTGTTTTGAAATAAAAGACTGTACACTAAAATATACGTGTTTTAAACCTCTTTATTCAAAACATTAAAGAATCTTCGTTCCTATCTATATAGGACTTTAAATCGGATCACGCATTTAAAAGTCGAAATTTAGTTCGTGGTACTTTCGTGAAGACGGCCCTGAGATTGGTTCGTCACACTCAGCCCTGTCCGACTAAAATCAAAATTAATAATTTTCGATGTTACCGGTATTATAGTATTTGAGTAAAGTAGATGGCCTTTCCGGTTTTGTATAATTATTGAAGTCAGTGAAATATGATAAATAAATAATATTTTTAGATGGTAGAATATTTTTAAGACTTTTTATATTCTTAAAAATATTCTACCATCTAAAAATATTATTTATTTATCATATTTCACTGACTTCAATAATTATACAAAACCGGAAAGGCCATCTACTTTACTCAAATACTAAAATCAAAATGGCGGTTCCTTAGTGATTATAGTTTCTATGTGCGAAGTTTTCTCACCAGAGCGGCGCTGCACGCGGCACGCTCTACAAAAGCATTGTACTAATAGACAAATATATAAAAAATTTTAAATAATTAAGTTATTGAACAATATGAAATGAAAAAATGTTCCTAAAATGATTCTAGGACATAAAATATACATTTTGCATAAATCAATTAATACAAAATAAAAAAAAGAACACATTAAACTTCGTAAAATGTATACTGTGGATACGCATGAAGAATTCTTGAGACCCTGAACAAAATTTTTTTTATGTTATTCCCATATAATTGAAAATATATTTAAAAATAAATGAAAAGCTTAAGCTTATAAATAGAAGTATTTTTCAGATTTATTTTCCAGCTTCAAACGAATGAAATGAAAAATAAATATTTTGTTAAGCCCTGTGTTCAACATAAAAAACCATGCGAAGGGAAATATTTACTCAATTAAAAATTTGTAAATGTAAAAAAAATATTCATTACTATAAAATTTGCTAGTACATATTTTTAACATATTTTAAATTTTTAACATGTACAGATCGATGATGACTAGTTAAGTGTCGCAAAGCTTGGCATGCTTTTTTTTCAAAACGCAAAATTTTTAAATTTCAGCCATTTCCTGTCTTACGAATTGTCTTATTCTTATTTAAAATAAAATTAAATCACATAAGCTAACATCTCTACAGCTTCATTGGCATGTTCTTTGCATTGAAAAATAAATTTTGTTTCACATTACAAAAAGTATTCATTACTATAAAATTTGCTAGTACATATTTTTAACATTTTTTAAATTTTTAACATGTACAGGTCGATGATGACTAGTTAAGTGTCGCAAAGCTTGACTGCTTTTTTCTTCAAGACGCAAACTTTTTTAATCTCAGCCATTTCCTGTCTTACGAATTGTCTCATCCGTATTTAAAATAAAATTAAATCACATATGCTAACATCTCCACAGCTTCATTGGCATGTTCTTTGCATTGAAAACTAAATTTTTTTTCATCAGATGAAATTAAATCGTCTAGAATTAGATCAAAAGAATTGCTAGACCGGCAATGTTTGTTAAATAGATATTCGACAACTGTGATAAGCTTGTATAACCTAACACTTGGAAGTATGAAATCTTTATTTATTTTTCCAAATCTACTCAAACTTTCAGGTAACTGATCACGAGAAAAAGATATCGTATCTGCATTAATTTCAGAAGTAGTCAAAAATGCATTTAAGCATGTCGAACACTGAGTGTGCTGTTTAAAGTTATACGACCAGTTGTGTAAAAAATCAAACAATCTCTAACAGCTGGTAAAGCATAATCGTGCACTACTGCATCTACAAAATCACTAAAATCAGTGTCTTCACAATCGATTATTGCTTTTAACTTTTCTCGAATTTCTTGAATTGCGCTTGTACTATTCGACTGATGTAATTATTTCAATTTTGAAATTGTTATTAAGGGCTGTGGAGGGTTGTCATCGAAAGTACTACAATTTCCAAGCTTTGGAGGTTTCAAAATGCTAAAGGCAGCTAATATCTTGTATATTTGCAAGAAGGTTGGTGTACAAGGATGATCATTTGTTCCTCCAGCTAAGCTGATAGTGCCACAAAATCTCTACACCAAAGGAAAGGAACACGAAATTAGTGAAACTTTTATACAGTATTGATAATATTCCATTCGAAATCTCATACTGAATAAAATATTTCTATCTTGTTCAGTTAAATTTTCTGAAATTATGGAAGCTAAAGAAATACTAAATGGATTTTGAATGCAACATCAACGACACTATATTTCTTATACAAATCCATTTTGTAAAAAAATATAAAAGTGCTTTCTTCGATATTTATATTTCACTGGAAGAATTCGGATGAAATGGAATGGATTGAAGAGATATAAAGATAAATTTTGGAGTTAAATAAGTACCGTGATGATTAATATGAACGTATCTGGAAATAAAATATTAGACCAGATTTTATAAAAAGATATTTTATTATACGCGTAAAAAATACTTAGTATAAAGTAATTAAAATAAATATTTTAATATTATTATTATAAACGGTAGTTTATCTTTCCTGCAAAACACGTCATATTAAAATGAATACATATGTTCATATTTTTCCGCGAAGTTCAATACTTACAAAAATTGATTGAATATAATGAAAAAAGACGAAAAAAATCAGCTATATCTGATAAAGCATCTAATATATCTGTATTCCCTGTACGAAATATGTCGAACATAACCTAAGACATATATACATATGTTAAAAATATGTACTAGCAAATTTTATAGTAATGAATATTTTTTGTCATGTGAAACAAAATTTATTTTTCAATGCAAAGAACATGCCAATGAAGCTGTAGAGATGTTAGCATATGTGATTTAATTTTATTTTAAATAAGAATAAGACAGTTCGTAAGACAGGAAATGGCTGAAATTTAAAAATTTAGCATCTTGAAAAAAAAGCATGCCAAGCTTTGCGACACTTAACTAGTCATCATCGATCTGTACATGTTAAAAATTTAAAATATGTTAAAAATATGTACTAGCAAATTTTATAGTAATGAATATTTTTTGTTACATTTACAAATTTTTAATTGAGTATATATTTCCCTTCGCATGGTTTTTTATGTTGAACACAGGGCTTAACAAAATATTAATTTTTCATTTCATTCGATTGAAGCTGGAAAATAAAAATGGAAAATACTTCTACTTATAAGCTTAAGCTTTTTATTTATTTTTAAATATATTTTCAATTATATGGGAATAACATAAAAAAATTTTTGTTCAGGGTCTCAAGAATTCTTCATGCGTATCCACAGTATATATTTTACGAAGTTTAATGTGTTCTTTTTTTTATTTTGTACTAATTGATTTATGCAAAATGTGTATTTTATGTCCTAGAATCATTTTAGGAACATTTTTTCATTCCATATTTTTCAGAAACTTAATTATTTAAAATTTTCAATTACCAGTTAACGTTATTTTCAACGTAGAATAAGGATAAAAACATTTTGAACGTTTGTTTTGCCTCATTCATGAGTTATAATGCTACTTTACGATAGCTTTACGATAGCTTTACGGTACAGCGTAAAGCTATCGTTCAGCCAGTTCGCTAGGGATATCACTGCATTTATATTATTTTTTTGAGGCAAAATTGAGTTGAAAAATGGAAAAAAAATGAAAAATCCTGCACAAGAAACGAAGTTGATGAGAGTTGTAATTAGTTGAAAATCATTATAAATAATTCAAGGAAATAGAATATAAAATAAGGTGAATATTGATTCATATTTTTAAAATAGTTAACCAACATTAATAAAAATAGTATAATAAGAACAATTAAATTTTTTTTCCATTTTCAAAACCAAAAGTAGTCTATATACGTTCGTTTTCATCCTCTCTAACAGTCACGAAATTTTGGAAACAACGTTTTATGTACTTTGGACACAAACAAGTAGAATCTGGACCAAATTATTCACATGAACTTACTACTCTTCTCAAGTATCACATGCCCTTAAAGCTCTTAATTTTAATGATAGATCAAATAAATTACATTTCTAGAAATCACGTCAGAGGTAATGAAATTTTGCATTTAGTGACCTAAAAACTAAGTGTTTTTGTGCAGCATCGACAAAAATAATGGAAAAAAATGCAAACTTCATAGTTATAACCATTTTTAATAACACTTAAAGCAATGAACTCTTCAAAATTTTTGTTCATCTATCACAAAGTTAGATTCACGGAAAATATACGATGTATATGAAAGAAACTGTAATTATTTTAACCTGGATGCTGTGAAAGTTTAAATTTAGGAAAACAAAGTTGTAAAAATTCAAATTCGTGAAATCATTCATTAAAAAAATATAAAAACAATTTTAATGTATTGCTAAGTTACATATTTTCTATTTTTTTTCTAATAATTAATTTTCACAATTTGAAGGATCCGCTTTTTAGGTATGAAAATTCTTTGAATTTTTACAACTTTTTGTTCCCTAGCGGACCCGTGTGAGAGAACGGTCATAGAATACTCTGACCGTTCTATGACCTCGCATTATTACCAGCCCCCGGAATCTCTGGAGTTCAAAATGTCACAGATGTTGACCGTTGGCCACCGTGGCGCTGGCTGTTCATGAGGCCGACCTTATACAGATTAGCATTATAGAACATTGAAATTTAACGTTTTTTGTGAAAAATTGGTGTCTGAAGTGCTTTGTGTGCTTTTTAGGTAAATTGGAATGGTTTTAACAGTCGGTGATATAAAAATTTAAGTGAAAATGCGGAAATTTGTTGCTGTAGGTTGCAAAACAGGCTACACGTGATGCTCTGAAAAAGTGCATTGTTTTGGGGTTTATTTATCATGAGCGCCTTCAACTTATTAAAATTTAATCTATACTAAATTTAAAACGCTTTGGATAAAAAAATCAACAAAGCTGACTGAATGAACTTAAGATATTATAGATAGGGATGGGCGATCTTCAAGAAAAAGAATTGATTTTGAAATTATTGATTCAATTTGATCGATTAAGCGGTTAAAAAGATCGATTTTTGAATCGATCTTCAAAAATCGATACCTTTTTCTGAAAATGATAAATTTCTGTAAAATAACCTTTTTTTAAAATGTTTTATAACAATTGGAGATATAATTGTTACTTGCATATTTTGTGAATTTAAATTATCAAAATAAAAAAGTGTTTATATCAATAAAAAAGGAAATTCGGCTTAAAAAACACACTATATTTGCGAATCAGGAACGTTTTTTATTTTTTTAAATTGCACAATTTCTAAAGCAATGCGTATTATTAGTGATATAGTTTCTGACATAAAAATGAAGTATTACTACAAAGTTTATAATATTAATATACTTTGAACTTTGCATATCACTTGAAGTATTATTTATGATAAAATTTCTGGCATAAATATGAAGTATTACTATAAAGTTTATAATATTAATATACTTTGAACTTTGCATATCACTTAAAGTATTATTTATGATAAAATTTCTGGCATAAATATGAAGTATTATTATAAATTCTATAATATTAATATACTTTGTATATCAAATCAAGGATATTCTCGTGGTTGACCCCTTGATCTCACTTTTAAACCAAAAAACAGTTCATAGGAACAGTTCATAGAAATAGGAAACAGGAAAAAAAGAAAGGAGAATCTTTCGTAAAGATCGAAAAAAAATATCAATCCAACCGATTAATCGAGTAAAAAAGATCGATCTCCGTAGAATCGAATCGAGATCGCCCATCCCTTATTATAGATAAAATACACATAATAAATGATGTGCATATGAGATCTAAATATCCATTATATTATCATGAAATATAGTATATTATGTTGATTATTATTTATTACAAACATCTTTGTTCTTAGTGTTTTCAAATACTTATAAAGGAATTTTATGAATTCTTTATATTTGTTACTTTTTCAAATGTACGTTCATTCCTTATGTGAAATTTTGGTTCATAAAAATGTAATTTTTTCAACTACTGAGAAGTTTTAAAATATAAAATACAAAGTGTCCTATAATAAAATCTAATTTTTCTAACAAAATCAAGATGATATAATTAATACCCGTATTATAATTCAATTTGATGGAATTTCAATAGCCAATTTTTTTATTATAATATGTAAGACTGATATAATATCAATAATATTGATAATATAAATAAATATTGTACTTTTATTTAATAATCACAATGTAATTATTAATGTTAAAACGAAGATAACACAACTTTGATTTCAATTTCCAGCCAGAATTACAAAGACAATTTTCGCCCAAATTTCAAGCATATTACCCTTTATATCAGTAAAAATTGCTTTAAATAATATTTAAAACTTTCTAGTTTAATGTGTTGTAAAAAAAAATATGATCAAGTAGTTTTTATCCCCAAAAATTTAATTTTTATGCATTTTTCCCATGCATTAAAATGAATTCAGGCCTCATGAACAATCAGCGCCCCTAGCGGCCTCGGTCAATTCTTGTGACATTTTCGTTTCGCGGATTACGTGCATTCTGGCTAAGATGCAGGGGGCTGATTATTACATCTAAGAACGGTGAAAAAACATTAAAAGCATTGCAATTACAATTCCGTGGCGAAATTTGAATCAGAAGGTGTAGCAAATAAATACAATTATTTTATTTTTCAGCGATAAAAACTAAAAAAACATAATTCCTGTCATTAAAGGCGGCTGCAACTGCTCTCACTAGCATTTTGCGCGCTAAATTTAAAAACAGAATTAATGATTGAGAAATGCAAATGTGTAAGGTAAATGAATTTACTAATGAACTTTACGTAATAAAAGTTGCTGAAATTAATTAAAGTTGCATGAATAATGTAAACAGTTTTTTTTAAAGCCTCTGATGTCATTCAATTGTAATTTTTTTTTTGTGCATGATGCGACTTTACCGCCTGCTGTAACTAATCAAACAAATCATTTGGATTGAGAAATGCAAATGTGTAAAATGAATGAATTTAATATTGAACTTTAAGTAATAAAATTTTCTAATATTAATTAGAGTTGCACGAATAATGTATAGTCTCTTATGTCATTCAATTGTCATTTTTTACTTTTGTACATGATGCGACTTTACCGACCGCCGTAACAAATCAAACAAATCATTTGGATTAAGAAATGCAACTGTGTAAAATAAATTAATTTAATAATGAAATTTACGTAATAAAAGTTGCTGATATTAATTAAATTTGCATGAATAATGTAAAGTCTCTGATGTCATTCAATTGTCATTTTTTACTTTTATGCATGATGCGAATTCATGGACCACAGTCACAAATCCTAAAAAGTATTTTCTAAAAAGTATTGATAAATGATTTGGGGTAATTCAAAATACGCAAAATATAGGAAATTTTTTTTATAATTTGACTGTATTTGTATGTACATTTTATTCAAAATTAAATTTCACATTGATTTAATAAAATTAAGTTTTCACATCAAATTGATTCAGAATCTAATTCCAAATAAGATCTATATTACAAATAAATTATATAAATCCACAATAAACTTCTAATAGTACATTGTACAACAAGGGGGTAAAGTTGATCATTTAAGGCGAGTGCCGTGTTTACATTTCGAGGTGAAGGCAAGCGCGCACGAGGCGAAGCCGAGTGCACAATGCGAGCCGAAGCCGAGAAAATTAAACATCGCACTCACCTTAAATGATTTTACCCCCGTGTTGTACACGGTACTTTATACAACAAAAGCATGTTTTTCTCGATTTTTGGAAAGTTTGTCATTTAAGCCCCGTGGGCGTAAATAGGGAGTGGGGGGTGCTTAAATGAGTACTTTTAAGCACTGCATCTCTATTTACGCCCTAGGGCTTAAATGACAAACTTTATGCCCGCAAAACACGCGTCAAAAGCGAGAAAAACATGCTTGTGTTGTATAAAAAATATAACATAATATTACGCTTATACCCAGGAAACAAAAAACCATTCACTTGCGTTAAATTTGAATGGGCTTTGAGGTGTTCTGAATTGCGTATCTGTCACTGGAATTTCAGCATTAACAGATTGAAAACCAATATTTCCGATAGAAAATAATGTATTTAAAGTGAACAATCGTTTACAATACAATTCGTATTCTGTTTTTATTGTATTTCTCTTATTCAGAGTGACCTTTTAAGACTTCCATTTCATTTGGAATTTCAACCGATTCTTCCGAACATCAATGAATCGTACATTGCCATTAGAAGTTATTTGAGGTTAATCAGTCTTATTCAACCCTATTCACTTAACGATTTAACCAATGTCGAATGGCAGATTTAAAACATTGCGCACAAATGGCAGATTCCAAGTGTCACCATCCGATTGAATTTTTATTTCCTGAATATGCAAATGACAGATACACAATTCAAAGAGACGCGCGTTTTATCGGTTTTTTTTTCCTGGGTAGCTGCAGAAGCTTGGAACGAATTTTCCGAGATAAAGACTGGATTCTGGAATGAATCAATATTTCGCATTTTACGTCGAATGATAACTATTAAGGTAGTACGATCACAAAAATTAGACCTCAGGGAAAAATAGATAATTTTGCTTTCAAGAATAGCAATATTATTATTGAAGGGCTAATTTGAATGAGAAAAGATTATTTTTCATGAAAAAAATTTGAAACACAAAAAAATAATGTTATTAATAAATTTTATTTTTTCCCAAACTTATTTTCTTATCGCTTCGAGTCAAATTTTTAAAAATGATGCGATTCTAATAAATCACGGTTCATTTTTTTAAGAAAAAGATTCTCTACAACTTGACCGTTTCTGATTTTTGAAAATGAATTCTTTAATGGCTGAAATTATAAAAAAACAAAATTTTTATAAACAAATTGCTGTATTTTGTAATAATTAATTCAATTTCAAAAATAGAAAACGGTCAAGTTGTAGAAAATCTTTTTTATAAAAAAATGAACTGTGATTTATTAGAATCGCATCATTTTTAAAAATTTGGCTCGAAGCGATAAGAAAATAAGTTTGGGCAAAAATAAAATTTATTAATAACATTATTTTTTTGTGTTCAAATTTTTTTCTTAAAAGTAATCTTTTGTCTTTCAAATTAGCCCTTCAATAATAATATTGCTACTCTTGAAAGCACAATTATCTATTTTTGCCTGAGGTCTAATTTTCGTGATCGTACTACCTTAAAAGTGGCCTATATTTATGTTATATAAAATTGAAATGTATGGCGCCATACCTCCGAAGAAAAAGTCTCATGCATAACATTATCCTCTACTAGAAACACTGTGAAATTTTCGACACTGAGATCTTGAACATCAGAAGCGTAGAAAGAGTTTTCCGAAACGGTGATTAGATTCTGAAATCAAGCAATATTTCATATTTTACATCGAATGGTGATAATTAAAATAGGCTTTATATTTATGCAATTTAAAATTTAAATCAGTGGCGCCATACTTCCGAATGTAAAATCTCGTGCATGCTGTAATCCTCTGTTGGAAGCATTGTGGAATCTTCAAGATTGAGCCCCGCAACATCAGAAGCGGTGTAAGAGCTTTCCAAGTTAAAGTTAACATACTGAAAAAAATTAATAGTTCACTTTTTATGTTGATATTGATAATGATTAAAAGAGGCCTAATAAGTAAGGGTGGAAAGTTTATATTATACATTACCTTTGAAAAGAATGAAAAGTGATTATCGCTTTCCGTTACTGAATCTACAAGTGTCGGGCGATTCTCATGATCGAGGTTTCCAACATTCGCAGCGTTCAATATAGATGGTGCAAGCACCACATTGGCTTTATCCCCACAATCAGGCATTCTCTTTTCACACGTTCCAATCTGCAATAAATTTCAAAGTGTAAATGCTATTGGGTACAATGTTTCTATATAAGTAAAAATATATAACCTTTCTAGGAATAGCATTTGGTTTCAGTCTCATTCTCCCTTTTTTTATACGATTAATTGTCCCATCTGGCATTTTAGTTTCAAAATGCGAGTCAATATCTTCTTCGCAAAAATGTGCTTCGCATATACAATCTAATTTGTTCAAGGATTGCGAAATGGCATCTTCCCATATATTTCTGACCCTTTCATCCTGTAATAATAATACTTTTTTATTAAAAATTCTCAAGTAAAAACTTTCCCACGCAATTTTATGAGATTTAAAAAATGGGCATTCATTGTAAATTCTTTAATTTCCCAAACATAATTTATTTATTTCATTTACTTCTCTGATAAGTAAAATCGAATAGTATAGCATCGGAAAGAAATTTGTTCAAAGACCATAAGGATTGTCATATATTTTTCTCCCGTAAAATATACTAAACAAGAGATGGTTCCTTTTTTTATATAGGTATAATGTCTTTTTTTTTTTTTTTTTTTTTTTGGTGAGGAGGAAAAATGGCAAAATCTTTTATAGACGTTGTACAGGACTCTCCTAGGACGGGTCTAGGCATACCTGTTAAAACCAAAAAACCCCCTCTCTCGAACCAATACACCACCCGCGGAACCGCCTTTCGGCTTTAAACTTCACGGGTGGTTGGTTCCATTAAAGTCGCGTACGACTCTTCCGTCATCCGTTCGCTCGGAACTTCCACCCGCGGCCACACGCCCATTAGGATAACCGACTAGCCGCGCCACCCAGGGGAGAAACAAACAGATTTCTCCCCCGAATGACGCGGAAAGTCAAGTCTGCCCGAGACGCAGGACCGCGGGTGCCGGCCCCGATGCGATTTCTACTGGCCCTCCCCGTTGTTTCGCTCTCGACGCCCATCAAGTTCTCTCGTCTTCATCACAAGTGTGACGAATGACTCGATGAGCGTCCAGAACCGTTCAGACTGGAGCATGAGGGGGACCATCGTGTCAGAAGTAAGTTCGGAACCCACCGCCTGAGCGAGGACCCCCCTAGCCACACCCCATTTTGCGCAGACGAAGAGTGCGTGCTCTGCGTTATCCACCGGGGAATCGCAGTAGCAACACGTCTCCTCGTCTCTCTTCTTGAAGCGCCTCAGGTACGCGTTAAAACAGCCATGGCCCGAGAGCGCTTGTGCCAAGTAAAAGCCGACTTCCCCGTGCTTTCTGTTCAGCCAGGTGGCGAGCTCCGGGATCAGGCGGTAGGTCCATCTCCCTGTCTGCTCACCATGCCATCTCATCTGCCATTTCTCGACGAGTCTGCGCCTTCCATCCTTGCGGATGGCCTCCTTCGCGCGAGCGATTTCCTGCAGGTCGGCGCAGGTAAGCTCCTTGCGAAGCTGAAAGGTTTCCTGCCTTTCCTCCGCCAATAAATCTATTGGCGGGACGCTCGCCAGGACCAGCACAGCGCTCGTCGAGATAGTTCTATATGCCGAAACTATTCTCAGCGCGACAAGTCTCTGCGCCGAGAACAGCTTCTTCTGGATAGCATGGTTTTGCAAGGCATTGGCCCAGACCGGAGCAGCATAAAGCAGCTTCGAATGGACCACGCTCGCCACCAATCTTCTTTTCGCTTCCCTGGGTCCACCAATGTTTGGCATAAGCCGGGCCAAGATCGCTCCACATTGGATGGCTTTGGCGGCTGCGATCTTTAGGTGTTCGCCAAAGCTAAGCCTACGATCCAGCTGCACCCCCAGGTACTTAATGCTTGTTTTCCACTCGACTTCATGCTCTCCGAGAACGATCCTCGGGTATTGGAAGGATCTCCTGTCCGTAACGAGCAAAGCCTCGGTTTTCTCAGGGGCCATTTTAAGACCTCTGCCATCCAACCAGCGCTTCGCTCGCCACAGACTTTCATTGATCCTCAGCTCTAGGATTCCAACGTCGTCAGCGGCGCACACGACAAGTGCGTCATCCGCGAAGCCGACGATGCTCGTTCCAGCAGGCAGGTCCATGCGCAGGAAATCGTCGTACATGACGTTCCAAACGAGTGGACCCACCCGCGACCCTTGAGGGGCGCCACATGTCATCTCCTCCTTGAGAGACCATTTGTCGCCCTCATATATCACCCACCTGTCGCTCAGATAGTCATCTATCATTCGCAACAGGTAGTCTGGAACCTTTTTCCGCACCATCGCCTCGATGCAGATGTTCCATCTCGCGGTATTGAACGCATTGCGTATGTCAATGCTAATCAACGCACAGAATCCCTTACGCTTACCAGTTCCTTTTCTTGCATTTGTGGCGATGTTAACCACAGCTTGGATGGCGTCCACAGTGGACCTGCCTTTCCTGAATCCGAACTGGTTTTCCGAGAGCCCGTTCTCCCCGACCAAGAGAGCCTGAAGCCGTTGTAGAATCAACTCCTCCAGAAGCTTCCCCATCGTATCCAATAAGCATATTGGTCTATACGACGAGGCAACCCCTAGAGGTTTGTTGCCCTTCCTCAGCAGGACCAACCTCTGCTTCTTCCAATTTGCGAAGAACCTGCCCTCCCGAAGACAGGAGTTAAAGGCTTCTAGGAGGATCTCTGGGTACGCCCCGATCACCTCTTTGAGGATCTCGTTCGGCACCCCGTCGATACCCGGCGCTGTATTTGCCTTAAGCCTTCCACCCGCTCTCTTTAGTTCTTCGAGAGTGAAGAGTTCCTCGCTCCTTACCAAATTTTCAAAAATGGTGCGATTCTGACAAATCATGAATCATTTTTTTAGGAAAAGGATTCTCTACAACTTTACCGTTTCCGATTTTTGAAAATGAATCAATTATTATCAAATTCAGCAATTTGTTTATAAAAATTTCGTTTTGGAAAATTGTTTTATAATGATTTCAACCATTAAAGAATTTATTTTCAAAAATCGGAAACGGTAAAGTTGTAGAGAATCCTTTTCCTAAAAAAATGATTCATGATTTATCAGAATCGCACCATTTTTGAAAATTTGGTATGGAGCGATAATAAGGAAATATCCTATTGCAAAAAACATTATTAAAATATTATTTTTTATAATTTTAAAATTTTTTTATTAAAAAGAGTGTCTTTCCTTACATATGACACGGCTGATGATATAATTACCAGTCTTGAAATCGTAGAAAAACTTCTTTTTCCAGAGACACTATTATATATCATTCTTTCCCTACCTGTGGTACTTTAAAAATACTTCGACAGAGAATATTTTCTTTATTGCTTTGCACTGTTTGAAACTGCATAATGCGCATCTCCGATGCACATTCGTTTTCTTTGTACTAATCTGAAAAAAGTATTACATACATTATAATTATATATCATTCAAAATTAACGAAAGATAAATAGAAGTACTTACCATTTCGATATTGCACAAAAATAAATATACGGTACACCGGTACACTGCGCTGCTAATGCGAGGAGATTGGACGGCGTAATATAATTTTTAAAGTTTATAATAAATACTTTGCACAATAATTTAATATATATTATTTAATTATTATTCGTTTGAGGTTAATTATTCTATTTTCGCGACAGCGGCCAACATGGACGGCATGGGCCATTTGTTCATACTAGCGCCACGCACGGGAAGTTCGGGCAAATACTTCCGGAAAAAACGTACTCGTTTTTCGTGAAGTTGATGTACATTACTTTGGTCTCCTTATGTCTATTCTCCATGATAGGTAAAATACACATAATAAATGATGTGCATATGAGATCTAAATATCCACTATATTATTATGAAGTATAGTATATTATGTTGATTATTATTTATTACAAACATCTTTGTTCTTTGTGTTTTCAAATACTTATAAAGGAATTTTATAAATTCTTCATATTTGTTACTTTTTCAAATGTACGTTCATTCCTTATGTGAAAGTTTTGTTCATAAAAATGTAATTTTTTCAATTACTGAGAAGTTTTAAAATATAAAATACAAAATGTCCTATAATAAAATCTAATTTTTCTAAAAAAATCAAGGTGATATAATTAATACCCGTATTATTATTCAATTTTATGGAATTTTAATAGCCAATTTTTTTATTATAATATGTAAGACTGATATAATATCAATAATATTGATAATATAAATAAATATTGTATTTTTATTTAATAATCACAATGTTAATATTAATGTTAAAACGAAGATGACAGAACTTTGATTTCAATTTCCAGCCAGAATTACAAAGACAATTTTCGCACGAATTTCAAGCATATTACCCTTTCTATCAGTGAAAATTGCTTCAAATTATATTTAAAACTTTCTAGATTAATGTGTTGTAAAAAAAATATGATAAAGTAGTTTTTATCCCCAAAAATTTAATTTTCATGCATTTTTTCCATGCATTAAAATGAATTCAGGCCTCATGAACAATTAGCGCCTCTAGCGGCCACGGTCAATTCTTGTGACAATTTCATTTTCGCGGATTAAGTGCATTCTGGCTGAGAGCATGAATAATGTAATATAAATATATAAATAGACGGTATCTGTATTTGCATTATTTCGGGTGATAATAATTAAAATCTGCAGCCAACCGCTAATGTGTCCTTTATTATGTCCTAGAGTTTCAACTAAAAAAATTCATTATTGTTGAAAAATCTTGGGGAATTGATATTATTGAGTCGATACAAAAGAAGTTTTTCTATACAGAATTGTCACGTCCTGTGACAATCTCCATTACATAAATAATAATAATACTTTTTATATTAATCAATGAATCTACAATTGTAAAATATGCGGAAGCATTAGATGCGTAACGTAAACAAGTTGTAAAGGGAAAGAGAGAAGTGAGAAACCATGAATGAACATAATAAAGGTATTAGCTATTTTTGGAAGAGGAACTCCGTCTAACCGTGTTATGTCAACAAAACCTCCCAGACCTGTAGGCACAGGTAGAAGATTAAGCGGAGGGTCTGCCGCTACGGAAAGAAGGAAAATCGGAGAAACCAAAGAGTAGGAGTACAGCTCTAGATCTTTTTCCTAATATGGCAATTCTGACCACAGGAAGAGACAAGTTCAGCACGTACCGAACTATAAGCCAGCATTTAACAAAACAATTCTTGGAAAACGCGTGAACGCGTTGTTCGTGACTCATAATAGAGGGGTTTTTGCCCCAGATGAGGGCCTATAAAACTAGCTGCTAATTGGCAAAAGTCAGTGTCGCCTTCAACCATCGCCCGGCACTCACAGTGTCTTCTTCAATCTTCGCCCGGCACTCGGCTACCAACAAGATTCTCCAGTGTCGTCTTCAACCATCGCCCGGTACTCACAGTGTCTTCTTCAGTCTTCGCCCGGCACTCGGCGGTGTCTTCTTCAAACCTTGGTCATCAGTCAGTATTCTTCGACCCGTCTTCAGTATCTTTTCTTCACGTCCCAATTGCTCAGTTAGACAAACTTTATAATACTCCCCAAGTTTCTTCAAGTATCGGAGCATACCGGTCACAAGTTTGGATTATCAGTAAGGATATTTTTTGGATTATCAGTGGTTCCTGAGTGGATTCTACGACGAGTAAGTGCTTATGATTTACCCCAGAAGGAATATTTTTAACTCTCTCTTTCTCTCTCTCACACATATTTATATTTAAAGGGGGTTTTCATTGAATAAAGTTGATAATTGCAAAATATTCGAGTGCTTATTTGTTGTTGGCTTCCCTCACCCAGTTTCGATTTAGAAATCCTCTGGATTTCTTTATCGTTCTAAATGTTTATTTTGAAGGGGAAAAGCGGCGCAACACCCATTCAAGATAAACATTTTACAATAACAATAGTAAGCTGGGTGGTATATTCCAATATTTATTGTAAAATTTAGCCAAAGAACATAAAAAAAATCCTTGTTGCTTCAAATTCCATTTTAATAATTGTTTGTGAATGAGTGCTTGGTTGACCAGTCGTTAAGATTTCAGATTAATGGTTTTTTTTATTACTTATGATCAAAATTTTCATTTTTCATTTTTGTGAAAACTTTTTTCGTCTGTCAATGGCATGCCCCATCAGTACTTATATTTTTTTAAACTTTAGAAATGTTATAAAATTTTTTTCTAAATTACAATCATAGAATCCACCTTTGTGTTAGCTATAGAATCACATGTGAGCTTACATACATATACAGTTGTATGACCACCATGAGCTCACATCGAGATCACTCGAGATTCACAAGAGAATCACTCGTGTGATTTACTCAAAAGCTTCTGTACATATAGGCGATTACTAAAGAGCAAAAGAAACATTTTCATTCATATATGCGTTATTATAATTATTTTATGTATTCAAAATGTTACTCTATGTTTGTTTAGTATGCCTGTAAAATTACCAATGCCATTTTTAATCATCGGGTTTTAACTATCAAATTTTATCGCAAATTTTATCAGAATTTAATAACGATAATTAACAGATCTGAATTGAAATGTAAAAAGCGAAACGATTATGATTTCAAAGTTTTCTTTCCTATTATAACAATCCATTTTCGATGGGAATTTGTGAAATCTTGTAATCGCATTTATGTAAACCCTAGAAAGGGTTTAGTTGTTAATTGACCCGAAACATTGTCCCGTGAACATACCACCACATGACGCTTAATGGACAATGGTGCTGTTTGGGAAATCTATCATTTTTCAAATTTGTTACGTGCAAACAATTCGAAAGACAAAAATTACAAAACAATCTGCGATCCGAATTTACCGTTCGATTAATTTTGTAAAGAATGAAAGAAAGTGTTTAATTCTACTCTTTTATAATTTTTAACGCATATTCAATCGTGGAAAAATCGTATAACTCAATAAGAAATATTATTCACTCTTTTTGAAAAGTGAAAATAATCCGTATTTGAATCACCTTTATTGACTTAAAAAAAATGAATAATGCGTAATTTTTAAGTCTATACTTTGTAATTGTTAAAAGTGAATAAATGAAAACCAAAAAAAAATTGGGCATTGGGGATAGATTTTATCGTGAACTTACACCGTTTCAACTATTTCACTATACACCTAGTATATATATAGTATATATATATAGTATACGAGTATATAGCAGCCCTATCCGACTCCCTGCCTGCAACGGCGAGAACTTGATTCCCTTAGTGATTATAGTTTCTATGTGCGAAGTTTTCTCACCAGAGCGGCGCTGCACGCGGCACGCTCCACAAAAGCATTGTACTAATAGACGAATATATAAAAAATTTTAAATAATTAAGTTATTGAACAATATGAAATGAAAAAATGTTCCTAAAATGATTCTAGGACATAAAATATACATTTTGCATAAATCAATTAATACAAAATAAAAAAAAGAACACATTAAACTTCGTAAAATATATACTGTGGATACGCATGAAGAATTCTTGAGACCCTGAACAAAATTTTTTTTATGTTATCCCCATATAATTAAAAATATATTTAAAATAAATAAAAAACTTAAGCTTCTAAATAAAAGTATTTTCCATTTCTATTTTCCAGCTTCAAACGAATGAAATGAAAAATAAATATTTTGTAAAGCCCTGTGCTCAACATAAAAAACCATGTGAAGGGAAATATATACTCAATTAAAAATTCGTAAATGTAACAAAAAATATTCATTACTATAAAATTTGCTAGTACATATTTTTATCATATTTTAAATTTTTAACATATGTACAGATCAATGATGACTAGTTAAGTATCGCAAAGCTTGGCATGCTTTTTTTTCAAAACGCTAAATTTTTAAATTTCAGCCATTTCCTGTCTTACGAATTGTCTTATTCTTATTTAAAATAAAATTAAATCACATATGCTAACATCTCTACAGCTTCATTGGCATGTTCTTTGCATTGAAAAATAAATTTTGTTTCACATGACAAAAAATATTCATTACTATAAAATTGGCTAGTACATATTTTTAACATATTTTAAATTTTTAACATGTACAGATCGATGATGACTAGTTAAGTGTCGCAAAGCTTGGCTGCTTTTTTCTTCAAGACGCTAACTTTTTTAATCTCAGCCATTTCCTGTCTTACGAATTGTCTCATCCGTATTTGAAGATAAAATTGAATTATATATGCTAACATATCCACAGCTTCATTGGCATGTTCTTTGCATTGAAAACTAAATTTTGTTTCAGATGAAATTAAATCGTCTAGAATTAGATCAAAAGAATTGCTAGACCGGCAATGTTTGTTAAGCTTGTATAACTTAACTTAATAACTTAACTTAATTGATTTATGGAAAATGTGTATTTTATGTCCTAGAATCATTTTAGGAACATTTTTTCATTTCATATTGTTCAATAACTTAATTATTTAAATTTTTTTAAATATTTGTATATTAGTACAGTAAAACCTATCGTAGCCGACACTCTCCTAACGAACATCCCACTCTGACGCTTCACATTATTGGTCGAGAAATGTGCATGGTTAGGGCCGTCTTAAACACCGTCTTTGGAGGGTCCTCATATTTTTGTAAAACGTCTTAGTAATTTTTTTTTTCAATGAATATTTTAAATGAAATATTAATTTAATTAATGATTATATTTGAATTATAAATTTTAATTACAATTTAACTTCGAAAAATTGGAGAATTTTCATAACCATTTATATTTCAACTTATTAAGGTCTTAAATATGTATGCACAGTCGTGCAACATAACCTCAACTGTCATCTATACATTTTCCACTAAAAGCACTAAGTATTCCTTATAGTTTTTAATCGACTGAATTTATCCATGAAATTTTTAAATTATCAACAAAAAGAACTGATTATTTCTCAAATTAACTTTTACTCACCTTTTTGCACAAAAGTAAACACAAAAACTTTGTACAAGCCGGTAGCCGTGTGTTACTAAATACAGGGGCACCTGTTGCCACAGCACTGAACCAAGCTAGTAATAAGTCCCTAGCAATTATCGCATGTCATTGGTACCCATCGTAGCCGAACTTGTCTCCCATATGTGTCGGCTACGATAGGTTTTACTGTATAATGCTTTGTAAAGCGTTACGCGTGCAGCGCCGCTCTGGTGAGAAAAATTCGCACATAGAAACTATAATCACTAAGGAACCGCCATTTTGTTTTTAGTTGGACAGGGCTCAGCCCTATCCGACTCCCTGCCTGCAACGGCGAGATTTGATTCCCTTAGTGATTATAGTTTCTATGTGCGAAGTTTTCTCACCAGAGCGGCGCTGCACGCGGCACGCTCTACAAAAGCATTGTACTACTAGACGAATATATAAAAAATTTTAAATAATTAAGTTTTTGAACAATATGAAATGAAAAAATGTTCCTAAAATGATTCTAGGACATAAAATACACATTTTCCATAAATCAATTAATACAAAATAAAAGAAAGAACACATTAAGTTTCGTAAAAAGTATACTGCGGATAAGCCGAAATAATTCTTCAGACCCTGAACAAAATTTTTTTTATTTTATCCGCCTAAAACTGAAAATATATTATAAAATATATAAAAAGCTTAAGCTTCTAAATAGAAATATTTTCCATTTTTATTTTCCAGCATCAAACGAATGAAATGAAAAATAAATATTTTGTTAAGCCCTGTGTTCAACATAAAAATATGTGAAGAGAATTATATACTCAATTAAAAATTTGTAAATGTAACAAAAAATATTCATTTATATAAAATTTTCTAGTACATATTTTTGACACATTTTAATTTTTTACCATGTACAGATCGATGATGACTAGTTAATGTCGCAAAGCTTGGCTGCTTTTTTCATCAAGACGATAACTTTTTTATTTTCAGCCATTTCCTGCCTTACGATTTGTCTCATCCTTATTTAAAATAAAATAAAATTACATATGCTAACATCTCCACAGCTCCATTGGCATGTTCTTTGCGTTGAAAAATTAATATTGTCTCACACGAAATTAAATCGTCTAGAATTAGATCAATAGAATTGCTAGACCGGCAATGTTTGTTAAATAGATATTCGACAACTGTGATGAGCTTGTATAACTTAATTAACATTTGGACGTATGAAATCTTTATTTATTTTTGCAAATCTACTCAAACTTTCAGGTAATTAACTGATCACAAGAAAAAAATATCGTATCTGCATGAATTTCAGAAGTAGTCAAAAATGCATTTAAGCATGTTGAACACTGAGTGTGCTGTTTAATGTAATCAGTTATACGACCAGTTGTGTAAAAAATCAAACAATCTCTAACAACTGGTAAAGCATAATCGTGCGCTACTGCATCTACAAAATCACTAAAATCAGTGTCTTCACAATCGATTATTGCTTTTAACTTTTCTCCAATTTCTCAATTGCGCTTTTACTATTCGACTGATGTAATTCTTCCAATTATGAAATTGTTATTAAGGGCTGTGGAGGGTTGCCATCGAAAGTACTACACTCAGACAAAATATTTGTTTGAATCAAAAAAATAATTTGTTTGAAACACTTTCTTTGATGTAAAGAAATGTTTTGTTTTAATGAAACAAAATTTTTTTCATTCAAACAAAATATCTTTGGATCAAATAAATATTGGTTTGAATCGAATAAATTCCTGCCTTGAATCAAACAAATTATATCTTTGACCATATATCAATGCATTAATTTCTTTTTTTTAAAGAAAAATTAATTTAATTCAAACAAATATTTATTTGGTTCAAAGATATTTTGTTTGAGTCAAACAAATTTTATTTCATTAAAGCAAATCATTTCTTTCAATCAAAGAAAGTTGTTCAAACTAATCATTATATTTGACACTAAATGGATTTCAAATGCAACATCAACGACATTATATTTCATATACAAATCCATTTTGTAAAAGAATATAAAAGTGCTTTCTTCGATATTTAATTTGTATTTATATTATATTATATTTATTAGTATATATATTATATATTTATTATAATTAATATTTAATTACACTTTTTTCAGAAAATCACCCGTTCAACACAATGCTTTTGTAGAGCGTGACGCGTGCAATGCGCTCTGATGAGTAAATTTTGCACATAGAAACTATTGACGAAAAAAACTACCACCGCGGGAACAGCGGCGCTGTTGTGCCGAAGCAAGTATGGCCGCTACCACGGACAAAATACCATTGAAAGTATGGGTAAAATCGCGATTTTTCCCAATTACTCGAGTGAAGCCGAAAAATGTTGATGATATCGCTGGACGAGTTATGCAGATACACTGCAGCAACTCCTACAACGCGAAATATGCGCGAAGGCCAAGAAATTATAAATTCTGGCTTTTATAATTATGTGCGGGGTAACGGAAAGAACCGCTGCAAACATACAGTTATACGCTTTATGTTTGCAAACAAGCGGAATAACATCTGATCCACATGTTGTGACCGGGAATTTAACAAGTGAATCGTCCGTTTACTTCAAAAACAATGACATTTTCGTCAAAAAGGATGCATTGCTCCTGCAAAGCCGGCTCAACCCTAGCGAACTGTCTGAACGGTAGCTTTACGCTGTACCGTGAAGCTATCGTAAAGCTATCGTAAAGATATCCTAAAGTAGCATTATAACTCATGAATGAGGCAAAACAAACATTCAAAATGTTTTTATCCTTATTCTACGTTGAAAATAACGTTAACTGGTAATTGAAATATGCAATAATTTTATTTATTTACGCTAAAAATTGAAAAAAACATAATACCTGTCATTCAAGGCAGTGCAGTGGTTCACCTTTTGTGGAACTTCTCCGTTAAAGTTGACTATTGGTTTGAGTGAGACACAACTATACTTTCATCTCACTCTAACAAATATTCAATCCTGACGGTGAAGACATGGAAAGTGATGAACCACTGCACTGCCTTGAATGACAGGTATTATGTTTTTTTCAATTTTTAGCGTAAATAAATAAAATTATCGATTAAAAATTCACAACACGGAATTGATTCCAATTCTATTAAAACCTACGTAATAATATAGAAGATTATCACTAAATAGTACAAAACATCAGGTTCGAAAGTACTTCACAAGAAGCAAATCACTTAATTAAAAATCACTAGAGTATCACAAACAAGAAGTTTTAAATGTCAAACTAAAGTAGTGACGAATTCAACACCTTAATTTTCAAACTACATGCAAAAGTAATAAATAAACAATTCTTAAAAGAAAAAAATCGATAATAATTACAATAATAAACAAAATATATAATCATTTTTTTCTTTTAAGAATTGTTTATTTATTACTTTTGCATGTAGTTTAAAAATTAAGGTGTTGAATGAGTCACTACTTTAGTTTGACATTTAAAACTTCTTGTTTGTGATACTCTGGTGATTTTTAATTAAATGATTTGCTGCTTGTGAAGTACTTTCGTACTTGATGTTTTGTACTATTTAGTGATAATCTTCTATATTATTACTTAGGTCTTTATAGAATTGGATTCTATTATTTAGTAACATACTAGTCACAGCATGTACATACTTAATTTTCACGTAATATCTGCATTCAGTATTAATTATATTTTAGGGTTTGTTTCTTTTCCAATTTTATTATTCTCTGGTAAATTAAAATGTTCATAAACGACCAAAATACAATAGTTTATAATTTTTGTGTATATTTAAAATTATTACTATTCTTTCAGTTGGAGCAAATTATTACTCCTGAGCAATTTAAACTTATGATGAAATACGCCAACAAGATCGAGTAATTCAACATTTTTTTAAACAGAAGGGGATGGAGCTTTTTTCCAGTTTCCACAACCGTTAATGTACAGGTACATAAGGGTTGAATTATGAAACGCGAATTAATTTATACTAAAAATAGTTATTATACGTGACTACTATTAATAGTTCACGTTCAGAACGTAATATTATAGTTATATCTAGTCTCCATGATTAAAACAAAACATTTCTTTACATCAAAGAAAGTATTTCAAACAAATTATTCTTTTGATTCAATCAAATATTTTGTCTGAGTGTAGTACTTTTGATGGCAACCCTCCACAGCCCTTAATAACAATTTCATAATTGAAAGAATTACATCAGTCGAATAGTAAAAGCGCAATTGAGAAATTCGAGAAAAGTTAAAAGCAATAATCGATTGTGAAGACACAGATTTTAGTGATTTTATAGATGCAGTAGCGTGCGATTATGCTTTACCAGCTGTTAGAAATTGTTTGATTTTTTACACAACTGGTCGTATAACTGCTTACATTAAACAGCACGCTCAGTGTTCGACATGCTTAAATGCATTTCTGACTACTTCTGAAATTCATACAGATACAATATCTTTTTCTTGTGATCAGTTACCTGAAAGTTTGAGTAGATTTGCAAAAATAAATCAAGATTTCATACACCCAAATGTTAAGTTATACAAGCTTATCACAGTTGTCGAATATCTATTTAACAAACATTGCCGGTCTAGCGATTCTTTTGATCTAATTCTAGACGATTTAATTTCATCGAAAGTGGGGCGAAGGAAATTGGTGGAGACATATATGTAGATATATATGTACAATTATGGCTCATTGTAAAGGGAAGAAGTCAAGCTTTTTTTTAAATGTAATTTTGGAAAAAAAATTAGCGGCCGCACTTGGAGAAATACTCAAAAATATGTTTAAAATTAAAAAATGAAGTTCCAATAATTCTTTTTATCTAAAACCATTGCTTTCAGCGTAAAGCTGATGAAAAAACGTTTCTAAGACCTTCACAAGGAATTAATTTGGATAACTTTTGTAGAAGTAATGGTTAATTGAGTATGAGCGTGCGCGGTAAAAGGTTGAAAATTCGAGCCCCTGTATACTGATAACCCGTCGTACTCGAGACGTTCTCTTAGGGGAATTAAAAGAGGTTCACTAGGACAATAATTTCGCGGATTTTCAAGGAAATCGGAGACAAAAACTTTTTAGGCGGGTACACTTGACGAATTTTGCCCCTTATACGTTAGGTTAGGCGTTCGAATCCCGCAGCGGCGGATATAATTTTTAAGGAGCGTTATAAATGCTTACGATGACATGTATATATAGTGAATATGAGTTTGGTTGTAAATGATTGCGTCCATAAATGAAATAAAATTAAGTTTAAGTAAAAAAAAAACGGTTAGGAAATAATCCACGTAAATGTTTTTTTTTAGGAAACGCAAGTTCACTAAATTTTCATGAACATTTAATGAAAGTTTCTTCAACTATCTTCGAAACTTTCATACAAGATTGTTATACAAATTCTGGTACTATGTTCTCAGAAATTTAATTAACATTTCAGGATTATTTCTTGAATGTTTTATAATTTGTAAAGAATTGTGTATCCAATTTTCAAACGTTGACAATTCTAAATTTTAAAAGACTTTCTGGCCTGTCCAAAAGTGGTTGACGAGTTAATGAAAATTGTATGAACTTTTTTTTCGTGTATGAGAGTTTGCATTCTACATGTCCACACGATTTTCAATTTAATATACGTAATTGTATTAGTTTTAACTTCATGCACTCAAGTTCTTAAAATTGAATATACGTCAGTATACTGAAGTTCTTATTTTTCAAACTAAAGCAAATGCAAATACTGTTTAATTATAAATATTGTTTCTCTTATCCATGAGTCAACAAATTTAAAATTGTACCAAGATACTTGTGCGTATTTTGAATTCTTTACCAGTAGGATAATTCTAAGATATGTACATATATTAACTTTATTTTTATATTTTGAAGCTTTGTTGGGAAAATAGTATTTATCAATACTTTTTAGGAAATACTTTTTAGGATTTGTTACAGTGGTCCATAAATTCGCATCATGGACAAAAGTAAAAAATTACAATTGAATGACATCAGGGATTTAAAAAAATACTTTTTACATTATTCATGCAACTTTAATTAATTTTAGCAACTTTTATCACGTAGAGTTCATTATTCAATTCATTTATCTTACACATTTACATATTTCAATCCAAATGACTTGTTTAATTTGTCACGGCGGTCGGTAAAGTCGCATCATGCACAAAAGTAAAAAATTACAATTGAATGACATCAGAGACTTTAAAAAATACTTTTTACACTATTCATGCAACTTTAATTCATTTTAGCAACTTTTATCACGTAAAGTTTATTATTCAATTCATTCATCTTACACATTTGCAATTCACCCCAGGCGGAAAAAATCGGTGTACTGCCAATCCTTACAACCGGCGCGGTACCGTTCCGGTTGTAACCCGTGAGTAATGCCAGTGCTGCCGATCAGCACTGTGCCAAGCGTTGGCACACCGCTGGGGCGGCACTGGCTAAACACAGGTGCAGTACTGCTTTTCAGTGGTGGCAAACAACCAACATTTGTGTATTGCCAAGCATCGGTGCAGCACTGAATCAGCACCGGCGCAGTACCAACATTCAGTGTTGGCAAACAACCAACTTTTGAGTAATGCCAAGCGTCGGTGCAGCACCGGCGTGGAACCGCTTTTCAGTATTGACGAACAACAAATATCGCGTAATGTCAAGTATCGGCGCAGCACTGGATCAGCACCGGCGCAGTGCCACCGTCCAGTGTTAGCAAACAACCAACTTTTGAGTAATACCAAGCCTTTCTATCGCCTTTCATTGCCGAAAAACATATTAGTAATGCTATGAGCAGTACTCTAAAGCATAACCTGTATAAACTATCACTAATATACAATAATAAAAGTTAATAATTCTAAAATGTATATAAATCTTTTTATTATGTAATTTTCTTTAATTCCAAAATTTGATCGCTTTCTTTCAAAAATATTTTAATTTATAGAAAATCGATTTAATAATTAAAAATCTTAAAAATTTTAATCAGAATCATAAAAATTGGGATAAAATCTAAAAATTCCCGATTACACGGGGCCTATACACTTCTTACACGGCCCTGCAGTAGTTGAAGGTTATAAGCGCTATTTTCTTTCTTGTATTCCAAGCGTGCGCAGCCGAGAGGCTTAGTCGTTAGGTTAGTAATGCGGTAATTGTAAGTAGAGAGGGTTCGAACCCGCAGCGTTAAGAATTGTGTAGTAGTTTGTGTAGTGTAAAGGGGAATGTGTGTTTGTAGGTAAGTTTGTATATAAAAATAGTAAGTTAGAGTCTGCTTGAAAGTAAATAAAGTTTTGAAATGTATTAAGAATATTCATCGATTCAATTACTGCTCTTATTTGATTTACCTATGTTCCTGCAGTTCACTTAACTTCAAAAATGACACTGGGGCCTTTACGAACTACGGAAAGTAAGTTAAAAAGTACTCAAACCTACTGAAAGTTTTTTTCTTTATACGTGTAACGAAAAAGTATTGTCACTTTACTCAGAAAAAATTTTCTAGCTTGAAAACAGATTTTTTACTGTGAAAACAGTAAACTTAACCTTCCAAGCGAATATCCCTCCGTTGCCGTTAAAAACGGTAAATATTCGAGTCTTAACTCGAACTTTCCCTGTACTTTTTATCTAAGTACATTACAGATTTTCGGTACATTTTCCAGTACCGCCCCAGTACTAAAAGACAACTCCCAGCCGAGTGACATTTTGTACTAGTGCCAGCACCGCACCAGCACTGAAGGCCAGCGCTAGCGCAGTACCGCTGGTCAGCACTATGCCTTTGTTAACTATCGGAGTTCCGCCAGCACCGCGCCAGCACTGAAGATCAGCGCTAACGCAGCACTGCTGGTCAGAACTATGCCGGTGTTACCTTTCGAAGCTTTGCCAGCACCGCGACAGACTTCATGAGGATCTACTGCCAGCACTATGCCAGCGCTGGAAGTCCGCTGGCAGTGCTGACGCGGTGCTGCACCGGTTGTAAATTTCCGCCTGGGTCAATCCAAATGATTTGTTTGATTTGTCACGGCGGTCGGTAAATTCGCATCATGCACAAAAGAAAAAAATTACAATTGAATGATATCAGAGACTTTAAAAAGTACTTTTTACATTATCCATGCAACTTTAATTAATTTGAACAACTTTTATCACGTAAAGTTTATTATTCAATTCATTTATCTTACACATTTGCAATTCTCAATCCAAATGATTTGTTTGATTTGTTACGGCGGTCGGTAAAGTCGCATCATGCACAAATTAAAAAATCACAATTGAATGACATCAGAGACTTTCAAAATACTGTTTACATTATTCATGCAACTTTAATTAATTTCAGCAACTTTTATCACGTAAAGTTCATTATTAAATTCATTTATCTTACACATTTGCATTTCTCAATCCAAATAATTTGTTTGATTTGTTACGGCGGTCGGTAAAGTCGCATCATGCACAAAAGTAATGCTGAAACTCTAGGACATAATAAAGGACACATTAGCGGATGGCTGCAGACTTTAATTATTATCACCCGAAATAATGCAAATACAAATACTGTATATTTATATATTTATATTACATTATTCATGCAACTTTAATTAATTTCAGCAATTTCAATTCATTTATCTCACACATTTGCATTTCTGAATCTTTAATTCTGTTTTCAAATTTAGCGCGCAAAATGCTAGTGAGATCAGTTGCAGCCGCCTTTAATGACAGGTATTATGTTTTTTTAGTTTTTATCGCTGAAAAATAAAATAATTGTATTTATTTGCTATACATTCTGATTCAAATTTCGCCACGGAATTGTAATTGCAATGCTTTTAATGTTTTTTCACCGTTCTTAGCTGTAATAATGCGAGGTCAGAGAACGGTCAGAGTATTCTATGACTGATCTCTCACCCAGGTCCGCTAGGGTGTTTATCAAAATATCAAAAAAAGAAAGCTAATATCTTAAACTATATATTTTATCATTTTGAATTTGTCGTCTGCTTCGCGCTTCTTTCACACGAAGTCGAGAGAAACATAATTCTCGATCTTAGCTGAACAGCCGCCAGCATAAAATCGAAGCTAGAAAGTGGGGACACACCGACACGCTGCGTTTGGTTGTGTGAGGATCCACTCGTGTCAGTGGTGGGGACCGTTTACGTCCAAGTTCTGCGAATACTGACACAAGATCGAGAAAATCAAAATGGCCGGAAGTATTCACGAAATGTCAAGTGAGATGGGCGATAATCACGGCAATTTCGACCTTTGCAGATTGGATTCGAGTGTACGCAGAAAAACTCGTAAATGCGCCCAAGCCACATAAAATAGAATGTGCGCCAAAGCACCACTGATCTCTATAATACACTGGATGCACAATGCCAATGGGAAAGTCTGCAAAGTCGTGTGCCCAATTGAAGGCTGAGCCGCCATATTTACTCAGGTTGATTACAAAGAATGTTGCGGTAAATTCAAATATAGTAAAATGGGAAAAGTGTAAATATTAAAGAAACAATATGAATTCCATGCTTTTTTACCGGTATTAGTATTGATAGTATACATAATTAAACTTATGAAATGAAATTTATTAAATAATACTAAAATATAACTCGGTAATATTATTATGGTATATAATGTATATATTTAAATAGGCATATGTATTTATTTCTTAACTATAATTAAATATAAATTTATTATAAATTTATCAAATATAGATTACAGAAGTCAACAAGTAAACGTACCTTGGAGTAGTGTAAAAATTATCGACGGGGTGCCGAACGAGATCCTCAAAGAGGTGATCGGGGCATACCCGGAGATCCTCCTAGAAGCCTTTAACTCCTGTCTTCAGGATGGGAGGTTCTTCGCAGATTGGAAGGAGCAGAGGTTGGTCCTGCTGAGGAAGGGCAACAAACCTCTAGGGGTTGCCTCGTCGTATAGACCAATATGCTTATTGGATACGATGGAGAAACTTCTGGAGGAGTTGATTCTACAACGGCTTCAGGCTCTCTTGGTCGGGGAGAACGGGCTCTCGGAAAACCAGTTCGGATTCAGGAAAGGCAGGTCCACTGTGGACGCCATCCAAGCTGTGGTTAACATCGCCACAAATGCAAGAAAAGGAACTGGTAAGCGTAAGGGATTCTGTGCGTTGATTAGCATTGACATACGCAATGCGTTCAATACTGCGAGATGGGACATCTGCATCGAGGCGATGATGCGGAAAAAGGTTCCAGATTACCTGTTGCGAATGATGGATGACTATCTGAGCGACAGGTGAGTAATATACGAGGGCGACAAATGGTCTCTCAAAGAAGAGATGACATGTGGCGCTCCTCAAGGGTCGCGGGTGGGTCCACTCGTTTGGAACATCATGTACGATGACTTTCTGCGCATGGACCTGCCTGCTGGAACGAACATCGTCGGCTTCGCGGATGACGCACTTGTCATGTGCGCCGCTGACGACGTCAGAATCCTAGAGCTGAGGATCAATAAAAGTCTGTGGCGAGCAAAGCGCTGGTTGGATGGCAGATGCCTGAAAATGGCCCCTGAAAATACCGAGGCTTTGCTGGTCACAGACAGGAGATCCTTCAAATACTCGAGGATCCTTCTCGGGGAACATGAAATCAAGTGGAAAAAGAGCATTAAGTACCTGGGTGTGCAGTTGGATCGAAGTCTTAGCTTCCGCGAACACCTAAAGATCGCAGCTGCCAAAGCCATCCAATGTGGAGCGATCTTGGCCCGGATTATGCCAAACATTGGTTGACCCAGGGAAGCGAAAAGAAGATTGGTGGCGAGCGTGGTCCATTCGAAGCTGCTTTATGCAGCTCCGGTCTGGGCCAATGCCTTGCAAAACCATGCTATCCAGAAGAAGCTGTTCTCGGCGCAGAGACTTGTCGCAGTGAGAATAGTTTCGGCATATAGAACTATCTCGACGAGCGCTGTGCTGGTCCTGGCGAGCGTCCCGCCAATAGATTTATTGGCGGAGGAAAGGCAGGAAACCTGGCTGAACAGAAAGCACGGGGAAGTCGGCTTTTACTTGGCGCAAGCGCTCTCAGGCCATGGCTGTTATAACGCGTACCTGAGGCGCTTTAAGAAGAGAGACGAGGAGACGTGTTGCTACTGCGATTCCCCGGTGGATAACGCAGAGCACGCACTCTTCGTCTGCGCAAAATGGGGTGTGGCTAGGGAGGTCCTCGGTCAGGTTTTTTGGTTTTAACAGGTATGCCTAGACCCGTCCTAGGAGAGTCCTGTACAACGCCTATAAAAGATTTTGCCATTTTTCCTCCTCACCAAATAAAAAAAAAAAAAAAAAAAAAAAAAAAAGTGTAAAAATGATCTCACGTTCTGAACGTGAACTATTAATAATAGTCACGTATAATAACTATTTTTAGTATAAATTAATTCGCATTTCATAATTCAACCCTTATGTACCTGTACATTAACGGTTGTGGAAACTGGAAAAAAGCTCCATCCCCTTCTGTTTAAAAAAATGTTGAATTACTCGATCTTGTTGGCGTATTTCATCATACATTTAAATTTCTCAGGAGTAATAATTTGCTCCAACTGAAATAAGTAATAAAAATAATTATATGTGCCTCAGCCGCGGAAACTCGTTTTTCCGTTACAGCTGAGAGTAAAGCAATGTTGTATATTCCGTTACAGAGGAATACAATGTAGAAATTGAACTGCGCATGTGCATTATAGTCTTACAGCGGAACGCAATCTATTTCTTATTCTTCTTCTTCTCACTTCTTCTTCGTACAGCGTTAGCACTGACTACTACACAAGACCGATGAAATCAAAATGGCCGGGACTAGTCGCCAATTTGCGCCCGCTTCGTACAACTAGCGCAGCAAACAACTACAATGAGTACTAGATTAGATTCCAATGTACGCATAAAAACTCGTATCCGCACCAGAGTCACATAAAATAGAATATGTGCCAATGCACACATTTCGGGACATTGCGAGACTCGCAACAATGCTCGCAGGACTGATCGCGCCTCGGCTTTGTCTCGGCATTGCCTCAGCTACGTCTCGGCTACGCCTCGACTACGCCTTGGCTTCGATCTCCTGCGAGCATTGTCGCTCGTCACGCAATCACCCTCATTGTGTGCCTAGGCACATAATATACTATTAAATATATACAAAAATTATAAACTATTGTATTTTGGTCGTTTACAAACATTTTAATTTATCAGAAAATAATAAAATTGGAAAAGAAATAAACCCTAAAATATAATTAATACTGAATGCAGATATTACATGAAAATTAAGTATGTACATGCTGTGACTAGTATGTTACTAAATAATAAAATCCAATTCTATAAAGACCTAAGTAATAATATAGAAGATTATCACTAAATAGTACAAAACATCAGGTACGAAAGTACTTCACAAGCAGCAAATCACTTAATTAAAAATCACCAGAGTATCACAAACAAGAAGTTTTAAATGTCAAACTAAAGTAGTAACTCATTCTACACCTTAATTTTTAAACTACATGCAAAAGTAATAAATAAACAATTCTTAAAAGAAAAAAATGATTATATATTTTGTTTATTATTGTAATTATTATCGATTTTTTTCTTATAAGAATTGTTTATTTATTACTTTTGCATGTATTTTGAAAATTAAGGTGTTGAATTCGTCACTACTTTAGTTTGACATTTAAAACTTCTTGTTTGTGATACTCTGGTGATTTTTAATTAAGTGATTTGCTGCTTGCGAAGTACTTTCGAACCTGATGTTTTGTACTATTTAGTGATAATCTTCTATATTATTACGTAGGTTTTTATAGAATTGGATTCTATTATTTAGTAACATACTAGTCACAGCATGTACATACTTAATTTTCACGTAATATCTGCATTCAGTATTAATTATATTTTAGGGTTTGTTTCTTTTCCAATTTTATTATTCTCTGATAAATTAAAATGTTCATAAACGACCAAAATACAATAATTTATAATTTTTGTATATATTTAAAATTATTTCTATTGCTTCTTTCAGTTGGAGGACTTATTACTCCTGAGAAATTTGAACGTATGATGAAATACGCCAACAAGATCGAGTAATTCAACATTTTTTAAAACAGAAGGGGATGGAGCTTTTTTCAGTTTTTAAATATATACAACATTATATACCACAATAATAACTATTACCGAGTTATATTTTAGTATTATTTAATAAATTTCATTTCATTAGTTTAATTATGTATACTATCAATACTAATACCGGTAAAAAAGCATGGATTTCATATTGTTTCTTTAAGGGGGTCCTACCATGTAAACGCCGTTTTTCGAGGCGTTTTTTGGGATCTTGCAGAAGGAAAAGAATTCAATATTTTCCAATGCGGTTTTTTTAAAAAATTGTATTGGTCCTTTGAGTATAAAAAAAATCGAAGTTTAAGAAATAAGTGTTATGCTGTAGCCACAGCACCCGTGCGAAATTAGGCCTTCCAAAAGTATGTGGGTTAATGGTACACACGATTTTGCAAAAACTCATTTTAAATTTGTGGTCGAAAGTGGGGCGAAAGAAGTTGGTGGAGATATATATTATGGCTCATTTTAAAAGGAAAAAGTCAAGCTTTTTTTTAAACATAATTTTGGAAAAAAAAATTAGCGGCCGCACTTGGAGAAAAACTCTAACATATGTTTAAAATTGAAAAATGAAGTTCAAATAATTTTCTTTATCTCAAAACATTGCTTTCAGCGTAAAGTTGATGGAAAAACGTTTCCAAGACCTCCATAAAAATAAGTAATTTGGATAACTTTTGTAGAAGTTATGGTTAATTGAGTAACAGCGTGCGCGGTAAAAGGTTGAAAATTCGAGCCCCTGTATACTAACAACCCGTTGTACAAGAGACGTTCTCTTAGGGGAATTAAAAGAGGTTCACTAGGACAATAATTTCGCGGACTTTTAAGGAAAACGGAGACAAAAAATTTTTAGGCGGGTACACTTCACGAATTTTGCCCCATATATATCACGTTCGTTACAAAGTTCGCGACTCCCTCTAACTTCCACCTTACGGTCTAAATCAAAGGTGAATTTATCTTTGCTTTGCATCCCTTTTTTTCCTTCCTTTGCCTGTGCTTTTATCTAGGTGACGAATAAATACCAGTGTGGTTAAGTACACCTGTATTTACTTATCTTAAGCTTAAACACTAAATTATTATCAATTGTTATTAATATCAATAATAATTTTATGCTTATTAACTAGCAAGGATGGTATAGTACTTATTAATTAAGGCAATAATGAATCAATGTTAATAGTGCCATGTCAGTTACATGTTGCCGTCTCCCTAGGTTACTAGCGCCGCATTGCTATATTATCGACGCGCGGTGTGACTCGCTGACTCATTACCGCGTTGGTAATTACCATATAGACCGAGCGATACTTTTCTTTATCACTTGTTACCAAGTGTTGAACCGATATATCGATGTGAGGTAGTGCATTAACTTACCTCCGTAGAATAGTTACCCGGTCTAGGTATCAATTACCATAAGACTGATAATAATTAAAGTGTATAACTAATTATTCACTTCCATGTATGACGTATTGCTCTTATGTAGGAGCAATAATAAAATTTTTAAAAATTTAATGTTACCGGGATGTAACAGTCCTTCCTTCTTAGAACAATCATCGTCCTCGATGAAAATTATAGAGGTTTTCGGGTTAATTGAACTCTGTGTTCGATTATTGATTATATCTGGTCTTGATGTTTCGTCGTGCGTGTAATGCGTGGAGGTTCCAGGCATCTCAGGTAAGTGTAACAGATTTTTCATTTCTTGTTGCCATAAGAGTATTTATTTCTACTTCTAGTAACGTTATACTGCAGCTGCCTAGGGATGGTCTCATTGGATGACATAATTTTCGTCCTGCTTAGACTTTTGTTGCATAAACAACATCCCTCTTTGTCTGAAGAAGGGGGCTTCTGCGGTACCCGAACACACTGGTGAGTATTCATTTAGTTTTTTGGTGTTGTCGAGAGTGCCCGGAATGTTGAGCCCTGTGGAAGAGCCATCTTCGAACGACTCTTTATTGGATGAGACTCTCCATGCTTTGGTCCATCCGTTGGATCTCATAATCCCCTAGTTACGGGTAGTGATTTCGCAAATGCCGTGTGGGATTTTGATTTGTCCCTTTTTAACCAAGTTCCCGAGATTTCCATCGTTGACGCGGTAGACACGGGTGCTCCAGTTTCTGCGAGTGTGCGTGACAGTCTGAAGCTTCGAGTGTCCGAAATTGAGGACCATCTAGGTCTATTTTTTCTGGCGGTGTGGAGAGTCTCACCTCGTCGCGCCGTGAAGGAGGTGACTCTTCCCTGCCAGGAATTATTTGTTCCTGGACCATCAGTAGATGACTTTTTGGTCGTGCGAGAATTAGACGAGCGTCGGGGTGACGTCTTATTAAAGGTTTCTTCCTTGACTTTGAAGCGGGGGACTTTGAATAACAAGGCCTTTTTTAGACTCCGAGGGTTATCGGTGGATGTAGCCTAGGTGTACTATTATATTGCTATGTTTATTAGGGTTGAAATTATTGGTTACTTAAATTTTCTTGTTCTCTTTTCTTGTTTCAGATATCTTCGGACGACCTAGGCTACTAAAAAGATGCTCCCCAACGCAACTAATGCGGCAAGTTCTGGATTTGGCGACGGGAGCGGCCCATTTTTCAAGAATCGGATACTTCAAAAGTCTAGAGGCTCATTCGCCAAGGCGAGGTGTCCTGGCCCCTACTCAAGGTCGTGGGAGGCCACGAAAACGAGAATTTGATGGTCACTCGGTCGCTGCGATGGAGCAGGAGGCTATACAGACGTTGAAGCTGGCATATGTGCGCCCATTAGAGCTCCAGGCTCTGGTTGCTGCGCACTGCGACCTGCCTCAGCGCCGATCCTGCGTTCATTGGCCGATGCAGCCTTCGATTTGTTTGGGGTATGTTCATATTGACTTCTCCATTTTTTTTCCTTTTTTTTATACACTTTTCTATGGCTGATATCTATTCTCTTGTTTCAGATCTCCTGAGAGTGGGGATAAATTTTGTCCCTGTGGGCGTTTCTTTGCCGCTGCATCTCGTTGTGGTTGCGGATCTTCAAATGCACTTCCGCCTCCAGAGTGTGTGTGGATTGGAGAAGATACGCTGGTCCATCCGTTGGAGCTCTAATTTTATTTGTTTCGGCTGCCTTCTCTTTTTATTTATTTTTTATTTATAAGTATATATAATTATATTAGGGTTACTTTGTACTATAGAGTTAATTATGCTAGCATTAAATAAATAATCTTATTTTACACTGTGACTAAGAGATCGGCAGGTGGGTTAATTCGTCTTCGCTAAATATATTTTTGTTGTTTTTGGACCCTGCTTGCCGGTCTCTTTTATTTTGTGTGCATTTTTCCTTATCCTTTCCCTTTTTTCTCTTTTTTTTTGGGTTTTTGTTTACTTTTAATGGTCCAATCGGCGAAGGTATCAAAATTCAGAACCATATTTATTCAAGGTTTCTCTCTCTCCTTTGTTTTTTGTTTCTCTTAGTTTTGGTTCAGAATTTTGGGTGCCCTACTCAAATTGGCTTCGTACAATAGAATATTCTCAATTCGGTTATAGGCTTATTGATTAATTCCATGTATGGGCCCATCAACCAATAGCCGATGTTCTCATATTTGGATATCGGCTATGATATAGTATATGTTAGACAAGGTTGATCAATTTACCTGGGCCCACCCATTGGCCAAATCTGCGCCGTCGTCCCGAATATATTTTTGGATACGGCAGGGGGGGGAGGGTCAGATTCCGCCATTGCGTGTTCTCATCTTTGTAGTTTTGGGCCTTCGCAAGCCCGTTAGACCTGGTGAGTGATTAAGCTCACCGTAAAGATACTTGAGCTGCCATGATGGAATTTAAGATTGACTACTATTCCGGGAAACCTCAAATTATGTAACTCAGTTTTGATTGATTTACGCAATTTGGGGTTTGTAGGCTTTTGATTAGTAAATATTTTCGGGTTGCCGGGTAAATTGTGTCAATTTTACCACAGGACCACCCGAATTCGGCTGCTGGATTAGTAAGTATTTAGCAGGGTAGCATACTGCTTGAGGAGCGCTCATGCTGTTATATCTCATTGAAGCGTTCATGGTAGTGGTTTAAATAACCACGCCTTGTCTAGTCATGTGCTCGTTAGGTAGCCACTTTTATGGGTCTGTCATGAGATTTTCCCCTTTTACTTTTGCATGCCGAAATTGTATAAAATCATACATGCTTTTATACAATTTCAACGGCATTGTTTCTTGATTATGATTAAAGACACATCAATGTTTGTTTCTTATTATTAATTTATTACACTGTTAGAAACTCTTGAATTAAATCAATTTTCTATGTGAAATTGGACGGTATTCCCGAGGCGTTTGAATATGGGCATCTCAAAATTGCGCAATATGCATCAACTTTCTGGATTTTTACTCAATATTATGAAACCGTAACAGGATTTTTATAAAAGTTACTATAAAATTATAATTCTGTGACAAAATTTCCTCTTATATGCAACTGTACGAATCTTCAGTTGCCCAAAATGTTAAATTACGTCTGTTTGATTGGAAATTAATAGTATATTATGTGCCTAGGCACACAATGAGGGTGATTGCGTGACGAGCGACAATGCTCACAGGAGATCGAAGCCAAGGCGTAGTCGAGGCGTAGGTGAGGCATATTCGAGGCGTAGCCGATGCGTAGTCGAGACAAAGCCGAGACGAATCCGGGGCGCGATCAGTCCTGCGAGCATTGTCGCGAGTCTCGCAATGTCCCGCATTGTGTGCATTAGCACATATTCTATTTTATGTGACTGTGGTGCGGATACGAGTTTTTATGCGTACATTGGAAATTTAATCTAATACTTATTGTAGTTGTTCGCTGCGCTAGTTGTACGAAGCGGGCGCAAATTGGCGACTAGTCCCGGCCATTTTGATTTTATCGGTCTTGTGTTACCCGGTTTCTCCAATAAGTGGCTTTATTAATTGTCATTTTTAAAGCAATAGTTGGCGTTATCCTATTAGATAGTTAATTAATTAATTAATTGAAACATTGTCACCGTTAGTTTTTGTACGGTGGTATCGATGGAGATATGTGCCATTATAGTTCTGAGAAACCCTCAGTTACGTGGCTCAATTCTGATTGATTCACATAATTAAAGGTTTATGGATATGTAGCAATGTACATTTTTATTCTTCGTGATTATTATTTAATTATTGTTAATGGAATCTCCCGAATTTGATTGACGGTTTGAAATTTTCTGACCGGATAACATACCGCATTTCGAGCTCGCTGTTCTGCATACTTATGTGTCTCATTCGTGCCTCCATAGTAGTTGTTTGTCCAACAATGCTTTTATATTAGGTGGCCATTGTTACGGGACCGGCATGGAGATTTTAATAATGATAGCCATCTTGTCGATGCATATATTGGTGTAAGGCCTGTTGCAATATGAATTTTTAGCAAGCCTAATAATGAACTTGTAATAGGCATTCATATAGGTACAAGAGAACTGCTTATAGTAGTGTATATGATTCATTCCAGGCGGTAGCGGGTCTTCTTATCGCTGGTCGGTTCGATTTACGCTCTGGCCATGTTGTAGGGGGTCTCGACTGCTGGTGATAAGCTGCGTTCTCCAAGGTGTCACATTGCATTTCTTTATATGATTGGAATATAATTCATTATGGTTGCTCTCGGTGGGTGTGATTAATTTCTTTCTCAAATGGGAGTGGTTTTTTAGCTTTCTACGGCTAAAGTCCTCGTACTTTCTAGGATCCTTAGGGTTGTTCACCAAATACGGTTAATTATTAATCGATGGTTAAACCATTGGATAAACCAATCAGAATTTAGAATGACGGATTAAACCGCCGATTAAAATTTAATTAACGTTGGTGGAATCGGCCCTTCTTCTTTTTCCTCTGTTGTTTCAATTATTAATTTATCACAGCTGTCATTAGGTATTGTACTTAATTATTATATATTTATTGTGGTATCCATAATAAGGTATAGTAATATATTGTTATTTTCGGCAAAAATTTTGTCTACTTGGGTACTAATCCTCCCTGCTTAAAAGTGTCGTTGTCCTCAACGACTTGCATTTGTTTATGCAACTCTAACATTTGTTGTTGGAATTGTTGATACTCTTCGTTGGGGGTGAATTTCTTCTGTGTTTGCTTGGTTGTCTACCGAAAGGGGTTGTATTTCTACTTCCTCTTGGTTTACTTTTGTGCTTAAATTTTTATTATTACAGGTTTTACAGTTTTTGCGGATAATTCCTTGTGTGAGGTTTATTATTGTTATTATTATTAATAAGGATAGGATACTGGACCCTCTTAGCCAATATTCTTGGGCTTATTTATTTTTACTATGATTATTTTCCATGTCGAAAAGTTGTTCTTCTATGGTAGAGAGTGATTCTTCCGTATGCAGAATTTTTGATTTTTCATCTTCTTCAGTTTCTCATAAAAATGATTTTATGCTAGGAATGTACATAGTTTTATGAATTATTGAGGAAATTTCTGATATATATTTAATTAGAATCCAAGGTTGTAGATTAATTCTTGTGAGTAGTTGTGACTGTCTCCTGCATTGGTTGGGTGCCTTTTCGCAAATTGTGTGATAGATTGTTTTCTGGCAGATGTCATAGTACACTTCATCTGCCGAAAAGAAATTTCTTTCGTCTTCTGCCAGGGTAATGTATTGTTTTTTGGGTAAAATGTAGACAGCTGTTGTATGATTTTCTGAAATGTTCTGGAACACAGGAAATGGGTAAATTTTATATAATTGTCGTGCTTTTCTATCTAGCAATGGAATGTCTACTGATATTAGTAATTTTCCAGAATTAATTTTAAGGTCCGTTTTGCCAATATGTGAAAGTAATTCCACTCTAATGTGTGAAGTGGGAATCGGAAATTCGTAACCTTCCATTTTAGTGTGTATTTCGGTGATTACTTCTTGTAGTTGGGCTTTGGAAATTGTCGAAGGGTGTAATTTTCCTTCTCGTGCGTATTCTGTTATTTTAATGAATTGTTTTATTATTTCATATAAATGTTCTGATTTTAGTTCCAAATGTGTTGACCATTGAATCATTTTTTTCGTAATACATGTAGTCATTCCAATATTGTCCTTGTGATTTTATTTTGTGAATAGTTTTTGGGGTTCCATGAATATAACGAACCTCCAATGGTTCTGGGTAGTGCGAATGGTTTCTAGTTTTTCGTAACATAGTCCTGGATTGTTATTGAACGGTTGGACTTCATAGTTCCGTGGATTTCCTGATTTTACTGCTATGATGAGTAGTATTCCTGTACAGATCATTGCTGATTGGCCGAGGATCTGCGTAACCATCCTTCTGCATATAGAAAATGTTATTTTAGAAAATTTATTGAGGTATTATTAGGGGTTTTATCTCCTGTTATCTTACCACATTGGTAAGGGAAGAAAGAAAAAGCTTACTTTCGTGAAATCAGGATCAGTTAAAAAATAACAAAAATATAAATGTGGTATATGTAGTTATTAAAGTAAGATTCAAGTGAAATTCACATATAAATGTAGCATCATTACAAATAATATAAGACAATATAGGTGTTCTTGAGGTTGAATTATTGATAGAACAATTTACATTAAAACTTTCTCTATTTTCATTTAAAAGATTTTGTATGTTTACATGATTTTGGATGTCAATCAATACATATGATAGCAATGAGTATTTAATATAGTAGTGATATAATAATATATAACGATACTAATAATATGAGTGTATGATAATAATAATGATATATAACGAAATTATATGTAATAACAATAATATATAGTAATAATATAATATAATAGTATTAATAGCGATATTGTGTAGCTATAAACATATACCGATGCATAATAAGGGTAGCCTAGCAAAATATTATTATTTATTTATTTCTCCCCCCTTTTTTTTATTATAATTTTTAGGTCGAAGGGAGGCTTCTCTAGGGCCTAAGATAGATTAAATTTGTATTTTCGTCCCCTTCCCGGAGGACCCCAGAAGTCATCTTCTGTTGGCTCCTGTTCGTCGAGAAGCCGCTTGTTTCTCTAAAATTTTTTTTTACAATTTGCCATAGTGTGGCCCCTTAGATAACAGTACTCGCAGCAATTTTCTTATTTGTACAATTTGATTAATGAAATCGCGGGGTTGTCCAAACAATTTACATACTTTTCGTCCATAATATTACAGGTATTTTTCTCTTCGCTAAAAAAATACAATTTTCCAAGGGTCGTTAACATTTTTCTCGCGGCCTCGTGTTGTGCGCTACGTATTCTACCTTCCCCGTTGCTTACGGTACTAAATTTTTTTTTTAAAGATTTTTTGAAGATTTTTTTGACGTTATCGCATCCCGCGGTTTCCTCTAAGGTATATTTCGGCTTGGTAAAACTGTACTCTGTCGCCAGCTCCTCTAGCTGCCCCTTAGCGAACCCTAGGTTTTCTATCTCCCCTTTTGGATGGAAGGTAGCGGGGTATATCTCTCCCTTAGGTGGTTGAGTATTAATGATGGACATAATTTTCCTGTAAAAGATAACTGCGGTTGATAATTTTTAATTTTTAGTTGTGCACTAACTTAAGTTTATTAAAATGTTTCTGGAATATTTTTTCGTCGGGTTTTTTCAAGATGGCGTTGTTTTTGTCTAACATTTTTATAAGAGTGCAGGGTCCGTGGTATTTATTATTTAGTTTTCCGTGTGTTTTGGCTTCCCTTTTGACGTATACCTGATGTCCTACATTCCCTAAAAATGACTTTACTTTTCGATCATAATTTTCTTTTGAATGTTCCTTCGTGTTATGTCCCGAGCAAAAGGCGAGGGTAGAGTGGATTTTTGGATGTAAGGGAGGCGGTTGGCTGATTATATCAGGTTACCTGATAATTTATTTTTGTCTGTGGGTACGTTGCCACTTGTCAGGTCTATGGGCCCTGAGTTGTTCACAATGATAATAAAACACTGAATATATAAATAAATGAAATAATTTATTATAAATAAATAAGATGTTGCACAAGTTTTCACACAGAATGATACTTAGGTGGTAACTTATTTGTCTACCTCTTAAATTAGAGGGCAAAAGAGAGAATTGTCGTTTTTTACTCCTATAATTGCAAGTCAACGGCACAAATCCTTGCAGGATAGTTGGGTTTCTTTTGAGTCTCCATGAAGTAGCAAAACAACGATAAATCTTGCCGCAGGTATGGTGTAAGGGATGCAAGTCCACCAGCAACTGATCTGATCAATTATCCGCTTACGTATCTTGCAAAGTACACGAGAAATGAATCAAACATGCACTGTTTAACAAGATAGGTAAGTTCGTCCCGATTTTAGAAATGAATCACTATAAACCGACACGACTAAATACGATGATACACGTAATCCAGAGGAACTATCTAGCAATACGGTTTCCGGACTTGCACCACTTAAGGACCAAGGATTTTATTTACCAAGTACCGAATGTAGAATTGCTCATAGAAATCCACTGAGACTTACGTTTATCGAAGAGTCTGCTCACGACGTTGCATTACCGGTCCGAACTAAATAACCGTACAACTGTTCGGAACTTAATGAAAAACCAACAGAGGTAAATCTGAGGTATATATACTATTGATCTCCCAATAGTGACTGAAGTGGGAATGGATTCGCGCAAAAGTGATGGAAGTCACGTTCATTGCAAAAGTGATGGAAGTCACGTTTATTGCAGAAGTGATAGAAATCACGTTCGTTGCAAAGTTCGCGACTCCCTTTAATTTCCGCCTTACGGTGTCAATTGAGGGTGAATTTATCTTTGCCTTGCATCCCTTTTTTTCCTTCCTTTGCCTGTGATTTTATCTACGTGACGAATAAATACCAGTGTGGTTAAGTACACCTGTATTTACTTATCTTAAGCTTAAACACTAAATTATTATCAATTGTTATTAATATCAATAATAATTTTATGCTTATTAACTAGCAAGGATGGTATAGTACTTATTAATTATGGCAATAATGAATCAATGTTAATAGTGCCATGTCAGTTACATGTTGCCGTCTCCCTAGGTTACTAGCGCGGCATTGCTATATTATCAAAGCGCGGTGTGACTCGCTGACTCATTACCGCGTTGGTAATTACCATATAGACCGAGCGATACTCTTCTTTATCACTTGTTACCAAGTGTTGAACCGATCTATCGATGTTAGGTAGTGCATTAACTTACCTCTGCAGAATAGTTACCCGGTCTAGGTAGTAATTACCATGAGATTGATAATAATTAAAGAGTACAAACTAATTATTCACTTCCATGTATGAAGTATTGCTCATATACAGGGGCAATAATGAAAATTAAAAACTGCAATGTTATTGGAATGTAACAGTCCTCCCTCCTTAGAACAATCATCGTCCTCGATTAAAATTATAGAGGTTTTCGGGTTAATTGAACTTCGTGTTCGATTAGTGATTATGTCTTGTCTCGATGGTTTGTTGTGCGTGTGATACGTGGAAGCTCCAGGTATCCCAGGTAAGTGCAGCAGCTCTCCTCATTTCTTGCTGCCGTAAAAGTATTATTTTAATTTTTAACTTTTCACCTCTACTTCCAGTAACGTTATACCGCAGCTGCCCAGGGATGGTCTGATTGGATGACATAATTTTCGTCCTACTTAGACGCAACGTTTTTGCTATTTTGTTCTTTTCACTCAGGCTTAGTGTCTCCTGAGAACTGTGTTACCCGAGGATTCAGCTGATGTGGAATGATGTCATTTTTCAGAGACGCTGGATAATGATGCCATGCTGTGGCTGCCGTGAGTCAATTTTCCGTAAAAGTTGACTTGGCGTTTTGGCCCTCGACTGCAAGTGTCTGTCTGTCGTAGTAGTGGGGAATAGAGTTGGGGTTCCAGAATTTTGACATGATGTCATCTCGTGAACACTGGGCAGTTGCAGTAGAAACTTTTAGTCGTACTTTAATCATGGAAGGAGAGTGCAGCAACTCCAGTGCCGATACCGTGTTGCATGAGGACTTTTGCAACATGAACAACATCCCTCTTTGTTTGAAGAATGGGGCTACTGCGGTACCCGAACGCACTGGTGAGTATTCATTTGTGTTTTTAGTGTCGCCAAAAGTGCCCGGAATGTGCAGTCCTGTCGAGGAGCCATCGATGAGCGACCTTGTATTGGAGGAGGCCCTCCATGTTTCGGCAGGGTTCGTTGAGTCGAGTAATTCCATAGTGTCCGAGACTTTCTCAGGTGACGCGTTAGACTCGGGTGCTTCAGCTTCCGCGGGTGAATATGGGTATCTTAAAATTGCGGAACATGCATCAACTAGCTTAATAGCCCTAGTTAAAGCAAAAGTTGGCGCTATCCTGTTAGATAGTTAATTAATTAATTAATTAAAACATTGTCACCGATAGTTTATTTACGGTGGTATCAATGGAGATATGTGCCATTATGGTTCTGGGAGACCCTTAGTTATGTGGCTCAATTCTGATTGATTCACATAATTAAAGGTTTATGTATATGTAGCAATGTACATTTTTATTCTTCGTGATTATTATTCAATTGTTGTTAATGGAATCTCCCAAATTTGATTATCCGTTTAGATTTTCTGTCCGGATAACATACCGTATGTTGAGTTCGCTGCTCTGCATACTTATATGTCTCATTCGTGCCTCCATAGTAGTTGTTTGTCCAACAATGCTTTTGATTGATGCTTTGGAGTTTTTGATAATGATAGCCATCTTGTCGCTGCATCCATTGGTGTAAGGCCCACTGCAATATGAATTTTGGCAAGTCTAATAATGGACTTGTAACAGGCATTCATATAGGTACAGGAGAACTGCTTAGTGTATATGATTCATTACAGGCGGTCGCGGGTCTTCTTATCGCTGGGCGGTTCGAGTTACGCTCTGGCCATGTTGTCGGGAGTCTCGACTGCTGGCGATACGTTGCGTTCTGCAAGGTGTCACATTGCATTTCCTCATATGATTGGATTATAATTCATTATGGTTGCTCTCGGTGGGTGTGATTAATATCTTTCTCAAGTGGGACTAGTTTGTTAGCTTGCTACGGCTAAACTCCTCGTACTTTCTATGATCCTTATCCTTTTTCCTCTGTTGTTTCAATTATTAATTTATCACAGCTGTCATTAAATATTGTGCTTAATTATTATATATTTATTGTGGCATCCATAATAATGTATAGTAATTTATTGTTATTTTCTGCAAAAATTTTGTCTACTTGGGTACTTGTCCTCCCTCCTTAAAAGTGTCATTGTCCTCAACGACTTGCATTTGTTTATGCAATTCTAACATTTGTTGTTGGGATTGTTAATACTCTTCGTTGGGGGTGAATTTCTTCTGTGTATGCTTGGTTGTCTACCGAAAGGGGTTGTATTTCTACTTCTTCTTGGTTTTCTTTTATGTTTAAGTTTTTATTATTACAGGTTTTACAGTTTTTGCGGATAATTCCTTGTGTGAAGTGTATAGCAGTTGTTATTATTAATAAGGTCGGGATACTGGACCCTCCTAGCCAATATTTTTGGGTTACTTTATGTTTATAATGATTGCTTTCCATGTTGAAAAGTTGTTCTTCTATGGTAGAGAGTGATTCTTCCGTATGCAGATTTTTTAATTTTTCATCTTTTTCAGTTTCCCATAAAAATGATTTTATGCTAGGAATATGCATAATTTTATAAATTATTGGGGAAATTTCTGATATATTTAATGAAAATCCTCGGTTGTAGATAAATTTTTCTGAGTTTACATTTATTTGGGTTCCAATCAAAGTGGTGTGTTCCGTTCTGGCAATACACCCTGCACTTAATCTTAATATTTCTCAATTTGTAATGTGTCCTTTTTCTGTTTTTCCCTGTTTACAGGTGATGCTGATTGGCTCTGGCTTTTTAGTTGAAAATATCCATGCGTTTAAGGATGGAATATGCTTCCAAAAGACTGAATTTTTTGTGTTTATTTTTACATCACATTGCTGTAAAATTTTCATTGAAGGACGTGTAAGCATTAGGTATTCGCAGGACGTAGTTGTGACTGTCTCGTGTATTGGTTGGGTGCTTTCGCAAATTGTGTGATCGATTTTTTTCTGGCAGGTGTCATAGTAATCTTTATCTGCCGTAAAGAATTTTCTTTCGTCTTCCGTCAGGGCAATATATTGTTCTCTTGGTAAAATGTAGACGGCTCTTGTATAATTTCCTGAAATGTTCTGGAACACTGGAAATGGATAAATTTTATATAATTGTAGTGCTTTTCTATCTAGCAATGGAATGTCTACTGATATTAGTAATTTTCCAGAATTAATTTTAAGGTCCGTTTTGCCAATTTGTGAAAGTAATTCCACTCTAATGTGTGAAGTGGGGATCGGAAATTCGTAATCTTCCATTTTAGTGTGTATTTCGGTGATTACTTCTTGTAGCTGGGCTTTGGAAATTGTCGAAGGGTGTAATTTTCCTTCTCGTAGGTATTCTGTTATTTTAATGAATTGTTTTATTATTTCATGTAAATGTTCTAATTTTAGTTCCAAATGTGTCGACCATTGGATCATTTTTTCGTAATACATGTAGTCATTCCAATATTGTTCTTGCGATTCTATTTTGTGAATGGTTTCATTTAATTCTTTTTGAATGATTTGAATTTGTTTAGTTTTCTTGCTTTAATCCTGATGAATATTATTCACTTCTGCTTTTATTATGTGGGTTTGTTTTCCAATTATTTTACTGATGTTATTTTGCTTTTCATAAATGTCATTTATTGCTTCGTCGTATTCTTCTGCGTCGTCGGAAGTCATTATCCCTATTACTGGTCCAAGAATACTGCCTATGAATCCTAGAAGAGGTGCTCTTCGCCTATGCATAGTCCTTGGAGGGATTATTTCATGGGGTATGTCCTGGTGTAGTTCCATCAGTATTTCACTTAAATCCTCATTTATAACTTCGAGTTGGTGTAGCTTTTCATTGAGGCGATCCACTTTTATCATATCCATGCAATAAGTGCTTTTCAAGCGATTTGGGCATGTTTCGTAAATTTTTTGAATTTCTGACTTCATTTTGTCAAATTGAAGATGTTCCTGTAGTTTTTGGTGGTCCATGAATATAACGAACCTCCAATGGTTCCGGGTCGTGTGGATAGTTTCTAGTTTTTCGTAGAATAGTCCTGGAATGTTATTGAAAGGTTGGACTTCATAGTTCCGTGGCTTTCCTGATGTGCCTGCCATGATGAGTAGTATTCCTGTACAGATCATTGTTGCTTGGCCTAGGATCTGGGTAATCATCCTGTTGTATATAAAAAAACAAGGTTTTCTGTTATAATTTTAATATAAATTTGATATAGTTGTATGTATGAATATGAAATAGATGATGAGGTTTTGAAACTGCAATATAAATGCATAAATATTACAAAATACTATGGGTGTTTCGGGATTTGAATTATTGATTGAACGTCTTACGTTTTAACTTTTTCTAATTTATTTTATCAGATTCTGTATAAAGCTACAGTGCTTTCATGGTTTTTAATCAATATGTGTATAATAGTAGTGTACACTTAACCTAATTATGACATGTTTCTAAGAATATATATGATAATAATAACGATATATGATATGAATCATAAGCAGTGGTAATTTCTCATAAACTGGTTAAACTTATGACCTATAAACTTTATAAATTGAAATATAATAATGACGATATGTACTGGTCACAATATTAATGTTAATGTATCTGTCGATATATAGTAAGGGTATCCTAGCGATTAGTACTAGTTGTGTTGTTATATATTATAATTTTTATGTTAAAGGAAGACTTATCCAGGGCGTGAGATAGATTAAATTTGTATTTTCGTCCCCTTCTGGAGGACCCCAGAAGTCTTCTTCTGTTGGCTCCTGTTCGTTGAGAAGCCGCTTGTTCCTCTCAATTTGTTTTTTACAATTTGCAACAGTATGGCCCTCAAATAACATTACTCGCAGCAAGTTTCCCATTTGTACAATTTGATTTATGTAATCGCGGGGTTGTCCAAACAAATTACATACTGTTCGTCTATACTATTACAGGTATTTTTCTCTTCGCTGAAAAAATACAATTTTTCAAGGGTCTTTAGCATTTTTCTCGCGGGTTTTTCCAAGATGGCGTTGTTTTTGTCTGATAATTTTATAAGAGTGTAGGGTCCGTGGTATTTATTATCCAATTTTTCGTGTGTTTTGGCTTCCGTGTGGCGTATACCTGATCTCCTACATTCCCTAAAAATGGCTTTACCTTTTGATCACAATTTTCTATTGAATGTTCCTTCGCGGTGATCAAATTTTTTGCTGCTATTAATTTAATTTCCGATAGTCTTAATATTAATTCCTGCAGATAGGTTCCGTAGGTTTCTAATTGTTCAGGGTCTGGAAATGAACTAGGAGTGCGTGCGGTTTTACCAAACACTATTTCAAAGGGTGTAAATTTAGTGGCTTCATGTATTGAGGTGTTGTATGCAAACATCGCGAAGGGTAGAAGTTGATCCCAATCGTCGTAGGTTTCTGCGTACGTCCTTATGTAATCCATCAATACTGCAGGGCTCCTTTCCAGGGATCCGTTTGATTGCGGTCTATACCCTGAGGGGGTAATCTGTTTTACTCCGGAAATTTTTGATAATTTTCTGAGTAAATTATTAATAAAACTTTCTCCCCTGTCTGTAAGTATGGCCCTTAGAGCTCCATATTGTGAAAATAAGTGCTTTGCTATCGCATGAGCGACAGTGGTTGCCGAAATATCAGGTATGTGGACGGCTATGCAGTATTTAGATATATTGTCCTGCATAGTAAGAATATGTTTATTACCATCAGGGGTGGTAGGCAATTTTCTTACTGTGTCTAGGGATACTTTTTCGAAGGTGTCGAGGGGTGTATCGGTGATTAACATGGGTTCATGAACTTTAGCTTGTACAATTTTTTTTTTGGCAAATGTCACATTTTCTGACAAATTCAGTGACTTGATCTTAAAGTCCTGGCCACATGTATCTTTCTCTAATTCTTCGAAATGTTTTATTTATTCCTTTGTGACCCCCAATTTTACTTTCATGATTTTCAGATATAATTTGAGTACGTAACTCCTCTGGGGGTATATTTACGTTTCCATAACATATCGTTATTTCCACTTTGGCATTAACGAATTCTTGAGTTAGTAACTCGCACAATTCTCCTTTTGGTAAAGTGTCACTAATATCTCCATATTTTGAAATGCGAAACTCCGGAATAGTTTCTCTTTCTAAGGCTATTCTCAAATTATGTATGGATACTTTAACGTATTCTTCGTTTACCTCTTCAAAATGGTTTTGTTCAACTATAAGTGAATATATGTTAAAACGTTTATGAGGAGTGATAAGCACTTCTCCTATTTTTGGTTTCCTATCCTTCAGGTCCTGGGGGTCAACTGCTCCCAAGTCCACAAGTAGTCGGCTTACGGGGTGACAAACTCACAGTCAGCCAAGAGAAAATGTACATAGTTTCTTTTCAAATAAGTGAGATTCTCTCGACAGCTACTTAGTCTGACCTGCACGTTTTTACTACTGTGCATCTCCGTTCCACTGGACATTTCACAGGCCTTAGGCAGTGCCGGAGGGATGCCAGTGATTGACGGTCGCGAATGGTCAGACGGCAAACTAGTGGTATCCGTAGTAAGTTTGTCTAAGTATGTATGTATATTTATTCCCTTTCTGCGAGTAATATTTTTGTCAGTTGATAGATTGAAATTAAAGTCGTTGTCAAGTTTTTGTAGAAATGGCGTGGAAATAGCTTTGGGTTTTCTTAGTGCTGAGGGGGTATATTTCCCTAAAGCATCTGGGGTTGAAGCTATTCCAGGGTCGAAAGTGACGCTTTTTCTGGTGTGAGCGTGTAGATTTCTGGTAGGGGCTTCTTCATCTGAAGATGAAATACCGGGGTCCAGATTTTCCTTACTTTCGGAATTTATTACCTTTCCTTTTTCTGAGTCCCTTTTAGTAATTCTTCAGCATTTTTTATAGGTGATTCAATCCTGTTCGCGATTTCAGTCGCGCTTTCAGGTTCCATTTCTTCGATAGCATCAAGGAGCTCTTGATTATTTTCTCCTTCCGAAACTGCTGTGACTTCAAGAAGCGGGGGTTCTTTATTCACTTCTGTCTTCTCCAGCCAGTCTTCATGTGCCTTTAAGGATTGTTAAAATCGTGAAAATAACTTTTCTATATTTTCCTTAGTAGAATTAGTCTTTTCTTATTCCATCTTATCTTTTTCCTGTTCTTCTTCTGTTGTACTGTCATCGCTGTCGCTGGGTGTCGGACTCACCATTTTAATGGGTCATGCTTTTTGCTTTTCTGTCATAGGGGTTAATTTTTTCTGATCTTCTGGGAAGAATTCAGTTGAGCACTTTGGTGCTTTTGCCGGCGCACTCTTTGGTACTGTTGACGATGGGTACGCTGCAGGTGGCAGATTCAAGCTTGGTAGTACACTTTTTCTTTTTCTGAGAATTGGTGGTGGTTCTTGATCCCTTTCTGTTTCTTCCAAACTACTATCTTCTTTATAATCTGGTCGATTCTGAGCTCGATGAGTCTCTACACATCGCCGAATAAGGCGTTTAGTGATAGAGCTTCTGTCCAGCTCGGCTGATGTTGATGCGCTGGACTTGGACCTAGCAAGGGTTGGTTTCTGTGGTCTTGAAGTAGATGGTTTAGAGGTTGCAATCCTAGAAGTAAGTTCTTTTCTAGTTTGAACCACGGGTTTATTCCTGGCTTCAAATTCTACAGTTCTCGAACTTAGATTTGAGCTGTTTTCCTCTCGATTATTAGCTTGCCTAGTCAGCATTGGCAGCAATCTGGCAGGCTGTTTTTCTTCTTCGCCTTCTTTGTCAGAATTTTCTACGATTGGATTTCATGATAGGGCATCAGCATTAGTATTCAATTTACCTTGTATGTATTTAAATTCATATTCATAGCTTCTTAATTTTAGTCTCCAGCGAATTAGTCTTTGGCCTGGATCTTTTACAGAATCTATTCACCTGAGAGGTTCATGGTCGCTCATGAGGGTAAATTTTCTTCCATAAATGTAGGGTTAAAATTGTTGTACCGCGTAAAGAACCGCAAGGCATTCCTTCTCCGTTGTGGAATAATTTAATTCAGGTCCAACTAACACTCTCGACATATATGCTACAGGAAGATCCATTCTGTCCTTTTCTTGGCTCAGAACAGCTCCTATTGCATAATCTGAGGCGTCAGTGGTTACTGTAAAGGGTTTTTCAAAATCAGGGTATTGTAGTATGGGGCTTTCACACAGTCCCTGTCGTAGATCCTTGAAGCTCTTCTCTTCCTCCGGTCCCCATTTAAATAATACTTCCTTTTTTAATAAATTTGATAAAGGCTTTGCTCTCGCTGAGAAGTCCTTGATGAATCTTCTATAATATCCAGCTAGTCCTAGGAATTGTTTTATGTTTCTTGGTGTTATTGGTCTGGGAAAATTTTGAACAGCCTCGATCTTTTTAGGATCTGGCTTTACTCCTTTGTCTCTAATTATATGCCCTGAATACGCTATTTCTTTGAAAAGAAATTCGCACTTTTCCGGTTGTAGTGACAGGTTAGCTTCTTTCAGTTGTTTGAGAAGACGTCTTACCTTTTCTCCGTGATCTTCTAAGTCTTTAGCGCATATTACTATATCGTCTAGATAGACAAATAGTTCAGTGCCCTGTAGTTCTAGTAGAACTTGGTCCATTAGACGCTGGAAAGTAGCCGGTGAATTTTTCAATCCCATAGGCATTCTGACGTACTCATAATGCCCATTTAATGATGACAATGCTGTTTTTTGTCTATCCTTTGGTTCTATCTCTATTTGATGGAAAACACTGGCTAAATCAAAAATAGAGAAGTATTGTGCAGTACCTAAACGATCTAAAATATCTGCAATATTTGGCAATGGGTATGCATCCCCAATTGTTTTTTCATTTAAAAACCGAAAGTCAATTACTATTCTACATTTCTTTTTTCTTGTGGCGTCTATTTTCTTGGGTATAATCAGTAGGGGTGAGTTATAAGGAGATTTTGAATTTTGAATTGCTCCTTCTGTCTTCATTTTGTGTATTACTCTCTCAACTACTTCCCTTTGAGAGGGTGAAAATCGGTATGGTCTGGTGTTAATAGGTACGTGGATAAAGTGTGAATTTTGTGTTGCACTATGTGAGTGGGGGTTAGGGGTTCTCCTGGTAGGTAAAAATTGTCAGGAAATTCCCTAATTATCTCCAGTCCGTGTTCCTTTCCCTCGGGGTTCAAATGATCTAGTCGAAGGGGTTTTATCACTTTTTCAGCCTTGTTTACTGGGGGTGAATACTCTTCGTCTGCAGGATACTCGTCGAAATCTTCTCCTGGAAATTTGTAATATTCAAAGGGGATAATTTCTTGTGGGGGTAGTTCTATTTCGAGGTCATTATCTGTGGTGTTAATAGTGAATACATGACAAATTCCATTCAAGTTGATTACTGCTGCTTCGCCTATTAGTACGCCCTCTGTAGTTTTTATTAAGGGTAAGTACCCTTCCTTTATTTCTGAATTTATCACTGCTATTGGAATAACTCGTCGAGTCATGGCTCTTACCTTAATTGGTCCTAGTAAAGGTCCTTTGTAATCCGTGGTATTCTCTAAAGCTACTCTGGATTCATTGTCTATAAATGGTATAGGTTTTGTGGGGTTGGAATGCGTTACAATGGTGTTATGCTAAAAGGATATTTCCACTTTTTCTTGTCGAAGATATTCTCGACCTAGTATTCCATCTGTGCTTATTGGGAAATTAGAATGTACAACATGAAAGGTGATATTAGATTTCATTAATTCGATGATTACTGTACCTATGGTTGAAATTTTACTTTGTGTAATTCCTGTAATTTCTATTGCTTCATTCTCATCGACCAGTAGGTCTTCATCTAAAGCATCTAATTTAATAACATTTATGTCCGCACCTGTGTCTACTAACAACCTTGCCTTTCACTGCAAAAGTTCATTCGACGAAAGCTCTACTACTGGGGATTCTCGACTGAGTTTGGTACAGAAGATTCTTCTTGCTTCTTGAGAAATCTTACAGTGGTCTGACGCTCTGTCTTCTCGACGCTCGTCGTCGCGTCTGTTCGGCGAGCGGAGTCGAAGTTTAAATCGCTTTTATTAGTTGGAGCGGGTGATTGTGCTCTCGGGGGTGTATTAGTTCCTTTATATGGGTGATTGTAATTAGGGTAATTAGGCTCGGGCTTCTATCCCTAGATCCTGCATAAGGTATAGAATATCGATTATCCACTATATTGTTCATAGGAAAATGGGGGTTTAATTGATGTCGAGCTTCATACTCGTGTGCGTACTTTAATGCTGCTCTCAATGAAGATGGATTCCGTGACTCCACCATTTCTGATATCACATCGGGTAGTCTTTGGATAAAAGCCTCTAAGGCGCAATCATTTAAGGGTAGTAACATTTGCTCCGCGTTTTGGTATTTGTCTTCTAACGCCGCTTGAGCTCCGGATTTTAGTAGGGTGATTCTGTCATAAAACTCGCTTAGACTTTTGCTGCGAGGCATCTTAATTGTGGATATCTCATGCAAATACCACGAGTAAGTTTTCTGGGGGGGCAAAGCGCTGTTTAAGATGTTGTATTAAATCAGTTATTGTGGAAAATGTTTTTCCGTGAGTACTATCTCTTGCAGCACCCTTTAATCGCGCTAGTACCGCCATTATGTACTGCCTTTCGCAATTTGCAGGCACACTGGATTCTCCGTTTACCACATCTTGAATAAAGTCCCTAACAGGCGTATTTTTTCCGTTAAAGGTGGGTATATTCATCACCCCTTGCTGTATAGCAAAACATTCCGTCATTGAAGTGACCATGGCGTCGCTAAGGGTGCGTGAGATGTTCCCTGTGAACTTTCCACCCTGTTTTTTGTCATGATTGGTACTATTTTTGTCGTGAGGCATCTTTATAGTTATTCGTAAAGTAGAATAAAATTCCTAGAATCTATTTGATATTCAAATGGGCAGTGTAATGTCAAAATTTGTTTTCGAAACTAGAAATTAGTCCTTCCAGAGTTAAGCTGCCCTATATAAAATGCTAATTGTTATTATTATTATAATTATATTTATTTCCAATATTGTGATTTTCTAACAAATATTTACACTTTGCCCGGAATATTTATTTTGAAAAGGATTGGAAATGATTTTCCAATTACTTCGCATATGCCTGTACCTACAACGGGATTTATAACGTTAAATTCTATTTCTTTATTTAATATGGGAATGTTTATTACACCACTTGTTGTAAGGGTGGCGTTGTGAATAATGTAAATTTTGAGATGATTGATATTATTAAAGGAGGCTAATTTTTATTTCTGGATTAGATTAATAGTTGTAGTCAATAAGCGGGTACACATCAGACATCAGTTTCAAACTCATTTAATTCTTGCCAACGTTTCGTCTCTTCTCCAGAGACATCATCAAGGCATACAATAAAAATAGCCAACTCATGTAGTTTACAAAGAGGAATGTTTTCAAAGTAATGTGAGGTCAAAACCAAGTCAAATCAAACACTATGAAAATAATAAAAACATAAATGAAAATTAAAAATCTTTCTTATTAATAAAAACTTGACTTTTTTTTAAAAAAACAGAATAAAAATATTTACCAATAAAACGTATATTATCCTATTAACAATGTTTTCAAAGTAATGTGATGTCAAAACCAAGTCAAATCAAACATTCTGAAGATAATAAAAACATAAATAAAAATTAAAAACCTTTCTTATTAATAAAAACTTGACTTTTTTAAAAAACAGAATAAAAATATTTACCAATAAAAACGTATATTATCCTATTAACAATATTTTTCCTTCACCAAAAACCATTGCAACAGAAAAAATATTTTAAATTTGAAATTTTGAATGAAAAGTGTCATAATGACTGGTCACGGAGAAATATTGATATATACTAATGAAACGTAACATGAAATGATCTCACATTATTACAAGTATACTTATAAGCAAATACCATTGGATACAAACAAACAAATAACATTAAGTTACAATTAAGAGAAGAGAAACAAATCTGAGGAAAATTTTACGAATAGTATTGTAAAAAAACCAAATATTTTATGAAAGAACATATAAAATCATATTATAGGATGAATTCAAATGTTCAATGTCAGTGATTTTATTAAGGCTACTGTCCTTTTCTTTTTTTATATAAACAATTTCAGAAAAGGATCTTTTAAAAAAATTTGTTTCTTTATGTAAAATTTTGACATCATTCCAATGAAAAAAATGATTTATCTGATCATCTTCATAATTCTTCCGGTATTTGCTAATGACATTATGAAACTTCTCATTTAGATTGAAATTTTTTCCATGTTCATCTATTCTGATTCTCAATGGACGTTTAGTTTGGCCAACGTAACCCTTACCACAGTTTCAAGAAATTTTATACACGACATTATTCTGTTCTCCAACTTCATAAGGATCTTTACCTAATGTTATAAATTTATCTAATTTTGAATTTATTCTAAAAATAATTTTTGCATGATATTTTTGTAACAAACGTCTTACGACCTCGGATAGACTTCCATAATATGGAATTGACACAATTGAATTGAATAAATAGTTAAATTTGGATCGCATAAAAAGTCGCCTACTTTGTTTTTTAATAGTTCGGAATAGACTAAAATTATAGTGTTTGACTCGTGTTTAAACACTATATGCGAGTTTTTATGTGCCATACAATTTTTATATTTTTATTTTTATTTTTAATTGTAGTGATTAATTTATCAATCTTAATTTTATTAATTTACTGTATGGTCGCGACTTTTGACTGTTTAAGGCTGTAAAAAGGTTCGAAGTTTAAATAAGCTGTTGTAGTATTGAAATTGATCCTTTATCGTTTTTGTGTGAAAATCTGTTCAAAGTGTTAAAAAAAAACTATTATAAATCGCTTATTATTATATACTGTAATACCGTAGTTACCTTGAATTTTATTTTCAATCGTTAATTTAGAAAATTTTATTCATTGCTAAATTTGTTTATTTATTTCTCCGTATTTGTTTACTGCTACATGAATGCGGTAATTTTAATTTTTGAATTACTATTGTCAATGATTTATCCTAGCTATTACTGCACTGTAAATTCTTGCTGTGATGCGCGCAGTCGCTGCAGCGTTTAACCTGGGATTATATGGTATGTTTTCAGTGATATAAGGCGGGTCAGGCAGGCGCGACCGCGAATTCCTGAGCAAAAATTTTTTTAATAATTGAATTTATAATTTGGTTATGTGTATTAACAACTTGCGTTTTCGGTGATACGAAAATTAATTGAGCCAGACTCAAGCACAAACCCTTAATTAATTTTTAAAATCACAGAAAATGTTTAATGTTAATAAACAAAAAAAATTTGTTTAATGTCACAGAATTTTAGAGATGCAAGATTGGACAAGCTAGACTCAAGCACAGACTCTTGGACAATCCTTGCAATCAAAAATATTCTGTTAGTTAACAGAGTTAAAATGAAAGTTCTAAACAATTACAATGCAAACACTTCGAACTTTGCCTTACCCAGTCGATCGTAATCGATGGTGACCGTTCAACGAATCTAAAAAGGACTTATACTCTCGTGTGCGGTTCTTGTTTTGTTTTAAACTTAAATTCAAACTTAGTTAAATATTTGAAAATTTCAGTAGTACAAAATTAGACAAGCCAGGCTCAAGCTCAACGCCTTGTGTAATTTTAGTACTTTCAGAAATTCGGATTACTTTAATATCTTCAATTTAAATATTCAATGCTTTAATACCGTAAGTTTATTCAGATAAGATTCAAACACAATCCCTGCGTAAACTTGAAGTAGAAAAAGCTCTGAATTTTAAATGAATTTAAGTCAATAAATGATGTTTTTAATTTTTCTATATTTTTTTTAGACCCTTCACTTGCACAATCTTGCTACACAGAATACATGCAAGGTTGATTCAGGGTAATTTGATGATATTATTAACGATGGCAGAGCTTGGGAACACGCGAAGTATATCAACGCTTAAAATAAAATAACTTATTTTAAGATTTAATATCAAATGTTTAAATTTTGACAAGTAGAGATATCTTATCTAATTATTTCTACTGAACTTATAATTTTGTAATTTTGAAAATTTCTAAATTTCGAAGCTTTTATTTATGCACAATTTTTATTCGAAATAAATTGCACATATAATTTTGAATAGCTTCAATTAAATAATTTTTAATTTATTATCAGTTGTGCCAACAAAAGAGATAATTCCACCGCTGCCACCAAATCAGCTGTTACGTCCCAAGCAAAAGGCCTGATAATTTATTTTTGTTTGTGGGTACGTTGTCACCTGTCAGGTCTATGGGCCCTGAGTTGTTCACAATGATAATAAAACACTGAATATATAAATAAATGAAATAATTTATTATAAATAAATAAGATGTTGCGCAAGTCTTCACACAGGATGATACTTAGGTGGTAACTTACTTGTCTACCTCTTAAATTAGAGGGCAAAAGAGAGAATTGTCGTTTTTTACTCCTATAATTGCAAGTCAACGGCACAAATCCTTGCAGGATAGTTGGGTTTCGTTTGAGTCTCTATGAAGTAGCAAAACACGGTAAATCTTGCAGCAGGTATGGTGTGAGGGATGCAAGTTCACCAGCAACTGATATGATCAATTATCCGCTTACGTATCTTGCTAAGTACACGAGAAATGAATCAAACATGCACTGGTTAACAAGATAGATTAGTTCGTCCCGATTTCAGAAATGAATCACTATTAACCGTCACGACTAAATACGACGATACACGTAATCCAGAGGAACTATCTAGCACTACGGTTTCCGGACTTGCACCACTTAAGGAGAAAGGATTTTATTTAACATGTACTGAATGTAGAATTGCTCATAGAAATCCACTGAGACTTACGTTTATCGAAGGGTCTGCTCACGACGTTGAATTACCGGTCCGAACCTAATAACCGTACAACTGTTCGGAACTTAATGACAAACCACCAGAGGTAAATCTGGGGTATATATACTATTGATCTCCCAATAGTGACTGAAGTGGGAATGGATTCGCGCAAAAGTGATGGAAGTCGCAAAAGTGATGGAAGTCACATTGATTGCAAAAGTGATAAAAAATCATGTTCGTTGCAAAGTTCGCGACTCCCTCTAATTTCCGCCTTACGGTCTCAATCAAGGGTGATTTTATCTTTGCTTTGCATCCCTTCTTCTCCTTCTTTTGCCTGTGCTTATATCTAGGAGACGAATAAATACCAGGGTGGTTAAGTACACCTGTATTTACTTATCTTAAGCTCAAACACTAAATTATTATCAATTGTTATTAATATCAATAATAATTTTATGCTTAGTAACTAGCAAGTATGGTATAGTACTTATTAATTAAGGCAGTAATAAATCAATGTTAATAGCGCCATGCCAGTTACATGTTGCCGTCTCACTAGGTTACTAGCGTCGCATTGCTATATTATCGACGCGCGGTGTGACTCACTGACTCATTACCGTGTGGGTAATTACCATATAGACCGAGCGATACTCTTCTTTATCACTTGTTACCAAGTGTTGAACCGATCTATCGATGTGAGGTAGTGTATTAACATACCTCTGCGGAATAGTTACCCGGTCTAGGTAGTAATTACTATAAGACTGATAATAATTAAAGAGTATAAACTAATTATTCACTTCCATGCATGAAGTATTGCTCATATACAGGGGCAATAATGAAAATTAAAAATTTGAATGTTACCGGGATGTAAAATTCGCGGTGATCAAATTTTTTGCTGCTATTAATTTAATTTCTGATAGTCTTAATATTAATTCCTGCACGGATACAAAACTAAATAAGCAGTCGCGGACAATGTTCCAGGGATGGTCCCGAAGGAATAACCCCCAAGCCAAGGTGTTAACTACCGTGCCGAGGGCTGCATGGCACCAGGGAGTGGTGTCTCACACGGTGTCTCTAGGAAATCAGGCCACCTCCTAGAGTATTGAGGCCTTACCCCTGCATGCGGGGCTCTGCAGGGGCGGACCGAATATTTCCCCAGCTAATCGTGGGAATAAAAATGGAGTTTAAAAATTTAAATAAAAGTGTATGTGAGGAGTTATTTGGAGGGGAGTTAGACGTGACGGAGGAAACGCCGGATCCGTTCGAGACGGATAAGTCTCAGGTACGGCAGTACCGGAACTGGCTACATCAGCGGAACGAGCAGCAGCTGGAGATCCTCTCGAAGGTGGAATCGGCCCTGGAGAAGATGGAGAACTTCTCCAGGTCGAAGAAGAACATGCACCTCCCTATCAGGGATGGCATACAGGAGATGAAGAAGGGGCTCGGGGCGCTGCGGTACGACATCGACGATACCGTATGCTACCTCGACTCCTTCGAATACCTTATGAGAGGCCTGTTGGTAAAAAACATAAAGGAGGTGAAGCCACCCAAAAACAAGGGACCTGTGGATGAGGGTAGCCAAACCCTCCCACAGCCGGCTGCGAGGTCCACGCCGGACACGCGCAAGCGGCATAGAGAGCCGACAGCGAGTCCGGAGGTTTCAGTGGTAAAGAAACCGGCGGAGAAGAGGCCTAAAGCCTCCAGAAAAGAAGAGGAGTGGGTCGAGGTCCCCAAGAAGAAGGGCCTCCGGAAAAGAAAAGTGAAGAAGCCTTTTAAAACGCCGGAGAAACCACGCCGTGCGCGCCCAGAGGCGGTGCTCATCAAACCGGCAGAGGGGATGAGCTACGCCTCAATCCTGCGCGATCTGAAGAAGAGCGTTAACCCTGAGGAACTGGGCGCCACAGTCCAGGGAATCAGGGAGACGCGCTCCAAAGATCTGCTGGTGGAACTGAAATGTTACACAAAATGCAGAGGGAGGCTAGACACTGCCTTCAAAGAAGCGGTTGGAGCCAAGGGGACGGTACGCCATCTCATCCCCAGGATCGAGGTTGAAATCACCGACCTGGAACCAACCATTGGAACCGGAGACGTCGAGGAGGCTGTGAGAGGCTTCTTCGAGCAAGAGTCGGAGATAGAGCTCACCGTCTCCCTAACGAAGATACCCTACAGGGGAAACAGGAAGGCGTTTGTTCTCTTAGAGGAAGGAAAAGCCTTGAAACTTCTGAAGGCGGCCCACATCAAAATTGGGTGGGTATCATGCAGGGTTCGCAGGAAGAAGGAGATTAACCGGTGCTATCGCTGCCTTGGCTTCGGCCACATAGCAGTGGACTGTCGTGGACCAGACCGAAGTAGGTGCTGCTGGAGATGCGGCGAGGAGGGTCATACCGCGGGGTCCTGCACAAGGCAACCGCGGTGCTACCTCTGTACGGCAATGGAAGAAAAGCCCCGGAATGATCATATACCGGGGACTATGCGCTGTGCGGCCTTCCGGGAGGCAGCCCTCAACAGGAAGCCTTAGGAGGGCCGCCATGGAGAAGAGATCTGGAGGTGCAAGTCCAGAAAATGAGACGAAGAAGCACGGAGGAGAGGTTAACATCGCCTCAAGATGGCCCCCACCCTGAAGTAATGCCTAACGGCGGTTCCGGGGTGGGATTCCACGGCCTAGAGACAGGGAGGGAGTTTTAGTGGGTAGGGCTGCGCGAGCAGCAGAGTCCCACACATCAGGGGGGCGCGGAGTCCCCTTGACGGTGCATAAAGCATTTCTCCCTTCCTCAAGAAAAAAAAAAAAAAAAAAAAAAAAAAATATTAATTCCTGCAGATAGGTTTCGTAGGTTTCTAATTGTTCAGGGTCTGGAAATGAACTGGGAGTGCACGCGGTTTTACCAAACACTATTTCAAAGGGTGTAAATTTAGTGGCTTCATGTATTGAGGTGTTGTATGCAAACATCGCGAAGGGTAGAAGTTGGTCCCAATCGTCGTAGGTTTCTGCGTACGTCCTTATGTAATCCATCAATACTGCATGGCTCCTTTCCAGGGATCCGTTTGATTGTGGTCTATACCCTGAGGGGGTAATCTGTTTTACTCCGGAAATTTTTGATAATTTTCTGAGTAAATTATTAATAAAACTTTCTCCCCTGTCTGTAAGTATGGCCCTTAGAGCTCCATATTGTGAAAATAAGTGCTTTGCTATCGCATGAGCGACAGTGGTTGCCGAAATATCAGGTATGTGGACGGCTATGCAGTATTTAGATATATTGTCCTGCATAGTAAGAATATGTTTATTACCATCAGGGGTGGTAGGCAATTTTCTTACTGTGTCTAGGGATACTTTTTCGAAGGTGTCGAGGGGTGTATCGGTGATTAACATGGGTTCATGAACTTTAGCTCGTACAATTTTTTTTTTGGCAAATGTCACATTTTCTGACAAATTCAGTGACTTGATCTTAAAGTCCTGGCCACATGTATCTTTCTCTAATTCTTCGAAATGTTTTATTTATTCCTTTGTGACCCCCAATTTTACTTTCATGATTTTCAGATATAATTTGAGTACGTAACTCCTCTGGGGGTATATTTACGTTTCCATAACATATCGTTATTTCCACTTTGGCATTAACGAATTCTTGAGTTAGTAACTCGCACAATTCTCCTTTTGGTAAAGTGTCACTAATATCTCCATATTTTGAAATGCGAAACTCCGGAATAGTTTCTCTTTCTAAGGCTATTCTCAAATTATGTATGGCTACTTTAACGTATTCTTCGTTTACCTCTTCAAAATGGTTTTGTTTAACTATAAGTGAATATATGTTAAAACGTTTATGAGGAGTGATAAGCACTTCTCCTATTTTTGGTTTCCTATCCTTCAGGTCCTGGGGGTCAACTGCTCCCAAGTCCACAAGTAGTCGGCTTACGGGGTGACAAACTCACAGTCAGCCAAGAGAAAATGTACATAGTTTCTTTTCAAATAAGTGAGATTCTCTCGACAGCTACTTAGTCTGACCTGCACGTTTTTACTACTGTGCATCTCCGTTCCACTGGACATTTCACAGGCCTTAGGCAGTGCCGGAGGGATGCCAGTGATTGACGGTCGCAAATGGTCAGACGGCAAACTAGTGGTATCCGTAGTAAGTTTGTCTAAGTATGTATGTATATTTATTCCCTTTCTGCGAGTAATATTTTTGTCAGTTGATAGATTGAAATTAAAGTCGTTGTCAAGTTTTTGTAGAAATGGCGTGGAAATAGCTTTGGGTTTTCTTAGTGCTGAGGGGGTATATTTCCCTAAAGCATCTGGGGTTGAAGCTATTCCAGGGTCGAAAGTGACGCTTTTTCTGGTGTGAGCGTGTAGATTTCTGGTAGGGGCTTCTTCATCTGAAGATGAAATACCGGGGTCCAGATTTTCCTTACTTTCGGAATTTATTACCTTTCCTTTTTCTGAGTCCCTTTTAGTAATTCTTCAGCATTTTTTATAGGTGATTCAATCCTGTTCGTGATTTCAGTCGCGCTTTCAGGTTCCATTTCTTCGATAGCATCAAGGAGCTCTTGATTATTTTCTCCTTCCGAAACTGCTGTGACTTCAAGAAGCGGGGCTTTTTTATTCACTTCTGTCTTCTCCAGCCAGTCTTCATGTGCCTTTAAGGATTGTTAAAATCGTGAAAATGACTTTTCTATATTTTCCTTAGTAGAATTAGTCTTTTCTTATTCCATCTTATCTTTTTCCTGTACTTCTTCTGTTGTACTGTCATCGCTGTCGCTGGGTGTCGGACTCACCATTTTAATGGGTCATGCTTTTTGCTTTACTGTCATAGGGGTTAATTTTTTCTGATCTTCTGGGAAGAATTCAGTTGAGCACTCTGGTGCTTTTGCCGGTGCACTCTTTGGTATTGTTGACGATGGGTACGCTGCAGGTGGCAGATTCAAGCTTGGTAGTACACTTTTTCTTTTTCTGAGAATTGGTGGTGGTTTCCATAACATATTGTTATTTCCATTTTGGAATTAACGAATTCTTGAGTTAGTAACTCGCACAATTTTCCTTTTGGTAATGTATCACTAATATCTCCATATTTTGAAATGCGAAACTCCGGAATAGTTTCTCTTTCTAAGCCTATTCTCAAATTATGTATGGCTACTTTAACGTATTCTTCGTTTACCTCTTCAAAATGGTTTTGTTTAACTATGAGTGAATGTATGTAAAAACGTTAATGATGAGTGATAAGAACTTCTCCTACTTTAGGTTTTGTAATACAATTCAATAAAAATGTATATACCAGGGGTGTTAGTTGAAATTTGCCGGTTTTACTCATAGATGTCGCTAGAGATATGTATACATTTTTATGATTTGGCATCTATTTCATATTTTTCTATGGACAATAACCTTAAAAAATACACAATTACATTGTGCCAAAATAATAGCATCATAGTTGTTTGCCTCAGTGAATATGTCGAGTTTCGTTCCAAGTAGATCGCATTTGCGGCATTCGCTGCTTTTCTTATTTCATCAAAAGAAAGAAAGAAAGAAAGAAAGAAATTTATATTTGTACTGTGACCGAAGGATCAGTAATAGTACTTACAATTCGAAAGATAGTTACAAGTTACACTACTTTATAGCGAAGTGCTATCCAGGGAGGGAATAGAGTAAAAGGATGCTGAGCAGTAGGGTAAACACTCTTTAGCAAGGCACTTAGAGTAGTAAAAGACTTTATTGTCAATTACAACTTTGAATTTAGTAGTATATTTATAAAGTAGTATTGTAACAAACCAAGAAGTGACATCAATGCTTCCGTCTCGAGTCAACTGTTAGAAGAGAAACCAAAAAATTCTGTATCAAAATCATTTATTCAGACCTCTTTTACAGGTGGAACCAATATGGATTTTATCAGGCTGTTGATCTAATCTTTCTTTAGTTTAAATCCCGTCCTCTGACAATTCTCAATATATTCAAATTCACTCGCTTTTCTTAGCTGCCTCCATTCCTCCTTAATCTCCTCCTGTCTCTCTCTTTGTTGTTCTTCTCTCCTCTTTGCCGCTTCCCCTCTTTTCCTCCTAAATTCTTTCTTTTTCCTCTTTCCTCTCTGCCATTTCCCTTCTCCTTCTCTCCTCCTCCTCTCTACCCATCTCCACCCGTCCCTCGTTGCTAAATTGCCGCACATTTTAGTGCCAGAAAGTTTTTGGCGTGGTCGGTGATTGTATCTTCCACAATCATCGTCTGGAACCACCAGCAGTTTGGGGTCGAATTCATCCTGCTAAAATTGATATACATTTTTATCGTTGCCTGTTTGGAGTCAGTCCTGTGTTGGTTAGCAAAATTTTAATTGTCAAACTGTATCTTAAATTGGAAGTTAAATTAAGTTGTCTGGTAATTGTAATATCATACTCCCTTTCTATACTTTTCCTGAGAGATTAAAGTGGTTGTAATTCGCAGCCTAAATTTAAAAATACATGGGTATACTAAGTCGATGCATTTCTACTAGTGTTAATTGCAAACTGGAGATCATCAACATTTTCACCTCATAATGAATGAAATTAGGACTTAAGGTGGCATCTATTAGGTTTAATTGCAAACACTTTCGTGAATCGACAATCTTAGATGGTAAATTACCTAAAAGTTTCAAATTAATTTTGCCTGTCCTAAATTCTTTTTACATTAACACTAAATGGATAACGGATAAATATTTTTGTTAGTAAGGTTTCGTGAAATATATAGAAATGGCTAATTTTAAGATGTTAATATTTATATAAGCCGAAAACATTTGAAAGCGTGCATCTTGCATGTGCATAAAAACATTCATTCATTATCCATCTACTGGTAATGTAAAAAGAATTTAGGACAGGCAAAATTAATTTGAAACTTTTAGGTAATTTACCATCTAAGATTGTCGATTCACGAAAGTGTTTGCAATTAAGCCTAATAGATGCCACCTTAGGTCCTAATTTTATTCATTTATCTCGGCTAAGTGAATAGTGAAATATATCGAAAATTGTTTGAAAAAGCTGTGAGCGGTGCTAGCTTGGTTCGTTTATCGCAGAAAGTCCCTGGATAGGCATGTATATAAACGGAGGTTCGATTCCTCCTAGCACATGCAAGATGCAGGCTTTCAAATTTTTCGGATTCGATTGTCTTTTTGTTAGCTTTTTTCATATGGATAATCTCGATCCATTTAGTGAAGAGATCTACGAACACTGACAAATATTGATTTTTTCCCTTTTTACTCAACGGAAGCCTGGTTGCTACGTTTCGTTCTTTGACAAATTTTGCAGTTTTTCACGTACAACTCTCTCTATCTCCGAATACAACCCTAGCCAGTAGTAGCACTTACATATTTTCGCGCGTGTTTTTTCAGATCCTAAATGTTTTGTTTGCAATTCGTCATGGTTTTCTTTTAAAACCTGTGATCTTAATTTTTTAGGCACAACCAATTTCCATGGCTTGATGTCTGGTAAGAGGGAAGATTTAAGTCGATCTGGTCTAAAGAAATACAGTTGAGAGTCCCTAATTCTCCAATCTTCGTGATCCTATGGTCTTTTTCCGACTCGTCTTATTTGTGCTGAGTACCAATCATCTGTTTCGTCATTTATTTCCACTTTTGGTTTTTCTACGCTGTATGCCAACACAGATGCTGTTAATTTTGTTGTTTTATTAGATCTTGAAAGAGTGTCTGGGACTAGGTTTGAACTTCTTTTTTTATATAGATTACTTTGTAGTCGAACTCGAGCAGTTCCAATGCCCACCTAGCTAATCGTCTTATAGGATTTTCCAGTTTGTGTGAGCATTTAGATGCCATGTGATCTGTTATTACTTTAAAACTATAATCCTCGAGGTATGGTCTGAATTTTCTAACAGCCCACACTACCGCTAAACATTCTTTCTCTGAGGCCAAGTATCGTGACTGAACCATGCAGATTTTTGCTCGCGTAAGCAATTACATAGTTTGTTCCGTTTATGGTTTGAATTAGGACCGCTCCCAGGTCTGTGTCACTAGCGTCTGTTTCTGATTAGAAAGGTTGTGAAAAATCTGGGCAGGTTAAGATAGATGCTGATGTCAAGAGTTCTTTTATTTTTTCGAAAGCTGCGTTTGGTTCCCCTTCCCTAATCCCATTTTTTTTATCCTTCTTTAATAGTCTGTTTAATGGTTTTATTATTTCAGCAAAGTGTGGTATAAACTATATATACCAATTTGCCATTCCTATTGTTGGTTGTGATTGTTTAGTATTTTTGGGTTTAGGGAATTCCAAGATTGGCTGAATTTTATCATCATCAATTTGAAGTGCTTTTTCATTTACTTTAAACAAAGCTATTTGATTTTTGAACAACCGAATTCACTCTTGTTTAGTGCTATTGTCAAGTTTGCTTCATTAATTTTATCCAGTGCAAGGTTCAAGTACTTTTAATGGTCGTCAAAATTTTGAGTTATAATAATGATATCTCCCAAGTAACAAAAAACTTCTGGCTTGAACTCTGGAGTTATAATCTTATCCATCAGTTTCTGGAAAGTTGGCGGAGCATTTGTAAGACTTAATGGCATCCGTTTAAATTGATACATACCCTTTCCAGGGACTGTAAATTCTGTGATAGATTTTGAATTTTTGATTTTTTAATCATGACCATTGGGTTAGACCAGTTGGAACAAGAAGGTTCTATTATTCCTTGTTTTAGCATTTCTTCTATTTCATTATTTATTTTTTTTTTTTTACTTTAGGGCCTACATGAGGCTCGGTTGTCTCGCTTTAACGTTGGAGGAACCGCGAGACAACCAAGTCGCTCTTTTCCTGCAACTTCATTTTGTTTCGCTTTACCGCTGACTTCCTTTTGCTTTAACCGTTTTTATGTTTCACTTTAATACGACAATATTTACTTTCCTTTTGCTCTAAGCGCATCATATAATAGTATCTTTGCGTGATAAGATCATGGCCCTGAACGTGTATTTCATATTGAGTCAAGTGTGTCTGTTTGAGTTCTGTTCCCAATTCCGGTATTTTATTTCCCACTAATTCTTCTAATTTATTTTGTTTGTTTTGTTTGTTTTATGGGTTTACCCCCTATATTATTCAATAAAATTGCCCTGTTTCTAAAATTAATCTATGAGTTTCTATTCCTAATCTTGCTTGTTTCGTTCAGAATTTGATTTGCTATTATAAAAATGCCTGTCTTTACTGTTTCCTTGTCTTTGCAATTTTTTCCCCCAGGTTCCTAATTCTACCGTTGACTTGGAATGTGTTTTGTGTCGAAATTCTGGATAAGCTTGGAATATCTTCATAAGGGTTTGCTTGGGGAAATTGGGCTTTTTTTCTTTTTGGAATGGATCTGAGTCATCGTCCGTTTGAGTGAAGTCGTTAGTTTTGATTCCTTTTTATAATTTTCTTATGCCTTTAATTCCTGACTTAATCCGACTATTTACGCTTTTTGGAATTTTACTATCACTATTTATTTTGTTTTTACTTATCTTGTCACTATCCTCATTACTTGTTTTGCCCCCTTTCATCAATTCTGTTTAGGCGATTCTAAACTTGGTTTGGGTAGGGAGATAGCCATTGTCTTCATGTGATTACGAATTGATGGTCTACCTGGTAGCCACCAAGTTTCGGTATCGCAATTTAGAGTCATTTTCATGCTTTTAATCATGTCTGTCCCCAAAATGCTCGTAGATTTCAGTTTAGGGACTGGTCGAAACGACATGGGGCATAATTTCTCAAGTGATACGATAGAGTACAAGATAATCCAAATTAGTTAATACAAAGTGCACAGTCACATAATGAAAGCAAGAATGAGAATTAGTACAATTAAACTGCAACAGCTGCAAAAAACCGGGATATTTCAAAAGGGAATGTCCATATTTAAGTCACTACTGGGAAAAATTCTAAGTTCAAATTTTTCGATTTTTAAACCAATCTCACAAAGTCTAATGGTAGCGAACGGAGAAACCGTGGAAATAATAGGACAGGTGGTTATTCCAATTAGAATTGGTAAGGACATGAAGCATATGGGGCATAATTTCGTAAGTGATACTTATTTCTTTTTGCATAAAGAAAAATTTTACTTCATATGTTTTCTTCAGTCTTTTTTGTGAAGCTAATTTTTTACATTGCATAATATCAAACGCGGTTAGTGTAACTGCTCTCTGTGAAACACATGTAGGATGTTTAGAAACCTAACCTCAAAATTTAAATATATGATATTTCAGCACGAGACAGGGTTTGTTTCTTTGTGCATTTTTTTCTTCATCTGTCTTGATTTGTTTCGTTGCTTCATCACTTCTGCCACTAGAGTTCCACTATTTTCGTTTCCCATAAGAGAAAATACTTTGACTTAGCATAATATCCCAGCATACGAGTTGGGTACATTATTTCCAGATTTTATCTGAGAAGAGTTTCTTGAAGCAGGTTTGTCTTTAGAAATAATTCAATTTCATAATATAATTTTGTTGATTCTGTTCAATTATTCTAATTTCAAAAATCAATTATATCTGCAGTCGCGATATTCCATTTTGCCTCCTTCTGTTTCCTCTTCTGTTTTTTATTCCTCTCACTTCGTATATTACTTTCTATGTAAGCTTCCTTCTTAAATTGCGAAGAAGTACGTTTCTAATGATGTCTTCGAAAAAAGATCGCGAAATTTGGAAGGATAAATTTATTAATCCGTTCCAAAAAAAGAAACATAATTTCACATTAACACATTCGAACACATTCGCCGTGTTTCTGACAATTTACGCGTAAAATTCCAAAATTTACGAGAAGATTCACAAATTTGCAACACATGCAGATTTGAACTTACCAACTTAAAAGGAAGATCATTCTTGAATTGCGACCATAAATTTTGAAAAATCCAATAAGTTGGCGGATTTGGATGAAAATTGGTACCAGGGGATTATTTGGGTCGCTGAATACGAATTTGAGATGGGAAATGAAGATCCATTATGGTGACCAGAGAACCATTGTTTTACCTCCATATTTGGCTAGTGAATGTTTCATACGTCTCTTCACAACCTCAGTTGATAGACTGGCGCGTTTCGCATACTCGTATTCAATTGTTCCTTACTTGACGTTGTTACTTCCCTATGACAATGGATAATGAATTTTTGAATATCGACATCAGATACGTTTTCAATGAACCCACCAATGAATTCCGCCAATTCATTAGATTTTTCGAAATTTTTGGTCGCCATATTGGATCAGCCATTTCGAATTTTGACCCCGAATTCATATTTAGCGACGAAAATAACCGCTTAGTACCAATTTTCAATTAAATCCATCCAGTAGAACGTCCCGCACATTTTGGGTCCACTTTGCGATTTTCGGTCTGCACAGTGAAGGCGTTCAAGGTCAATGACACAAAGATGCAGTGTGATGACGAGTATCATAAAGCGGGTATTAAAGTACTTGATCAAATTATGAAAAAATTTAACGTCTCTAAAAGTGGACAAGAAAAATTTCAACTCCTTTCACTTGCACCAAAATCTTGGGGACGCAGAAAACTAAGGCAAGTATTTGGTACTTCAGAGCGGCAAGCAGTTAAGGTGAAACAATTAGTTTCAGAACATTTAATTCTTATACTCCCAAATCCAAAAAAAAGGAAGAGCATTGCCCCTGAAAATTGAAACTCTTATAAAGACATTTTTTATGAACGCGATGACATTAGTCAAACAGTAGACACTTTGTGTCGGTAAAAAATGATGATGGAACTCGTTCACATGTCCAAAAAAGACTTCTACTATGTAATATTAATGAGTTGTATTCATAATTTACAGCAGAACACGAAGGTCTGAAGATAAGTATTTCAAAATTTACAAAACTCAGTCCTCATCATTGTCTTCGTGCAGAATTCAGCTCAATCATTTCACTGGAATAACGACCAAGCTACAATTTTCACTGTCGTGATTTACTATAAAGATGGTGGAGAGCTGAAACACAGAAGTATCGCGATAATATCCGATAATTTAGCTCATGACACGGTGGCTGTTCATGAATATCAGAAGATTACAATAAATGATCTGAAAAATAACTTTGAGTCAAAGAAAATTTATTATTTCACTGATGGTGCTGGCCAACATCTCAAAAATAAAATTAGCTTTGCTAATATCCAAGCTCATGAAGAAGATTTCGATATCCCAACAGAATGGCACTTTGATGGTACAGCTCGGCAAAGGTGCGTGTCATGGCATAGGGGCGAATATAAAGAGATTTGCAGCTCGTTCTAGCTTACAACGTTCTTCAAAACATCACATACTCACCCCTCAAGCTTTATTCCAATGGGCAAAGAGTAATTGCAAAGAAACCGAAATTTTCTTCAGCAGCAAAGAAAGTTACGCCATAGCAACCGAGATTCTGGAAAGACGATTTGACCAAGCAGTAATGATTCCGGGTACGCTGCAATATCAGGCTTTCATTTCTACTCAGGCTGGAAAACTTTTAATAAAAAAGTTTTCATGTTCTGAAAAGTATGACATCTTCCCAAAAGGCCAAAAAAAGAAACCACAGAAGAGGCCCCACGAAATTACCTCCAAAAGCGAAAAAAATCGCCAAGAAACACAATTCTACGAAATAAGCTATGTATAAAAAGGCAGAAGGTTCCAAAAAAACAAAATTCATCAAACTCACATTCAAATAATTCACCCAGATAAACAGTAACATTACTATCTTACAAATTCAATAACTAGGTATAAATTCAATAGATTTAATTTTCAAAACATATAATATTGTGTAATGTGAATAATAATAATTTAATTTCTTTTTTTGTTTCATTACCAACAGCTTGAAAGGCGCCGCCAAGAAGATCGCTTTATTACCATCGCACGTCAGAGAGGTTCACAGGCAAGCCACAGAGGGCACCACCTGGCAGGCATGGCATCTGAAACCAACCACGTTTAATCTGGACGCAGAAAGGCGCGAGATTGCGGCCAGAAGTCCGGTAAGTCTCTAAGACTATATTCCGGGTCAATACAAATCGCTTTGTGGTTATATTCCTTCTTTTTTTTAATTGTTTGAATTGACCTGTGCGGCTCTCAGGCTCTCTTAGAGCTAAATCGCCTTGTTTAGGCGCTGTACGCCACTTTGGCAATAATATCTTTTTCTTGACTTATATCGAGCCAAGGGCTTTGCCCGTTAACTGAAATAAATGGTGACTACTTATTTTAATGTCGCTTAATTTTTTTTTTGCGAGAGCTTCTATATTCTAGGTTAAGTTTCCTTTCTAACCTCCAAACTACCTGATCCAAACTCCCGAATCCATCCAGCCCTAGCCGGAACTCTATTGCTTTGGCTTTGCTTTTTTTGGCTAGCATGCAAATTTTATTTTCAGGGTCAACAATAATTATAAATATGGCGTCGGGAGACGCCAGACGCACTTCTTGAAGACGCCATAGTAACGCAGGTGACGCCGAGGATAATCCCGAATCCTCGGGTCCGCATTGATAAAATTTTACTTTATTTTTGTCGTTTCAGTGGAGGTCACCCGTTATAATTGAGTGTAAATACATTACTGAGGGGTTAATAATTATTGACTGTAAGTAAAATAAGCATATACTCCAGAAGAAATGTATATTATTATTATTATTAACAATTAGAGTAATTTCAAGTGTCATAATGATAAGAGTATTGATATAGATTAATTATTCATTTTTCTACAATGAGTACCTAACATCGAATTTTATATACCTATAAAACTACATGCAGCTTTGTCATACATTATGTGTATATTGAAACAATAGTTGATATATAATACATAATACGCATGAAATGATATAAAAACACTTTGTGTTTGTGTGAGTGTGTGTGTGTGTGTGTGCCGGAGTTTATATTTAGAATGGGTTTAATTACACAAATACTTTCGCAAGCGCATCTGCGCCTGCACTTGCAATGAATGGACGTGATGGATGAAAGGCTACATCTAAAATACTCTCTTCAAATTTTTTGCGATGCGCCGTTATTTCTTGAACACAAGTTTTGTTGTCCATATTCCATAACCTTATACTGCAATCATGGCCTGAAAAATACATTCAATATGAAAACAAGAGTTCAAAAAAAACAAATAAAATTACTTGTTTTTGAGACAAAAAAATTTAAAGAATGCTATCTTTTATTACAAAAGTCTATCTTCTAGGAATGACTAGATCTTGTATATAGTGTAAGGGAAGAAGCTTAAAGTTTATGGGGATCAGAGCGTCAACTTTTTTATTCTCAGGAGATAAACCTGAACTTAAAGCAACCACGTAAGGTTATTTTGCAAGTGTACCTGTGTTATCAGCGCACTGATCAAGCCAGAAGGTGTCTTATTTGACGCAACGGGCTCAAAATAACTTTCCTTTCAGGCCCACAATATATAGTTCAATTCGACGTCCAAAAATAAAGAATGATAATACTTAAGAATCCACGATAGAAATTCATGAATAATAATTATAAAGGAGGACTTCCGAGGCATTTAAAAGTTGTTTACCCATATTTAGGAAAAAATGGACATTTGCTTTATCAGCGAAAAAAATATTTTTATGATGCACGCACGAAATGTACCACATTTTGTGGTACATTTGTGAGAGCCACCCATTAAGGGATGCTAAAAAACAACCCCGACCCTGTTAAATCGAAGGGGACGAAGTAATTCGCTCTCTTATGTTGAGACCACTAGGAGCCAGATCCCCATGGAGGCTGGGGAGTGGTAACTGGTGGAAAGGAAAAAAAAATTCAAAAACAGAATATAAAAGTGCAAGAAGCACGTCATTCGAGGGCAAAAACCCGCCTAGATCAGACAAGGGGCCGTAGGACCAATTGTAGACCTTACAATTTACACGCCTCGCCTTGCCTCAAGGATTGGGGACTGGTGCGTTCTCGAAGCGAATACCTTAAGCGACCACCAGTGCATTGAGTTCAGTATGCAGGAACGGAGACACTCAGTGAACACAGGAATTTGTACATATACACATCATACCATCATGCGAGTCGTCCATCCACCACTGTTAACGACGATAACATCGAAAAAGTGAAGAAAATTATGCTTGAAAATCGCCGTCTTGGCATTACAAAGGTAGCAGAGGCTCTCAACATCTCTTATGGATCGACTCAACATATTGTGGTTTTTATTTTGGGTATGAAGCTCGTCACCGCCAGATTCGTACTGAAAACGATAATGCACCGTCACATTCCAGCCTAATTGTGACTGAATTTTTGGCTAAAGACGAAACGAAAGTCATTATTCAGCCACCGTATTTGCCACATTTGGCACCCAGTGACTTTTTCCTGTTTCTAAAACTCAAATATCCGCTCCGAGAAACGCGCCATGAGTCGATTGAGGCCATAGAAAGAAATTCGCTGAAGGAAGTAAAGGCCATACCAGCCGATTCCTATAAGTAGAATATGGAAAATTAGATTAACCGTTGGCATGCTTGTATTGGCTCAAAAGGAGCCTATTTTGTAGGGAATAACAAAGATTTTTATTAAAATACATAAAAATGTTGTTTTTTTTAATTAGTCCGGGTCAAATTTGATCAGATGGTATGTATATATAATGAACTAAAATAATTAGCTGCGCAGTGGGTATAATTGTCATTAATTCTCAGATTCTCCATAACAATTACAGATAGTAACAAAAAAAGTTATAAACATCAACAATAACTATTGTAGATTTCCTGATAATGCGGACATCTCATTTAATCCAGAATATATTTTTTAATTCAGGAAAGAAGAATTAAATCATTTTTGCTCCATCCACCAACTGAGATATTTATACCGTGATATATGCTTTAAAAACTGTAAATTATTTTTACAAGCTCGGTGCTTCTATAAACATATTTCGAGTGCAAGTGCAAGTGTCATCACTGCACATTAGGTTGGTCCAAAAAGACTTTTTTTAATAGAGGGTCTCGATCCCCCAATTTGTTTCTAAATACAAGAAAAGTATGCACGAATTTTTTGGTGAGAGCTGTCACCCAGCGTCCGGTTCCCCTGACTAGGTGCTGCTCAGGCTGGCCAGGTTGACACCAGGACTGGCCCGACACCGGGCCTCCTGGTCCCGCCACACCAAGCGTCGTTCGAGGGGTTCCCCCATGGTTGACTCTCGGTTAGAGCTGGCACCCAGCGTTAGGTTCCCCTAACTGGGTGTTGCTCAGGCTGGCCAGGTCGACACCCACCGATCACCCGGAGATGCCGCGTCGAACGCCGACCGATGGGTTCCCCCATGGCCGGTTTTCGACATGTCATTCCTTTTGTCGACTCCCCGCAAGACTAACTTATTATCAATGAGCGTGGGAGGACGAATTTTGTTTAATAATATGGATTTCAACGAAGGGGAAGAAGTGAAGCAACATCTGCCGACAGTCCAAGGTCGGGATATTAAAATTTTTGTGTTTTTCTGTTTGTTTCAAAGAGATATCTCTCCAGCGAGGAGTTGAGGTTTTCCTCTTTTATATTTCCTACCAGAAATCCCGAAGCACGAGAGGAAGCAGTGAAAAGTGATCGAAGTAGCATAACTTCGCTCGTACCTGAGGTAGGCTTGGCAGATTCCTAGATTAGGTTTCCCTTGCTTTAAAAAAAATTTTAATCGTATATATTGAATGAGACCTGGAATATTGTTGCCCCCCCCCCCCTTCTATTCACGAACCGCGACTCAGTCCCTGTTCTTTTTTGTAGGTTGATGAATATGGCAAGGACATTTGACGTAAACACTTTCTTTGGATGCTTGGAGAATATATCCGAGGCTTTAGAAGCGGTTTATAAATCTAGTGTACAAATCGCCGTGAGTGAAGAAAAGGCTACAGCGTTTGAAAAAAAAGGTTCAGATATCAATTCGTCTCTATCAGGAAATGGTACGTGGAAAAAACGTAGAAATACTTCACGTTTCGGCGTAACGACTTTCGCGGGGAAGCACTTCGAAAAGATCGTTGATTCATCGGCTAAATAAACGTACTGCAAGGGTTGTGAAATATGGAAAAAGAACAAAGATTAATATCCAGAAGAATATGATGAAAGATTCGATGGGCACAAAATTTGCGATGCTAATTACGAAGAACCGACTGTGAAAATGGCAGTCGATAATGTGAAAGAAATCTTCAGTAGCTCAATTTAAAATGATAGACTCAAATATACGCGCTTTATCGGCGACAGTGCCACTTTTGAAGATATTTCGAATTTAAATTCATACGATACTGTAGTACAAAAACAGGAATGTTATTCACACGTAATAAAGAAAATGCAAACGCGAAGCCAAATTAAAAAAAAAATCGAAGGTTTAGGAAGGGAAAGTAAGAATACACTGAAATTAACTGCCCGGTCGGCGCAGATAGCTGGTGCGAGTATCGCTGACCGGAAATTGAGTGACTTGCCCCTAACAGGGTGTTGCTCCAGGCGAAGCCAGGCACTTTTAGACGTGACAAACGTATCGTGCCCGCGTCGAGTACCAATGAATGGGTGCCCCAATGATACCACCCTGAAAACACCGACCATGCATTAACTGACCGACTGACCAAGCCGGTGAAGATGAAAAGGCGAACGCAATCCTCGAGGGGAACCGGTCATTGAAATATCTTTGTAACCGCCGGCGCCGTATCATCACTCTTTTTCGTCATTTGTATATTTCCAGAAATAGTACAGACTTAAGCGACTGGCACCAGGGGAAAAAGTAAGAATGTTATAAGATTTCCACTTAATATTGAAAATATTGCAAACAATGGAACCCTGCTTAGAAAAACTGTTAGAACCCGATAGAACCCTGTTAGAACATGGGTTTCTACCTGGGTGTAAACGAAGTTGTACAAGGTTTTTGCAGATGGGTTCTGCCCCGGATTTTATCCGGTTTTAAGAAGGGTTCGAAAGGGTTGGAACCAGGTTGTACTTGATCCTAAGAAGGGTTCTAAATGGTTCAAAAAATTGTTCGCCAATCAGGTATATGACATGGGTGTCAAGCGGGTGCTAAGAAGGACTTTAAAGGGTTTTATCTGATTTTATGCGGGACCTGAAATAGTTCCGCGTATATGGTCTTAAACGGGTGTTAAGCAGGTCGTATTCGTATCCGTATCCGGTCCATAACAGGGTTCTATACGGAACCAAAAACACGCATAGCGCACTTTCACCAAATGTGTCAATCTATGTCCCCGCTAAGGACCGTTCAGGCCCTGATAGACGACCACACCTATGATTCCTCAGATACCCGGTACAACCACGCTAGACCCGTTTAAACACTCAAAGTGCACTTTATAAGAATAATTTCCATATACTAATCCCGGCCGGTAGCCAGGTATACCCTGTTACGTCCTGTTTTCCAATTAAAATAATATAATTTGAGTACCAACTACCCATGTAGAATTCGCTTACACCCGGATAGCATTCCAAAATTATGTTATGATTTCCCGGTAGAACCCAGGTAGGTCCGGATAAAGTGCCAGAGCTTATGATTGGAACCTAACCGGGTTCTAAATGGCATTTTACCTGGTTCCAATCATGGTTTGAGCGGTTTTTTTAAGCTAGAGAATGACTATTGAACACACTGAAAAAGACCATGCTGACAAGCGAGAGATGATTTTGTCATATAATGAACTAGAATCTTTTAAATCGGTCACAAAATGTCGATTTAGAATTCAGAAAACGGGAATTTTCGTGTGCAAAATCTGTATTTTTCAAATTTTAAATACATTTTCATAATCCTAGTTTACTGTATAGAAAAACTGACGTCATTTATCACTGCAGTAGTCGGGCTACGTTTTTATTTTAAGAGCTTCGAAAAATTACTATTAACTCTAATATGTGTGAATATTTATACGTGGAAAAATGTTTCTAACTTTTTGAAATGTTGCTAAATATAATCCTTAACTTTAAATATATTTGGTAAAATAGTTTGTTTTTTTATCTCCGAAAATTGCCCTTATTTTTATATAGTCACATTAGGTAAGCCTCTTACGGTTCTTTGCAAATTCCAAGGGGTTAAAATTTTTATCTAATGTGTTTTAGTACGATTTCCATTCTATCATGACTTTGTATTGGCCTTGATGAGATCCTTTATAGCGGTTAATACAGGGTGGGCCATCTAACATTTGGAATTTGAATCGTCTATAAAAAGAAAAATTATGGATACTTTTTCAAAAGTATGGTTTTATTAGAAAGATTGAACCATTCCATTTAAGAATGAAACACAAAACCATTCAAATGACTGCCACGGCTGGCCTTACAGTGCCCCATTCGATCAACCCAATTTTTCAGTACATTTTTGATTTCTTAGGCTTTAATCGCCTCTTGATGGTTAGCGTAACACTTATACTTAACGGCTGCCCACAAAAAATAGTCCAACGGAGTCAAATCACAGCTCTGAGGCGGCCAATTGACATGAGAATTTCGGCTGATTATTTGATTTTCGAAAATGGTGCGCAAAAGATCGATTATTACGTTGGCTGTGTGGCAAGTGGCCCCGCCCTGTTGATAGCAAATGTCGTCCATGTCATACTCTTCAAATTTTGGAAACAAAAATTCGTTCAGCATGGTACGGTAACGCTCGCCATTGACCGCAGCGGCGGCTTCTTGCGCATTTTCGAAGAAAAATGGCCCAATGATGCCACCGTACCAAAATCCGCACCAAACAGTCACTCGTCGTGGGTGCATTGGCTTCGCAATGATGACCTTTAGATTTTCTGAGCCCCACATGTGACGATTTTGCTTATTGACCCTATTGACCATTTTCCCAAACAATCAAAAATGTACTGAAAAATTAGGTTGATCATGAATGGAAAGGTTCAATCTTTCTAATAAAACCATACTTTTGAAAAAATATCCATAAGTTTTTTTTTTTTAGACGGCCCACCTTGTAGAAGGAGAACATTCATGAGGGCAAGACAAATCTTTTCTTACATGACTGCTAGACTTAGTCGTTAAGAAGGTGTTATACGTCCGGCGATAAAAGGGAATGAAATTCAAATAAAATATGTTTTATTCGAATAACGAAAAATCTCATTCCTGAAACGGCACTCAATTGACCACACTTGATATCCACATTGTGCATGTGCTCTCTCTTACTCCACTGGACACTATCGGTATTCTCTTTAGCTATGGTAGGAAGTGGCTAGCGAACACGAACGCTCCCCCACTACCAGTGCACAGTGTAGAAAAAAATAAGAAAGTGCAAGAGACGTCCAAGCAAGGGAAAATGCACTTGGAAAGTCGGGGAAAATTAACCCCTTCTCCAGGGCCACCGATAGGAGAGGAGTTAGATAAGAGGGCGCGTTTTCGCTAGAAGATTCATTTTAGGGAAAGTCTCACCTACGCTCTGGCGTCTTAACCTGGTAAGTCCACGCCTGAAGATCCCCCGAGTCTTCACGCTCTTCCCCTCGGCAGAAGATCTGCCTAGGTCTTCTCTTCTGGAAGATCCATTGAGGTCTTACATCTTTCTCCCACCTACACCAGAAGATCCACTTGGGTCTTCCACTCTGGAAAATCCCTCGTTCGTTCGTTTGCGACAAGTGATAACTTCTCATCTCTCCAGATTCCTCCACAGCAGTTTCTTTGAAATCGAATTTTTTCGAGACTATTCTCTAAAAGTATTTTTATTTTAAAGCCTTTTCTTTAAGAGACATCGTAAATTATTGTTAGGTTTCCCATTTTTGCTTAGATATTCAATCTGTAGAGAAGAGAAGTTTTCGTAAGACTGCTCGCGTTCAGGGAAATACCGTTACAGAAATAAGTGATGACATACGATCAGGATGATTACCTCAATATCGTTTTAAATTACGCTGATCAAAACTGATATTATTGTGCGTTTAAACGTAATGGACTTTTGTTTTCTTGTTATTGTGTAAAGTCTTGGGTTGTGGGGATTTGAATATATGCTTCAATAAATGCTTTCTGCTCAAAACTTTTTTTACAGGCGGAAGTCCCCCCCCCCCCCCCGCGAAACGTTTAGGAAACTTGGCGACCAGCATAATAATATTGATATATAAAATATAATATTGAAAAACGGTAATTCAACCACACATAAGATTTTAAGAAATTAAATACCAATATTTTCTATTTAGCCTCTGGAGCTGTGCGCTAATGCCCCTCCCCTACGCAATTTCACATGAATATAGTATATATTGAATCAATATTGTTAATTTCACCACAGAAATCATGGACTATTTCGCTGTTAAATAGGGGAGTAAAATTAGTACACACATTTCTTATCTACTGTAGTTGACCTACCGGTCATGAAAGTCATCTCAACAGATAAAATATGACATTATATTTTGTCAGTCTTGTTCTATCAATTCAGCTGGAAATAATCCAGATTTAATCATACCGCTTCGACAGATGCCGTAGGCTATAACATCTGACCTAATAGGGGGCATATACATATTGGATCTATAACTTAATTCGTGCGGTTTTTTTTCAAAATTTGAACGTTTATTTAAGAAAAACATGAACAATAGTATTATTCAAAGTATTGCCCATCTGAAATTATGACTTTTTCCCATCTTTGTGGTAATTTGTGGATTCCATCCCAAAAAAACTGCGCCGGCTTGGCGGCCAAGAATGAATCAAGCCAATTTTTAATACCCTGTTCTGATGTAAACCGTATTCCAGTGAGGGCGTTCTGCATCGACCGGAACAAATGGTAGTCAGTGTTACGTCCCAAGCAAAAGGCGAGGGTAGTTTGGATTTTTGGATGTAAGGGAGGAGGTTAGCTGATTATATCAGGTTGGTAAGGCCTGATAATTTATTTTTGTTTGTGGGTACGTTGTCACTTGTCAGGTCTATGGGCCCTGAGTTGTTCACAATGATAATAAAACACTGAATTTATGAATATGTAAGATAATTTATGATAAATGAATAAGATGTTATATAAGTTTTCACACAGGATGGTACTTAGGTGGTAACTTACTTGTCTACCTCTTAAATTAGTGGGCAAAAGAGAGAATTGTCGTTTTTTACTCCTATTATTGCAAGTCAACGGCACAAATCCTTGCAGGATAGTTGGGTTTCGTTTGAGTCTCCGTGAAGTAGCAAAAAAAAAGATAAATTTCGCAGGAGGTATGGTGTAAGGGATGCAAGTCCACCAGCAACTGATGTGATCAATTATCCGCTTACGTATCTTGCTAAGTACACGAGAAATGAATCAAACATGCACATAATCCAAAGGAACTATCTAGCAATGATCCAATGAGACTTACATTTAGCGACGGGTCTGCTCACGACGTTGAATTACCGGTCCGGACCTAACAACCGTACAACTGTTCGGAACTCAATGACAAACCATCAGAGGTAATCCTGGGGTATATATACTATTGATCTCCCAATAGTGACTAAAGTGGGAATGGATTCGCGCAAAAGTGATCAATCAAGGGTGAATTTATCTTTGCTTTGCATCCCTTCTTTTCCTTCTTTTGCCTGTGCTTATATCTAGGTGACGAATAAATACCAGTGTGGTTAAGTACACCTGTATTTACTTATCTTAAGCTTAAACACTAAATTATTATTAATTGTTATTAATATCAATGATAATTTTATGCTTGGTAACTAGCAAGGATGGTATAGTACTTGTTAATTGCGGCAATAATGAATCAATGTTAATAGCGCCATGCCAGTTACATGTTGCCGTCTCACTAGGTTACTGGCGCCGCATTGCTATATTATCGACGCGCGGTGTGACTCACTGACTCATTACCGCGTGGGTAATTACCATATAGACCGAGCGATACTCTTCTTTATCACTTGTTACCAAGTGTTGAATCGATCTGTCGATGTGAGGTAGTGCATTAACTTACCTCTGCAGAATAGTTACCCGGTCTAGGTAGTAATTACCATAAGACTGATAATAATTAAAGAGTATAACTAATTATTCACTTCCATGTATGAAGTATTGCTCATATACAGGGGCAATAATGAAAGTTTAAAAATTTAATGTTACCGGGATGTAACATCAGAAGAGGCAAGGTCTGGGCTATAAGGCGGGTGGGGTAAAACTTCCCATCCACTGTTTTCCAAATAGTTCTTAATCAGAATAGCAACATGGGACCGAGCATTGTCATGATGGAAAATTATTACCTCGTGTCCGGTCAGATATTCCGGGCGTTTTTCGGCTATTGCTCTCTTCAAACGGATTAATTGTGTTCGGTAGCGTTCTCCATTGATGGTTTCACCTGGTTTTAGCAGCTCATAATACAGCATACCCTTCTGATCCCACCAAATACAGAGCATTACCTTCGCGACATGGATATTCGGCTTCGCCGTTGATTTGGTTGGTTGGCCGGGTTTTGCATATGATTTTTTGTGCTTGGGGTTGTCGTAATGGATCCATTTTTCATCACCAGTAACAATCCGATGCAAAAATAACTCCTTTTTGTGGCGTTCCAGCAGCATTTCGGACATGCAAAACCGCCTTTCAACGTCTCTCGGCTTGTGTTCATGTGGAACCCAATTTCCTTGCTTTGTGTTTGGCAACAATCTTCATCGAGTAATGCTTCCAGTTCTTCACCTTCAAACTTTTTTGGCTGCCCAGGACGTTCTTTGTCTTTCAAGCCAAAATCACCGCTTTTAAATCGTGCAAACCACTTTTGGCACGTTCGCTCAGCTAGAGCATGTTCACCATAAACTTCCACCAAAATACAATGACTTTCGGCAGCAGTTTTCTTCATATTAAAGTAATGAAGAAGAACTCCCAGCAAAAACACTTTTTCAGGCACAAAGTTCGACATATTTGAATGAAAAAAATTATTGTTGTTTACGCTTCAAATGAATGAAATATACTGAAAAAGATGCACAATGACAGTAGCTTTCCAACGCATGTTCGGAATATTGAAACGATGGAATAATAATCAAGTTACGCCATCTCTTAGCAAACCGCACGAATTAAGTTATAGATCCAATACCTTCAAGGGCTGTCGAAGTTACTGAGCCAGCGGAAACACATTGCCTTACAGGGTGACGATGAATTTAGGAAATTAATGTAAGAAGCACGAAAAGCGATTCCATAATGCCATAAAAGAAATATAACGTTGATATCAAGGAAGACTGAATCTTAATATAGTGATTTACTCTTGTTGGACTTTGAAAAAACAAAATAAACGACAGAAAATAAGACGAGATATACCATATATATTTTTTAGTATAGAAATACGCAGAAGTAATATGAACGAAAGATGCACTTCTGAAGTGCACCACTTGTTCAAGAAAAAAGATTCCAATAAACCAACGTTTCTTCATCTATATGGTATTATAAAGTTAGGGACAATCTCTGAAGTGATGGAACATATGTGACGGATTAATGTGAAAATAAGTCTTGTCTACACACTTGGTAATAAAATGTAGTTTTATTTTACTTACTTCCGGACAGGAGGTACAATCCGTGCGGGTCTACTGCAAGACTAGTAACAGCATCTAAGTGTGCGACCATTGCATGTGCTAATGTTGCAGAACGATGATCGTAGAAGCGAATGTGTCTATCTTCATAGGCTGCCACGATAACTGGTAATACTGGGTGAGCCACTATACGATTTACACCTTTTGTTCCATTATTTTCCAACCTGCATACCGGTGTTGCAGTTTCAGCGTCAAAGATTATACAAACTTCTTCATAAGCTACAACCAGTTTATGAGGCTCATCTCTAACGAAATCCACGGAAGTAGGAGTTCCATCTGCAAATTTTCATTCAAGATGTTACTATATGGTTTTCAAAATTAAATAATGAGATACAAAAATAATGTAGATGGCGTTCAAATCCATAAATAAAATTTTAGGTTATGAGTTTACTTTACCACCTTTAACATAAGTAACAATAAACAATTGTCAAAAATTGCGTTACTTCGTGAAATGTTTTTTTAATATACAGGGTGGGATTTTTTTATCTTGAGATAACAAAATATTTCAAGAAATACGCATCGTACGAAAAACAACCAAGGTCTTCATGTGGCAACGGACGTTCATTCACAAACAGAAGACGAAAAGAGAAAATCCCAATGAGGTTGCTGAAAATTTTTTATATTTCAATAATGATAAGTATTAATTTGGTCTCTCATTTACAATATGCCATTTTATTGGTCTGAAATTTTTAAAAGACTTTTATGTGGCGATTTTGTGCATAAAATAAACAATTATATACAAACTGTCAAACTAATAAAATTAGATATTCTAAAGTAATGATAAAATCAATAATCAGTTTTTTTATTTCTTTATCTACCAGCTAAGTTTTCGATCTCAGCGGGAAAAACGTATTTTACTATTCAGAAAATAAGTATTTTCTATAAACAAAGGTAATCGCGGTACCTGAAGAAAGTATGTAAACATTTTTTTGAACACCTTTTCGGGGAAAGGAGTTCGTTCTCGATTTTTTTTAAAGTGACATAACAGAACATATAACATATTGTTTGTATGTTTTTTTCAAGTTAGTAGGATTTTTTTACCTTACTATTTTCCTTATTATATCTTTTATTTTTATTGAGTGTAATTTAAACTCGATCGTCAATCACAACATACTTCTTTTGGTTTCATTCGTAGTGAAGAACGTCTCCTTTCTGTGGAAGGATCGTGTCAGTGAAGTGATTATACATTATACATATACCTACAGTTGCATCAGAATCGTTCGTTGTTTAAACGATCGTGATCGCAGCTCCCTGAGCCTATATACTCATATGTTTTGATCTTCCCAAAAGCACCAAAACATTATCCTGTTGTGATTCTGTACTCATCAGGTAGATATGACTGCTATGCTTGTCATGTTCTCTTTCTTTGGCGAATGCCGTCGGTCGATGAAATTAAGAGCACATTTTTTTTCAGCAAAGCTGGATTAGTTTCTGAGAAAACTTGATTTCCAAGTTTTTAAACATTAAAATGAATTTGTACGCATTTACAACCATTGTACACTTAAAAACCATTACATATAAAAATAACCATAATAATATAATCAGAACAGCCGTTCTGGAAAAAAAATGTTGTCACTTATTCTTCTTTTTCTTACTCTCATAACTCTTAACAACTTTTTTTAGATAAAATCTTATATAAAATTAGTTTTTACATCAATGCTGACGTTTTATATTTACAATCGCTTATAATGCTGTCTATTATGGATTTTTTTCCGGAGAAAACGTACAATCTTGCAGAGTAAGCTAGGTCGTGGATAATTTTTTTACTTTTAAGAATTGAAGTTAAAGTTAAAACATTTGAATATCAACAATCATTTAAGCGCTTTCAAAATTTTAAGTTTGTGAAATAATTCGAACTTTAGTCGGTCGAATTCTCAGTTTTTGGACACCCCTATCTACAATAATGATATATTACGAGGAGGTTGCAATACAATTAAAGATTACTTTAAGACATTTTTCGAAGTCATTCGATACAACTGATCGACAATAACTGAACATTTTATGTGCACATATATGTACAAGGGTGGTTCGATGAGTAACCTAATTAATATTATAATTATTATATTATTTATTTATTTTATATTATATATTTTATATATATATATATATATTATTATTATGATAATTAATAAAACAGCGAGGTTTGTATAACTGCCCATAAAGTTTCCATTCTGTTACTTCAACAGAGGATTGTATTTACATTGGGAGGCTCATGTCAGAGATAAGGTGGGAGATTGCCAGTCCTTATGGAAAAGAGATTTCAACAAAACTAGGCTGATAAATGCGCCCTGTTGGAAGATCCACCTAAGAGTTACGTCGTCGTGCTTCAGAGGTGTACACGATGCGTCGGTAAACGATGGTAGTTAGAATCAATTTACCACCTGAGCGTTTATACTATTTGATTGAGGATAAGCATAAAAGCTCAATGAAGGCAATGAAGCCAGATCGAGCATAATTTGTAAATTCTAAAACCTTGCTCAACTATTTACGTCACATATGTATTTACATTATATATGTTTAGCATATTATTATTTTTGCAATACTTTTATTTTTTATTATAATACCATTATTATATATTATATTTACTTTATATATGTATGTATATATTATTTCTTTTAACTTTTCATTAAATCTTAATTAGAACTGACTGTAAGGAATGAAAACATGTGATTAATATTACAAATTTAAACTAAAATTATCTCTAATGAAACAGTCAATGCGCGTATAACATTTATTACTTAATATAATCTAATTTAAAATATATTAGATTTCGAAAAAAAATATCATAATTTTTCACCAATATAAATAACACCCTATTTTTTATCGGTGAAGACGCTGAAGCTAAGTCAAGGTCAACTCCACTTTTTTAAATGGAACCACGTATTTTTTTTTCAATGACATTATTACCGACTTTAAGACGAATTCAGCGACCTACAACACAAGGTCATTCTAGTCCCGCAAAGTATGAAAATAGTCGAAAAATCATTTTCATTTCTTTTCATTGCTTACAATATTCATGATTACACATCAATAGGGTATTGTTGACATCGTCAGAAAGTAAGCATTTTCTGTTGACATATCAGTTAGTCACGCATTACCTTCTAATGTGAGTACATCGGAACGCGAAAATGAACGATTTTCAAGAATATTTTGATATGTTGATAGTACTGGGGGAATGCCGTAAACATCACAGAAACGCCCAAGATTTGAATGCGGCTCATTATCCGGATAGGCAATAAAAATTCATAGAAAAATGCGCACAGATGTCTCATTTTTGAGTCATGTGCTTTTTTCTGATGAAGCTAACTTCGCAAATACGGGAAATGTGAATAGGTATAATATGCAATATTGAGTAAATGAGAGTCCTCGATGGATGAGAACTGTACCATTTCAACATCTGTGGTCCGTTAATTGTTGGTGCGGCATTGTCGGCATTGTCAGCGATTCCAATTAATGGAAGACGTGCCCTTGCATGTTCGCATGAACATTTGGATGCAACACGACGGTGCACCACCCCATTATGCTCTGTGTTCAAGACAAGTGATGAATGAGATTTTTAACGAAAAGTGGATAGGTAGAGGCAGCCCTGTAGCTTAGTCACCTCATTCGCCAGATCTAACATTACCAGATTACTTTTTATGGGGTTTTGTCAAAGAACGCGTAATGGCGGTAGCACCTACAACGCCTGACGACATGTGACAAAGAATACGCAGAGCATGTACCGAAATTACACCACAAATGCTGGCTGAAGTTAGACGGTCTTTTCATCAGCCAATTAACAAGTGCTTACAAGTTGAGGGTCATCACTTCGAGCATCTTCTGTAGGTAGACCCAAACCAAGGTTAGTTGATCCTTTGAAAGTGATTATTCTGACATGTTTCGATTTTTCGACTATTTTCATACTTTGCGTGACTAGAATGACCTTGTGTTGTAGGTCGCTGAATTCGTCTTAAAGTCGGTAATAATATCATCGAAAAAAAAAAATACGTGGTTCCATTTAAAAAAGTGGAGTTGACCTTGACTTAGCTTCAGCGCCTTCGCCGATAAAAAATAGGGTGTTCCAGTATGACGACCTTCTCGAACACTGAAACTTTTGTCTGAAACATTTTTGGATATGATCAATAGTTTGGGTGCTATCGCTCTGTAACACTTTAAGTGCCTCACCCTATATAAGTGAATAAACAGTTTAAGAAATGAAAACAGTTTTTTTTTTTAATGCTACATGTAAAATGTTGATATCTTTTTATTAAATTGAAGAAAATCAAATCTTTTTCTTATAAACAATGTGTCTCACAAAGAGAAGCACCTCTCATAAATATCAAAAGAATTTAGGAGAATATTTGAAACTGAAAAATTTAGGACAATATAAATTAATGAAAAAATTTGTAAATTATATAAATGAAATGGCTTTTATTCTAAGCAGATCTGATGTAGACCTGTTAGACTCAATACTACGTTAAAATATGTCAACTTAACTTTATTCGCCGCCATCGGCGTAGGCGAGTCTGAAAGTTACAACTAATCAAATAAGTCGTATAGGTTTCATTCTTTCTATTCCTAAATAATAGACTACTTTAAATTATACACAGTTACCCATTTTAATATATAATCCCAAATATCTTCTAAAATATTTTATCTACGAAAAAATGGTTCGGACAAAGGTTGACCAGAACCGAGGGGGACATTAGGCTGTACTATCAATTTTGACCTTGAGGTCAATTCTCAAGGTCAAATGGAGGTAAGACCGTTTTCTTAAACGAGAACCCCTATTTTTTACTGCAGATTTGAAAAGAACGGAAAATTTCACGTCAGAAATGCCCTGTGGAAAAATGGCTTTTGTGACCTTGGAAACGTAAAAAATTAAGGTCAAATGTCTGAGAAACGACCAGATGCCCTTTTTCTGAATTGTCTTGGTATTTCGAGGTAAACCCCCCGAAACACACCCAGACAGTAACAATCATTTCGGATAAGATGTAAAGACTGTGACTATGTAGCTACAAAAGTGACAATCTTGACAATGTCACATCTCTGTGACTAGTTACAAAAAAAAGACACTTTGTCCTTACTTTTAGCGTTGCCCAGAAATAACGGCGTGGACGTAGTAAGTTCTGTTTCCTTTGGGGTGCTTTCTTGTCGTGAGTTCCGCTGCCTCTCACCATTGCTACCAGTGTTACAATCAGCCACGGAGTAAATGTTCAAAGTGCTCTCCATTGACTTGAATACACAAACGTAGACTTCTTTCAAAACCATCCACAGTTTTCAGCAAAGTTTCTCAACAGATGGCTGCGCAAGCTCTCCGAATTTCTTCCATCAGATCTTCTCTTGTTGTGGGTTGCTGATCAAAAGCTTTTAGATAGTTAAGTTTTGTTTTTCGCTTGTTTCAAAAAAAAATTATTTGAATCAAACAAATTTGTGCATTACTACGCTAAAAGTAAAGACAAAGTGTCTTTTTTTGTAACTAATCACAGAGAAGTGACATTGTCAAGATTGTCACTTTTGTAACTACATAGTCACAGTCTTTAAATCTTATTCGAAATGATTGTTACTGTCTGGGTGTGTTTCGGGGGGTGTTGTGATAACAATCCACAGCCTGAAGTCTACAAAAAAAATTTATCCGGGCACAGAGTTCAATCTAAGAAAAATCGTCTTGACCTTCAAGTCACCTCGAAAATTGACCTGAAGGTCATGATGGTCAAGGTGATGTACACCTTAACAATTCATCGACTTTCGTGAAGCATCATGAACGTTTGTTTACCCCGAAAACCAAGACAATTCAGAAAAAGAGCATCTGATTGTTTCTCAGACATTTGACCTTAATTTTTTACCTTTCTAAGGTCACAAAAACCATTTTTCCACAGGTCATTTTTGACGTGAAATTTTACGCTTTTTTCAAATCTGCAGTCAAAAATAGGGGTTCTCATTTAAGAAAAGGGTCTTACCTCCATTTGACCTTGAGAGTTCACCGCAAGGTTGTTACGTCCAGTACGTATTAAATATAGTTAAGGATTAAAAAAATAATTTCTGTATATAAAAACAACGTATCAGATATAAGAATTTTCTACTACCCAACATATACAGGGAAAACCTTTTAAAAAACACGAAATATCAGACTTTCGACTCATTAAACTGCATAGTTAAGACGTTGAGTGAAGATAGGTATAGAGGAGACATCCAGGGCGATTGAATGGTCCAAACCTGGCGGGGAAAGACGCCAGGGGTAGGTAAAGTTCCGGAACCAACCACGGGGATCGACACTTTCGAAAGTAGACAAAATCTCATGGATCAGAAGTAAGCTGTAGGAGTAAGGCCCAAACTTGTGTTAGTGAGTCTGCTGTATTCATGATGGGTCAGGTAAACCTCATCGATAATATAAAATTTTTTTTATTATAAACTTTGTATTATAATATATAAAAGAATATATATAAATATTAAATATATATAAATAAACCATGTATTAAAATTAACAATTTTTTTTTTGAAATTTATTACATATTTATTGACAAATTGTTTTCAATATTCTTTCATTATCTTGATTACAATACTGAAGACATATAGACAATGGAAATAAATTATCAATGAAGATATTTTGAAAGTTTAATTTTCATACAATATAATTTTCGTTTATACAATACGGTTACAAAGTTAATATTATTCTTTATAGGGATAAAATAATAATTGCTTTTTTAAAAAAATTTATAATTCTTAGAAAAATTAAAATTAAAACAAAGTATTGCTCTTAATATATCGATACCCACGTTCTAATATGTCGTATCCCACAAAATTTGAGAAATTGACTTTTTTTGATAAATGGATTAATAATAATGTTTTACAGCTTATATTAAAATCTTGTAAGTCAAATTGTTTATTTAATATTTTTAAATAAATATTCTAATATGTCGTATCCCACATCCATTGGTTAAGTCAGCGCCAGCGATGTGACAGTCAATTTTTATTTTGTAATTAGTCTTAAGTTTATTTTGGAAATTATTTAGTAAAATGAGTAAGAAGGTAATTACAAATAATATTTTTACAACTCCAATTAAATCTAGACATCCGCTGAAACCTCTGTTTGCAGATCGATTAAAAAGAACCAAAAGTAAATGGCAACAATTACAGGCATTAAAAAAAGTGTTGCTGAGAGATACACATTGCTTCTATGATAATATAAAATATATTGATGATATTGACTCTGCTTCTGACCAATCTCCATCAATAAAAAATTTGGAAGCCGAGAGTAAAAATATAGTTAAGGTAACTGAAAAGACTAAGAGTAAAAAACGAAAAGCTAATCAAGTTAATCTTGGTGTTAAAAGCAAAGTACTGCGTACTAATAATAGATTTAAAAAACCTGAAGATAATGATATTAATTATAAAAAAAAATTGTGATAATACCAGACGAAAGAGGACAAGAAATTTTCAACAATCTCAGCAAGAAAATGTACCTGATGAAAAAAAAAAAAATTAAGAGTACTTAAAATGAAAAAATAAAATGTTTTAAGCAATATTAAAGATAGTAAAAATAAAATGTATCAATAATGTTATATTATAATAATTATGAATTAAACAATACAAAATAAGAGAGAAAAATGTTACGTATGGGATGAAACAATATTTAATTATAAAACGATTAAATCAAGTTTCTTTCTAAAATACATTTTTATTTTTTCTTCTTGCGTAACCCACATAAATATCATAAAATTTACTTAAATAATTTTTTTGCCTTAATTATTATTATTTATGCATTTTTATGAACGTATAAAACAAAAATTTGTTTACATTTATTTATTTGTGCTAGCAAGACGTTTTTATCGTTTCCGGAAAAAATTATATTGTATGAAAATATATTTGTCAATAAATATGTAATAAATTTCAAAAAAAAAATTGTTAATTTTAATACATGGTTTATTTATATATATTTAATATTTATAGATATTCTTTTATATATTATAATACAAAATTTATAATATAAAATATTTTTTATATATTATATTATAAAATTTATAATGTAAAATATAATATAATACATAATATTATATATATATATATATATGTATTATTATATATATATATGTATATATAAAATACATATATATTATATTATAAAAATTATAATATAAAATATTTTACATATACTCTTTTATGTATTATTTGATATATAATTCATAATACTTGGTACGTTTGCATTGGCTTTACAAGTATTATGAATTAAATCAAGGGTCAATACAATCTACTATTTTAATTTTATATATATATTTTTTTTAAATATATATCCGATTTTAGGAAAAGACTATATTGAAGAGCGAAGTAGAAGGAAAAGAGGTAAAAAGCTATTTTGTGAAATTCTGTCGACAAGCTAGGGTTGAATCGACGAGGTTTACCTGACCCATCATGAATACAGCAGACTCACTAACACAAGTTTGGACCTTACTCCTACAACTTACTTCTTATCCATGAGATTTTGTCTACTTTCGAAAGTGTCGATCCCCGTGGTTGGTTCCGGAACTTTACCTACCCCTGGCGTCTTTCCCCGCAAGGTTTGGACCATTCAATCGCCCTGGATGTCTCCTCTATACCTATCTTCACTCAACGGTTAAGATAAGCGCAACGGAAACTGTAAGTGCTATTGCGTTAGATCTCTATTTTCGATGAGTCCAGAATCTATTTACTTTCGAAATTATCTTAAGATAAATATCATGTTTTCAAAAATCAAACTTTCCAATTCCAGATTTATGTTAAAATGCGAAATATGCGTTCACCAAATAAACCTAAGCGTACAATATACATGTATATGCACATGTATATTAATTTACACGTGCATTTACATACATAGTAACGGACAATTACGGTAATTAATAAACATATAGACAGTTATTTACTTGTTTAAAATAAGAAAACCATACTTGTTGCGAAAATAAGAACAAAATAGAAAACTGTATATTTACAAATACTACATATTGCACAAATTAATGTATTCAGCAATAGCAAATCATGCACGAATAAAAATAACCTAATAGAACTGTAAAAGACTAAGAGAATAACTGGACACCCGGTATAAGTATCATCTATCCTTTTACTCTCTTCGTCTTACACACGGCCCTTATAGGGACGAAATCACATATATACCGCACAAAAAAACACGAGAGTCAGTCAAGATCTGGGAGTTTGGTTCTTAGCAGAACTAGCCCCAAACTACTTAAATTAAAGTTTAAATTTTCCAAATTTGTAAGTTTTCAAGCATAAGCAACTGTTATATTTCCAATCTGCAACAATAATAAAATTCTAAAAAGTGAGTACAATTTTTCTCTTATAATTTCATACCCATCGCAACCCAACTTCAAATTTTAATTACTCAAAAGTCAATATTAATTGAAAATATAATTTCAAGTTTATAAAACTGAATTTAAACGAATTTTCCAATTTTTATTCCTAGAGGATTTAAGCTGTTCATTTGCGATCCAATCTTTCAAAATGTTTATTCGAACCAAACGCTCAACATTCATCAGTTTGGTGCAGGTTCGAATCTTTAAAAATTGTTTATTGAAGTGAATTATTTAAATCGTTAATTTAAATTGTTTAAAAATATATCGATCTGTCCCATCTAAATGTTTATTCGAACCAAACGCTCAACATTCATCAGTTTGGTGTGGGTTCGAATCTTTAAAATTGTTTATTCAAGTGAATTATTTAAATCGTTAATTCTAATTGTTTATAAATATATAGATCTGTCTCAACTAAATGTTTATTCGAACCAAACGCTCAACATTCATCAGTTTGGTGCAGGTTCGAATCTTTAAAAATTGTTTATTGAAGTGAATTATTTAAATCGTTAATTTAAATTGTTTAAAAATATATCGATCTGTGTCATCTAAACGTTTATTGGAACCAAACGCTCAACATTCATCAGTTTGGTGTGGGTTCGAATCTTTAAAATTGTTTATTCAAGTGAATTATTTAAATAGTTAATTTTAATTGTTTATTAAATATATAGATCTGTCCCATCTAAATGATTATTCGAACCGAACGCTCAACATTCATCAGTTTGGTGTAGGTTCGAATCTTTAAAATTGTTTATTCAAGTGAATTATTTAAATCGTTAATTTCAATTGTTTATAAATATGTAGATCTGTCCCATCTAAATGTTTATTCGAACCAAAAGCTCAACATTAATCAGTTTGGTGTAGGTTCGAATCTTTAAAATTGTTTATTCAAGTGAATTATTGAAATCGTTAATTCTAATTAATTATTAAATATATAGATCTGTCTCATCTAAATGTTTATTCGAACCAAACGCTCAACATTTATCAGCTTGGTGTAGGTTCGAATCTTTAAAATTGTTTATTGAAGTGAATTACTGAAATTGTTAATTTTAATTGTTTATTAAAAATATAGATCTGTCTCATCTAAATGTTTATTCGAACCAAACGCTCAACATTCATCAGCTTGGTGTAAGTTCGAATCTTTAAAATTGTTTATTGAAGTGAATTATTTAAGTCGGTAATTTCAATTGTTTATAAATATATAGATCTGTCCCATCTAAATGATTATTCGAACCGAACGCTCAACATTCATCAGTTTGGTGTAGGTTCGAATCTTTAAAATTGTTTATTCAAGTGAATTATTTAAATCGTTAATTTAAATTGTTTAAAAATATATCGATCTGTGTCATCTAAACGTTTATTGGAACCAAACGCTCAACATTCATCAGTTTGGTGTGGGTTCGAATCTTTAAAATTGTTTATTCAAGTGAATTATTTAAATAGTTAATTTTAATTGTTTATTAAATATATAGATCTGTCCCATCTAAATGATTATTCGAACCGAACGCTCAACATTCATCAGTTTGGTGTAGGTTCGAATCTTTAAAATTGTTTATTCAAGTGAATTATTTAAATCGTTAATTTCAATTGTTTATAAATATGTAGATCTGTCCCATCTAAATGTTTATTCGAACCAAAAGCTCAACATTAATCAGTTTGGTGTAGGTTCGAATCTTTAAAATTGTTTATTCAAGTGAATTATTGAAATCGTTAATTCTAATTGTTTATTTAAAATATAGATCTGTCTCATCTAAATGTTTATTCGAACCAAACGCTCAACATTTATCAGCTTGGTGTAGGTTCGAATCTTTAAAATTGTTTATTGAAGTGAATTACTGAAATTGTTAATTTTAATTGTTTATTAAAAATATAGATCTGTCTCATCTAAATGTTTATTCAAACCAAACGCTCAACATTCATCAGTTTGGTGTAGGTTCGAATCTTTAAAATTGTTTATTCAAGTGAATTATTTAAATCGTTAATTTCAATTGTTTATAAATATATAGATCTGTCACATCTAAATGATTATTCGAACCGAACGCTCAACATTCATCAGTTTGGTGTAGGTTCGAATCTTTAAAATTGTTTATTCAAGTGAATTATTTAAATCGTTAATTTAAATTGTTTAAAAATATATCGATCTGTGTCATCTAAACGTTTATTGGAACCAAACGCTCAACATTCATCAGTTTGGTGTGGGTTCGAATCTTTAAAATTGTTTATTCAAGTGAATTATTTAAATAGTTCATTTTAATTGTTTATTAAATATATATATCTGTCCCATCTAAATGTTTATTTGAACAAAACTCTAAACATTTATCATTTTTGTGTATTTTCGAATCTTTAAAATTTTTTATTCAAGTTTATTATATAGATAGTTAATTTCAATTGTTTATAAATATGTAGATCTGTCCCATCTAAATGTTTATTCGAACCAAAAGCTCAACATTAATCAGTTTGGTGTAGGTTCGAATCTTTAAAATTGTTTATTCAAGTGAATTATTGAAATCGTTAATTCTAATTGTTTATTTAAAATATAGATCTGTCTCATCTAAATGTTTATTCGAACCAAACGCTCAACATTTATCAGCTTGGTGTAGGTTCGAATCTTTAAAATTGTTTATTGAAGTGAATTACTGAAATTGTTAATTTTAATTGTTTATTAAAAATATAGATCTGTCTCACATAAATGTTTATTTGGACCAAACGCTCAACATCCATCAGTTTGGTGTAGGTTCGAATCTTTAAAATTGTTTATTCAAGTGAATTATTTAAATCGTTAATTTCAATTGTTTATAAATTTATAGATCTGTCCCATCTAAATGTTTATTCGAACCAAACGCTCAACATTCATCAGTTTGGTGTAGGTTCGAATCTTTAAAATTGTTTATTCAAGTGAATTATTTAAATCGTTAATTTCAATTGTTTATAAATATATAGATCTGTCCCATCTAAATGTTTATTCGAACCAAACGCTCAACATTCATCAGTTTGGTGTAGGTTCGAATCTTTAAAATTGTTTATTCAAGTGAATTATTTAAATCGTTAATTTCAATTGTTTATAAATATATAGATCTGTCCCATCTAAATGTTTATTAGAACCAAACGCTCAACATTCATCAGTTTGGTGTAGGTTTGAATCTTTAAAATTGTTTATTCAAGTGAATTATTTAAATCGTTAATTTCAATTGTTTATAAATATATAGATCTGTCCCATCTAAATGTTTATTCGAACCAAACGCTCAACATTCATAAGTTTGGTGTAGGTTCGAATCTTTAAAATTGTTTATTCAAGTGAATTATTTAAATCGTTAATTTCAATTGTTTATAAATATATAGATCTGTCCCATCTAAATGTTTATTCGAACCAAACGCTCAACATTCATCAGTTTGGTGTAGGTTTGAATCTTTAAAATTGTTTATTGAAGTGAATTATTTAAATCGTTAATTTCAATTGATTATCTATATATAGATCTGTCCCATCTAAATGTTTATTCGAACCAAACGCTCAACATTCATCAGTTTGGTGTAGGTTCGAATCTTTAAAATTGTTTATTGAAGAGAATTACTGAAATTGTTAATTTTAATTGTTTATTAAAAATATAGATCTGTCTCACATAAATGTTTATTCAAACCAAACGCTCAACATTCATCAGTTTGGTGTAAGTTCGAATCTTTAAACTTTTTTATTGAAGTGAATTACTGAAATCGTTAATTTCAATTGTTTATAAATATATAGATCTGTCCCATCTAAATGTTTATTCGAACCAAACGCTCAACATTCATCAGTTTGGTGTGGGTTCGAATCTTTAAAATTGTTTATTCAAGTGAATTATTTAAATAGTTAATTTTAATTGTTTATTAAATATATAGATCAGTCCCATCTAAATGTTTATTCGAACCAAACTCTCAACATTCATCAGTTCGGTGTAGGTTCGAATCTTTAAAATTGTTTATTGAAGTGAATTATTTAAATCGTTAATTTCAATTGTTTATAAATATGTAGATCTGTCCCATCTAAATGTTTATTCGAACCAAAAAGCTCAACATTCATGAGTTTGGTGTAGGTTCGAATCTTTAAAATTGTTTATTCAAGTGAATTATTTAAATAGTTAATTTTAATTAATTATTAAATATATAGATCTGTCCCATCTAAATGTTTATTCGAACCAAACGCTAGACATTCATCAGTTTGGTGTAGGTTCGAATCTTTAAAATTGTTTATTGAAGTGAATTACTGAAATTGTTAATTTTAATTGTTTATTAAAAATATCGATCTGTGTAATCTAAACGTTTATTGGAACCAAACGCTCAACATTCATCAGTTTGGTGTAGGTTTGAATCTTTAAAATTGTTTATTGAAGTGAATTATTTAAATCGTTAATTTCAATTGATTATCTATATATAGATCTGTCCCATCTAAATGTTTATTCGAACCAAACGCTCAACATTCATCAGTTTGGTGTAGGTTCGAATCTTTAAAATTGTTTATTGAAGAGAATTACTGAAATTGTTAATTTTAATTGTTTATTAAAAATATAGATCTGTCTCATATAAATGTTTATTCGAACCAAACGCTCAACTTTTATCAGCTTGGTGTAAGTTCGAATCTTTAAAATTTTTTATTGATTTGAATTAATGAAATCGTTAATTTCAATTGTTTATAAATATATAGATCTGTCCCATCTAAATGTTTATTCGAACCAAACGCTCAACATTCATCAGTTTGGTGTAGGTTCGAATCTTTAAAATTGTTTATTGAAGTGAATTATTTAAATCGTTAATTTCAATTGTTTATAAATATGTAGATCTGTCCCATCTAAATGTTTATTCGAACCAAAAGCTCAAAATTCATCAGTTTGGTGTAGGTTCGAATCTTTAAAATTGTTTATTCAAGTGAATTATTTAAATAGTTAATTTTAATTAATTATTAAATATATAGATCTGTCCCATCTAAATGTTTATTCGAACCAAACGCTAGACATTCATCAGTTTGGTGTAGGTTCGAATCTTTAAAATTGTTTATTGAAGTGAATTACTGAAATTGTTAATTTTAATTGTTTATTAAAAATATCGATCTGTGTAATCTAAACGTTTATTGGAACCAAACGCTCAACATTCATCAGTTTGGTGTGGGTTCGAATCTTTAAAATTGTTTATTCAAGTGAATTATTTAAATCGTTAATTTCAATTGTTTATAAATATATAGATCTGTCTCATCTAAATGTTTATTCGAACCAAACGCTCAACATTCATCAGTTTGGTGCAGGTTCGAATCTTTAAAAATTGTTTATTGAAGTGAATTATTTAAATCGTTAATTCTAATTGTTTATTTAAAATATAGATCTGTCTCATCTAAATGTTTATTCAAACCAAACGCTCAACATTTATCAGCTTGGTGTAGGTTCGAATCTTTAAAATTGTGTATTCAAGTGAATTATTTAAATAGTTAATTTCAATTGTTTATTAAATATATAGATCAGTCCCATCTAAATGTTTATTCAAACCAAACGCACAACATTCATCAGTTTGGTGCAGGTTCGAATCTTTAAAATTGTTTATTGAAGTGAATTATTTAAATCGTTAATTTCAATTGTTTATAAATATATAGATCTGTCTCATCTAAATGTTTATTCGAACCAAACGCTCAACATTCATCAGTTTGGTGCAGGTTCGAATCTTTAAAAATTGTTTATTGAAGTGAATTATTTAAATCGTTAATTCTAATTGTTTATTTAAAATATAGATCTGTCTCACATAAATGTTTATTCAAACCAAACGCTCAACATTCATCAGTTTGGTGTAGGTTCGAATCTTTAAAATTGTTTATTCAAGTGAATTATTTAAATCGTTAATTTCAATTGTTTATAAATATATAGATCTGTCCCATCTAAATGTTTATTCGAAACAAACGCTCAACATTGATCAGCTTGGTGTAGGTTCGAATCTTTAAAATTGTTTATTGAAGTGAATTAATTAAATAGTTAATTTTAATTGTTTATTAAAAATATAGATCTGTCTCACATAAATGTTTATTCAAACCAAACGCTCAACATTCATCAGTTTGGTGTAGGTTCGAATCTTTAAAATTGTTTATTCAAGTGAATTATTTAAATCGTTAATTTCAATTGTTTATAAATATGTAGATCTGTCCCATCTAAATGTTTATTCGAACCAAAAGCTCAACATTAATCAGTTTGGTGTAGGTTCGAATCTTTAAAATTGTTTATTCAAGTGAATTATTGAAATCGTTAATTCTAATTGTTTATTTAAAATATAGATCTGTCTCACATAAATCTTTATTCGAACCAAAAGCTCAACATTAATCAGTTTGGTGTAGGTTCGAATCTTTAAAATTGTTTATTCAAGTGAATTATTGAAATCGTTAATTCTAATTGTTTATTTAAAATATAGATCTGTCTCATCTAAATGTTTATTCGAACCAAACGCTCAACATTTATCAGCTTGGTGTAGGTTCGAATCTTTAAAATTGTTTATTGAAGTGAATTACTGAAATTGTTAATTTTAATTGTTTATTAAAAATATAGATCTGTCTCATCTAAATGTTTATTCGAACCAAACGCTCAACATTTATCAGTTTTTGGTGCAGGTTCGAATCTTTAAAATTGTTTATTGAAGTGAATTACTGAAATTGTTAATTTTAATTGTTTATTAAAAATATAGATCTGTCTCACATAAATGTTTATTTGGACCAAACGCTCAACATTCATCAGTTTGGTATAGGTTGGAATCTTTAAAATTGTTTATTCAATTGAATTATTTAAATCGTTAATTCTAATTGTTTATTTAAAATATAGATCTGTCTCATCTAAATGTTTATTCGAACCAAACGCTCAACATTTATCAGCTTGGTGTAGGTGCGAATCTTTAAAATTGTTTATTGAAGTGAATTACTGAAATTGTTAATTTTAATTGTTTATTAAAAATATAGATCTGTCTCATATAAATGTTTATTCGAACCAAACGCTCAACATTTATCAGCTTGGTGTAAGTTCGAATCTTTAAAATTTTTTATTGAAGTGAATTACTGAAATTGTTAATTTTAATTGATTATTAAAAATATAGAACTGTCTCATCTAAATGTTTATTCGAACCAAACGCTCTACATTCATCAGTTTGGTGTAGGTTCGAATCTTTAAAATTGTTTATTGAAGTGAATTACTGAAATTGTTAATTTCAATTGTTTATAAATATATAGATCTGTCTCATATAAATGTTTATTCGAACCAAACGCTCAACATTTATCAGCTTTTGGTGAAGGTTCGAATCTTTAAAATTGTTTATTGATTTGAATTACTGAAATTGTTAATTTTAATTGATTATTAAAAATATAGAACTGTCTCATCTAAATGTTTATTCGAACCAAACGCTCAACATTCATCAGTTTGGTGTAGGTTCGAATCTTTAAAATTGTTTATTGAAGTGAATTACTGAAATTGTTAATTTCAATTGTTTATAAATATATAGATCTGTCTCATATAAATGTTTATTCGAACCAAACGCTCAACATTTATCAGCTTTTGGTGCAGGTTCGAATCTTTAAAATTGTTTATTGAAGTGAATTACTGAAATTGTTAATTTTAATTGTTTATTAAAAATATAGATCTGTCTCACATAAATGTTTATTCGAACCAAACGCTCAACATTCATCAGTTTGGTGTAGGTTCGAATGTTTAAAATTGTTTATTGAAGTGAATTACTGAAATTGTTAATTTCAATTGTTTATAAATATATAGATCTGTCTCATATAAATGTTTATTCGAACCAAACGCTCAACATTTATCAGCTTTTGGTGCAGGTTCGAATCTTTAAAATTGTTTATTGATTTGAATTACTGAAATTGTTAATTTTAATTGTTTATTAAAAATATAGATCTGTCTCATCTAAATGTTTATTCGAACCAAACGCTCTACATTCATCAGTTTGGTGTAGGTTCGAATCTTTAAAATTGTTTATTGAAGTGAATTACTGAAATTGTTAATTTCAATTGTTTATAAATATATAGATCTGTCTCATATAAATGTTTATTCGAACCAAACGCTCAACATTCATCAGTTTGGTGTAGGTTCGAATCTTTAAAATTGTTTATTGAAGTGAATTACTGAAATTGTTAATTTTAATTGTTTATTAAAAATATAGATCTGTCTCACATAAATGTTTATTTGGACCAAACGCTCAACATTCATCAGTTTGGTATAGGTTGGAATCTTTAAAATTGTTTATTCAATTGAATTATTTAAATCGTTAATTCTAATTGTTTATTTAAAATATAGATCTGTCTCATCTAAATGTTTATTCGAACCAAACGCTCAACATTTATCAGCTTGGTGTAGGGTTCGAATCTTTAAAATTGTTTATTGAAGTGAATTACTGAAATTGTTAATTTCAATTGTTTATAAATATATAGATCTGTCTCATATAAATGTTTATTCGAACCAAACGCTCAACATTTATCAGCTTTTGGTGTAGGTTCGAATCTTTAAAATTGTTTATTGATTTGAATGACTGAAATTGTTAATTTTAATTGATTATTAAAAATATAGAACTGTCTCATCTAAATGTTTATTCGAACCAAACGCTCTACATTCATCAGTTTGGTGTAGGTTCGAATCTTTAAAATTGTTTATTGAAGTGAATTACTGAAATTGTTAATTTCAATTGTTTATAAATATATAGATCTGTCTCATATAAATGTTTATTCGAACCAAACGCTCAACATTTATCAGCTTTTGGTGCAGGTTCGAATCTTTAAAATTGTTTATTGAAGTGAATTACTGAAATTGTTAATTTTAATTGTTTATTAAAAATATAGATCTGTCTCACATAAATGTTTATTCGAACCAAACGCTCAACATTCATCAGTTTGGTGTAGGTTCGAATGTTTAAAATTGTTTATTGAAGTGAATTACTGAAATTGTTAATTTCAATTGTTTATAAATATATAGATCTGTCTCATATAAATGTTTATTCGAACCAAACGCTCAACATTTATCAGCTTTTGGTGCAGGTTCGAATCTTTAAAATTGTTTATTGATTTGAATTACTGAAATTGTTAATTTTAATTGTTTATTTAAAATATAGATCTGTCTCATCTAAATGTTTATTCGAACCAAACGCTCTACATTCATCAGTTTGGTGTAGGTTCGAATCTTTAAAATTGTTTATTGAAGTGAATTACTGAAATTGTTAATTTCAATTGTTTATAAATATATAGATCTGTCTCATATAAATGTTTATTCGAACCAAACGCTCAACATTCATCAGTTTGGTGTAGGTTCGAATCTTTTAAATTGTTTATTTAAGTGTTTTACTTAAATTGTTAATTTTAATTGTTTATTAAAAATATAGATCTGTCTCACATAAATGTTTATTTGGACCAAACGCTCAACATTCATCAGTTTGGTATAGGTTGGAATCTTTAAAATTGTTTATTCAATTGAATTATTTAAATCGTTAATTCTAATTGTTTATTTAAAATATAGATCTGTCTCATCTAAATGTTTATTCGAACCAAACGCTCAACATTTATCAGCTTGGTGTAGGTGCGAATCTTTAAAATTGTTTATTGAAGTGAATTACTGAAATTGTTAATTTTAATTGTTTATTAAAAATATAGATCTGTCTCATATAAATGTTTATTCGAACCAAACGCTCAACATTTATCAGCTTGGTGTAAGTTCGAATCTTTAAAATTTTTTATTGAAGTGAATTACTGAAATTGTTAATTTTAATTGATTATTAAAAATATAGAACTGTCTCATCTAAATGTTTATTCGAACCAAACGCTCTACATTCATCAGTTTGGTGTAGGTTCGAATCTTTAAAATTGTTTATTTAATTGAATTAAAGAAATTGTTAATTTTAATTGTTTATTAAAAATATAGATCTGTCTCATCTAAATGTTTATTCGAACCAAACGCTCTACATTCATCAGTTTGGTGTAGGTTCGAATCTTTAAAATTGTTTATTGAAGTGAATTACTGAAATTGTTAATTTCAATTGTTTATAAATATATAGATCTGTCTCATATAAATGTTTATTCGAACCAAACGCTCAACATTTATCAGCTTTTGGTGCAGGTTCGAATCTTTAAAATTGTTTATTGAAGTGAATTACTGAAATTGTTAATTTTAATTGTTTATTAAAAATATAGATCTGTCTCACATAAATGTTTATTCGAACCAAACGCTCAACATTCATCAGTTTGGTGTAGGTTCGAATCTTTAAAATTGTTTATTGAAGTGAATTACTGAAATTGTTAATTTCAATTGTTTATAAATATATAGATCTGTCTCATATAAATGTTTATTCGAACCAAACGCTCAACATTCATCAGTTTCGTGTAGGTTCGAATCTTTAAAATTGTTTATTGAAGTGAATTACTGAAATTGTTAATTTCAATTGTTTATAAATATATAGATCTGTCTCATATAAATGTTTATTCGAACCTAACGCTCAACATTTATCAGCTTTTGCTGTAGGTTCGAATCTTTAAAATTGTTTATTGAAGTGAATTACTGAAATTGTTAATTTTAATTGTTTATTAAAAATATAGATCTGTCTCACATAAGTGTTTATTCGAACCAAACGCTCAACATTCATCAGTTTGGTGTAGGTTCGAATCTTTAAAATTGTTTATTCAAGTGAATCATTTAAATCGTTAATTGTAATTGTTTATTAAAAATATTGACCTGCCTCAGCTAAATGTTTATTCGAACCAAACGCTCAACATTTATCAGCTTGGTGTAGGTTCGAATCTTTAAAATTGTTTATTGAAGTGAATTACTGAAATTGTTAATTTTAATTGTTTATTAAAAATATAGATCTGTCTCTCATAAATCTTTATTCGAACCAAACGCTCAACATTCATCAGTTTGGTGTAGGTTGGAATCTTTAAAATTGTTTACTCAAGTGAATTATTTAAATCGTTAATTCTAATTGTTTATTTAAAATATAGATCTGTCTCATCTAAATGTTTATTCGAACCAAACGCTCAACATTTATCAGCTTGGTGTAGGTTCGAATCTTTAAAATTGTTTATTCAAGTGAATTATTTAAATCGTTAATTGTAATTGTTTATTCGAACCAAACGCTCAGCATTCAACAGTTTGGTGTAGGTTCGAATCTTTAAAATTGTTTATTCAAGTGAATCATTTAAATCGTTAATTGTAATTGTTTATTAAAAATATAGATCTGCCTCATCTAAATGTTTATTTGAACCAAACGCTCAACATCCATCAGTTTGGTGTAGGTTCGAATCGTTCACTCAATTTTTTTTATTCACGTCGGTTATTCTAACGGTTAATTTTTATTTAACAATCGACTCTAACGTTGGGAGTCAATCAAGACAGCTTTCAATACGTTCACATACCACCTTTCAATGTGGAACCTTAGGTTGTCTTGGATTGGCGAATGTATGCATTTTTATAAGCGATTTTAGGAAGGTAATCGTAACATAAGTTTTATGAAAATTGTTTGAGGTTTTCTCTATTTTTCATTAACGGCTTCGATTTCGGTCTATGAGTTTCGCGCATCGCATCATCAAGGTCTGGATTCCTAGGTTATAGCGCGTGGGCGTTGACCTAAAAAAAGGGATCAACACTCGTTGATCACTATTGAAATTATATTTTGCATGCTGCGTTTTCGGACGTAACAAGGTCAAAATTGATAGTACAGTCAAATGTCCTCCTCGGTTCTGGTCAACCTTTGTCCAAACCGTTTTTTCGTAGATAAAGTATTTTAGAAGATATTTGGGATTATAGATTAAAATGGGTGACCGTGTATATTTTTGATCAATCAAATTCTCTTCAATCATTATTTACGTTCAAAAATTAAACTTTATATTTAGGAAAAAATGTTTGTTTATAGAAAAATTTATTCGAATCATACAAATATTTGTTTTGCTACACTAAGAGAAATCCTATTAGTTGTGCTGACTAAAAGGTCACAACTATTTATTTTTAGTAAGCAGTACCAAAAATTTTGTAAAACATAACAATGCTCAAAAGTCCTTGGAACTAAGTATGCTAATATATTTTTTTTTTTTTTGTAAAATTGATCAAATTCATTTAGTTTGAGAAATGTATTGTAATTATTTTATTTCCATATGCAATATTTCGTGTAATTATATAAATCTTAAAAACATGTCAACAATCATCATCCTTTGATACATTTTGAAAAACAATAATTAAAAAAGTTTTCCTCCTAAACAATTCTAACATAAGAATGCTTCCATCGACTTTAACCGAAATGAAATAGATAGAATGATAAATTTAACATGTTTTTCAAAGTGCGAATTACTATTTTAATCATATGGATGAAAAAATTCATCAGTTTCTAATTAAGATATTGGAATAGTTTTGAATACAACTATTCTCCGTTATGTCAAAAAGATAGATTTTTTGTAATAACTAAACTGGACAAATAGTAATAGCAATTAACGTAATTAGTAACTTTTACGAAAACGTAATGGTAACTTCTATTATAAGATCAATATAATGTGCGAATTCATGAAAATAGTCCCGGCTACAAAACGGACCGACTAATCGAATTTTGTTAGTTTTACTAAAAATTTTAATCATCGCTATTCAATTAATCTAGTTGTAAGGACTAAGGTGTTTAGATGATACAGAGTAAAAAACATACTTGTGATCCTTTTTTACAACAAAAAAAAATGGGTAAACACGACTAATACTTTCTCTCAGTGTATGTGGGAAAAATTCGAACAAATTTGTCTGTGAACCTTAAAAAAGTATATGTTATCAAAACTAATTCAATATAGTCTCTTAATCTGAATAGGTAGAAAACTAAAGTAACTGTGAAAGTTCGGAATCGCTCACCGTTTACTTTAGTAAGTATTTTGATCAATAACTTGTAATTTTCTACTAATTCATATTTGAATACTACTAATTTAATTAGCTATAATTTTGTCTGACCAAATTTTCAATTTTAATTTTAAAATTATTAATTTGTCATGCGCTACGCAACATGATACTTCTGACTGGTTTGTGAAATGATAAACTTCCGATTGTGTAATTACATTTGTCAAATAAATTCATCTGGATTACATATTACTAATGTGTTTTATTTTTTATTATTTGTATGAAAAAATTGAAAATTATTTTCTATCCCATGATTCAACGTATAATTTTTTATTAATAAGACCACGCTTAATCCTATTATAAGCCTGCAAATGAAATATTAATCATTTTTTCTACTAGCAGGTCATAAAGTAAATTTGAATCTGAAAAATCCGCTTGCGCTATGAATTTAACAATGAGGAGGACGAAAAGTATTGGATGAAGTCAGGTTTGTGACACGGCCCTAAAAGAGTTATAAAACCGAATTTACAAATTATTTGTTTATAATCAAACTCAATATTTATGATAGTGAAATCAAAAATGAATATTTTCTACGAGTCATATGGTTAATACCAAATTGGAGATTATATTAACATTTTAACATTTTCATCATGAATGAGAAGGTATTGGTTTTACGAGAAAAATGACTTTCAAAATTGTCATCAAGTCTCTACGTTTTGCTCTCCCATGAGTAAGAACAAAAAACGGTTTTCACAAAAATGTCTATCTGTAGTAGTAGCAGGTCGGATACTCGATAACTCTCGATAGACTTACCTGATTGAATTGAGCTTTGGCATACTTTATCAGAGCCCAAAAAGTAAGAAAAAAATGATTAAACAGCTTCATTTTATCAAAATTGTGAAAATAAGAGCATTTTTTTCTAATTTTTATCATGTCTTGTTTGAAAAATTGAAATTTGAAGAAAAGAATTTTTATTAAAAAATAATTATCAAATATTCATTAAGGGGAGGTTCTACACTTCAGCGGGAAAATCGGGCCTATTTTTCGGAAATGAATTGCAAAGGATCTACTAAAGATATCAACTCAAATTTTTTTTTATTTAAAGATACATCCTTTCACTTTAAATCTGTATTTTTGCAAATTTTCAAACATGAATTCCGCGACCTTGGAACGTCTTTGAACTTGTCGCTACCAAAAACAACATGGGTGTCATTGTTGTATCACATCGACCAGTTGAGTTATCTGAAATCAAAAAAATCTGCCCGCTTCGCAGGCACATTTTCATCGCGCGCTTCGCTCGTAAGTTTGAGCACGCCTAGGGCGCGCGATTTGATTATCGCGCTTCGCGCTCCGTTCTTTCTGGACCTCGCGCTTCGCGCTTGGTCTTGTGCTCTTCGCATACATTTAAGTTTATTTCTTATTATTTAATACTGAAGCTCAAACCAATTTTATAATATTAAAGATGATGTAAATTACTCATTTTCTCAAATTCACTAAGTTTCTTTTTCAGTTTAAGTGAAACAAGACATTCAATTTACGGTAGTGATAATTTTCACAAAATATTTGAATTAGATTTAATAGGGAAATTTTAGCGGTGAAAAGAGCGAGTTTAAAAGCACTCGACCCTTTTCTGGTTGAAAGCCAACCGTTATATTTTCTTATCAAACCTAAAAGAAAAGTGGAAACAGTGTGTGTGTGCATCACGCAAAGGACAAGGGTGGTTTCTTTTGGAAACCACAGATATATAAAATCAAGTTTGGCCCGGATAACTGAGGACTTCAGCAACGGGAACGCACTCTCTTCCTTGCTCCTGCTCTCCAAAAATCCGGTAGGATTAAGAACCTAGGATTAAAATCTTAATTGTGGTAAGGTATAATTTATATTTCTGACTTGTCTCTCTCTCTTGATTTATATCCAAAATGTTCACCTCGGGTTATTCGCTTCTTTCTTTTTGAAATAAAACTGTCTTATTTATTCGAGTAATTGTCGCCTGACTTCATTTTATTCAAGGCACCTTTTCCCCTCTTCTTATTGTTCAAAATTAAAGGTGATCAACGTAAACGTGAAGAATACACTCTCAGTCCGAGAGTAGAAGACCAACGACCCCACATAATAATAAACGAATTCAATTAATATTCACATTAATCGAATTCGGCAGTTTGGACGACCTCCGCGTACCCATTTTATTAATAAATAAAGTATATTAGGAGTAATTGTTTTTACTTTTTATGAATTTTATTTAAATTAATAATACCCGTACGTAACAAACTGATGGTGGCAGCGGTGGGATTTCGGTCTTTCGCGCTATTCTTCACCGGCTACGTTTTACTAGTAACTTTCTGTTACTAGCAAAGCACCTTCTTTTCAAAATTCTCCAGTTCTACTATTTACACCTTTCAAATTTCATTAATTTTATAAGATTATTATATTGTGTGTTAAAATAAAATAAAGCCGTAAGGTCACGCAGGGATTTGACCTTGAGGCTAACCTAAGTGACCTAGCTATCAACTTTATTTTATTTGAAATTATTATTTCTTTTGTGTTTTGACTACCCAGGGTTTTGACCTTGAGGCTAACCTGGCTAGTCTGATAAAAATTAATTGCTTATAACTTGAGCCTTGTTTGACTCTTGTTATGAACAATTAAAAATTTTACTTTCAATGATCATATTTTATTATAGAATAAAGTAGAATTGTTGTGTCGACCAAGAATTTGACCTTGAGGCTAGCTTGAGCGACTAAAAATTTCCAACTCTACTTTATTCATAACTTTAGCATTTTTAATCCAATTTTCTTTCATTAAGAATTTACACTTATGCTCTTTAGCAGAGTGTCAATTCCAGAATTAAATCTTTTATGCTTTTTAGCAGAAAGCCTTAATTCGCAAAAGAAAATTATTCATCCTTTTCAAAAATAAGAGAATAAATCCTTTTATTCCAATCAAAAATTGAGTTTTTGAGAATTCACTTTTGTGCTCTTTAGCAGAAAGTTAATTCTGAAATTCAAGCTCTTGTGCTCTTTAGCAGAGAGACTGAGTTTTAAACTTCAATTTTTATTCACATTTTCTTTCATTAAAGATTTACTCTTGTGCTCTTTAGCAGAGTGTCAATCTTAGAATTAAATCTTTTGTGCTCTTTAGCAGAAAGCCTTAATTCGACAGAAAGAAAATAATCCTTTTATTCCAATCAAAAATTGAGTTTTTGAGAATTCACTTTTGTGCTCTTTAGCAGAAAGTTAATTCTGAAATTCAAGCTCTTGTGCTCTTTAGCAGAGAGACTGAATTTTAAACTTCAATTTTTACTAATATTTTCTTCCATTAAGGATTTACTCTTGTGCTCTTTAGCAGAGTGTCAATCCTAGAATTAAATCTTTTGTGCTCTTTAGCAGAAAGCCTTAATTCGTCAGGAAGAAAATAATCCTCTATTCTCCTGGAAATTGTGTTCTAGAGAATTCCCCTTTATGCTTTTCAGCAGAAGGTAAATTCTGAAATTTAAGCTTTTATGCTCTTTAGCAGAAAGACTAAATTTTGAACACCAATTTTATTCCATTCTTATTGCGATTTTCTTTTATTAGGAATTTACACTTATGCTCTTTAGCAGAGTGTCAATTCCAGAATTAAGTCTTTTATGCTTTTCAGCAGAAAGCATTAATTCGCAAAAGAAAATTATTCACCTTTTCCAAAAATAAAGAAAAAAAATAAAATCTTTCCTTTTCCAAAAAATTGAGTTTTCGAGAGTTTGCTTTTGTGCTCTTTAGCAGAAAGCCAATTCTGAAATTCAAGCTCTTGTGCTCTTTAGCAGAGAGACTGAATTTTAAACTTCAATTTTTACTAATATTTTCTTCCATTATGGATTTACTCTTGTGCTCTTTAGCAGAGTGTCAATCCTAGAATTAAATCTTTTGTGCTTTTTAGCAGAAAGCCTTATTTCGGCAGGAAGAAAATAATCCTCTATTCTCCTGGAAATTGTGTTCTAGAGAATTCCCCTTTATGCTTTTCAGCAGAAGGTAAATTCTGAAATTTAAGCTTTTATGCTCTTTAGCAGAAAGACTAAATTTTGAACAACAATTTTATTCCATTCTTATTGCGATTTTCTTTTATTAGGAATTTACACTTATCCTCTTTAGCAGAGTGTCAATTCCAGAATTAAGTCTTTTATGCTTTTCAGCAGAAAGCATTAATTCGAAAGAAAGAAAATAATCCCCTATTTTCAATAATAAATTCACTTCATTTAAATAATATTTTTGTTGTTAATAAAATTCATTTTTCCGAAAAAGAATTTTTTTTTATTTTTCTGGGTCAACCGAGGTCCTATATTCATTCATTAGCATCTCTTCTAGTACCTCACTATGCCCATCATCTGCAAACGCAAACGAAGATCCCGTGCAGGGAGGCAAGTGAGGGAAAAGATGTCCAAACAACTGACAGATTTGAAGACAGCCCTATCAATCCTGGAAACTCCCCAATCACCACGGGATTATCAAATTATCCCCAAAATTTCTCCCAACGACTCCAACAATCATCATTCGGAATTGTTGACCAAAAACTCCAATTTGGCTATCTCTCTTGAAACTTCACGAAGAAAACAAAAATTTGCAGGCTCAATTTCGACTCAGGGAATTCCCATCGTAGATCTAGTTTCTGATTCAGAAATCGACTCTGATGCAGAGACCCTAGTAGATTTTGAAACTTGCTCCCAAATTCAAATTTCATGGGTGTACAGTTTGCAAACTTGGGGAGAAACGATAAACACCCCAACGAATCGTTCTGTGAGCAGAATCCGAATTTTAGAGGACAGGATTCTGCACCCCTTGGAGCGTGTTGACTTACGTCAGTTCTTCTGACTTTCGGTCACACCCTATGCTCAAAAAAAAAAAAAAAATTTTTTTTTTGCTGTAACGAATATGCCTTAAATTTAAAATAGAAAAAAAATATTATAAACAAATTTTATTAGAAATGTTGCCCTAGCAATTACCGAGGTGGACATTTTTGTATATAGATGTATGTAACGTATGAACCTATGAATAGTACTTAATATTAACAGTAAGAGTTGTGCAAGGTTGCGTCCGTCATTACAGGCAAACTTATGCAAAATTCAAAATAAATCTCGATGCAGCAAACGGAGATAATTTCTTGCTATTGAATAATTTTGCTATATAAGACGTAACTGCACGCACGTAATTGTAACGAAATTTTTATAAAAATTATCATAAAATTACGAAACTGTAACAAAATTTTCAGTTACATGCAGCTGCATAAAACTCCAGTTACCAAAACTACAGATTATTCCTGTTACAAGTTTTAGAATTTCCAAATACAAGTGTCAGAGTATTCAACATTTTGTAACTAAAAATCAAAAAAATTGTTTCTTAAAGTTGCTAAAAAGTAACTGAATTTTCTAAAATCCTATCCCAATTTTTGAAGCTGTAACTGAATAAAAATCCAGTCACGTGTTTCAGGAAATCACGCACTGAGAGAAATCCTATCAGTTGTGCTGACTAAGCAATCACAATTATTTATTTTTGGTAAGCAGTACCAAAAATTTTGTAAAATTTACCAATACTCAAAAGTCTATAGAACTAATTATGCTACTAATTTTGTAAAATTTATCAAATTCATTAATTTTAAGAAAAGTAATTATTTTATTTTCATATGTAATATTTCGTGTGATCATAAATTTCTGATAATAGTAAACTTCAAGAAATAATTGTACAGACGAATTAGATATTTCCTGCTTATCAACTGTTGTGAATCGTTTGAAATTCGTCACATACATTGATTACTTGAAATTTTGCTTTTGTTCTTCATCAAAATGAGAAGAATTAAATCGTGGTAATTTTAAAGTATAATTGTAAACTGTTGTCCAAGTTTGTGATGAAAGATATGTCAACAACCATCATCCTTTGTTACATTTTGAAAAACCATAATTAAAAGGTTTTTCTTTTAAAGCAATTCTAACCTAAGAAGGTTTCCATCGACCTTAACCGAAATAAAATAGATAAAATGATGAATTAAATTTTTTTTTGGAATTACTATTTTTATCATGTGCGAATAAAACATTTCATCACTTTCTAATCAAGATATTGGAATGATTTTTGATACAACCATTTTTTTTCGTGATGTCAAAAAGAAATAGTTGGTAAGTTTTACAAAACATATTGGTAACTTCTATTATAATATCGATACAATGTGGAAATGCATAAAAATAATTAAATAGGGAAATTTTTAACAATTATGTAATCCATCATTAAAGTCTAGAAAGAAATTATTTGAAAATACTAGGAAGCCTGAATGAGATTGTGCAGAATGGCGGATGAAACCTTGCACTTATTACATGCAAATCTGATGCAACCGATTTGCTCAAATTTCGAACCAAGGGTTGTTGGATATGATGAGGGCTCGTAGTGCCCTACTTCAATGTCGAACATTTCCAACGGTGCCCTGAAAATCGTAGCTCAAACTAATGACGGTTCCTCTACAGACAAGGACATTAAAAAAATTTTATCATTTGGCTTGCCTACCATCTAACCACTCTAGAATCATCATTGTCTTCGAGGCAGTTCACCCGGAAGGGTAACCCGAAACCATCAACGCCGATAGGGAGTAGACGGCCTTAAAGGACACCTACAGCCGTTGCGATCGCCATCAAGCTGACTCAGGCATTCCAGAAGGAAGACCGCATGCTCGCTAGAGAAGTACAGGCTAACAGGAAAGTTTGTTTGAAATCTAGTTATTTTCCAATTTTTAAAATCAATCACCATCAGAAAAGGGAACAGTACAAGCTAGAACCGCCCTACCTATTCCTGAAATGCATATTGTTCCTTTTTGCTGTCATTATCATTTTTATTATTATTATTATTAATTATTAAAGTATTAATGGCGATGGATCCCCTTAATCATCAGGGCATACAAAAATAACCAATGAATCTTACATCACAGAAAGGATAGTAAAATGTAATGTGAGGTCAATCCATAATAGTCAGATTGATTAAATCTAAAAAGTTATTATTTAATAAAAACTTGAAATCAAAAAAAAAAATTTGAAAATTTTTTGAGTTGTGATAAAAAAAATATATTTACCAAAATGAGTAAAAAACCGACATATTAGAACAAAACAAAAGACCACTGAGTAAAATAAATCAAATTTTTCCGAATTTGCCTTGAATTTAAATTTTCGAAGTAAAGCAGAAATAACGTCATGTCACTTGAAATTATAAATATAAAACTGAAGTCAAATATCATGAAATGACCTCACAATACTAACAAGTTTAATAAAACCTAATGTTATTAAAATTTAACATTTACAATATCTAGCAAATCAAAATTAAAATTGAAATTAAGAAATAGAGACAAATTTATGAAAATATAACAGAAGTTATTATATCGAAATTATAATTAAGATAAGAAATCCAGAATCATACCATAAGTTGAATTTAAGTGTTCAATGTCTGTGATTTTGTTAAGACTATTATCACCTTCTTCTTTTTTTTATAGACCATTTCAGAAAAGCCTCTTTTGAATCTATTAGTTTCTTTATGTAAAATTTTGACATTATTCCAATGTAAAAAATGATTCTCTTGATCATCCTCATACCTTTAAGGTGTCTGCTAATGACATTGTGAAACTTTTCATTAGGATTAAAATTCTTAAAATGTTCATAAATTCTAATCCTCAACGGACGTTTAGTCTGACTCACATAACACTTACCACAATTACAAGAAATTTTATAAACAACATTATTTTATTCTCCAATTTCATAAGGATCTTTACCTAATGCTATAAATCTATCTAATTTAGAATTTATTCTGAAAACAACTTTCACATTATATTTTCGAAAAACGCCTTGCAATCTCCGATAAATTGCCATAATATGGATTTGAAACAACTCAAACGTTTTTGTTAATTGAATCATTAAGTGTACTTTTCAAATCATTGTTGTGATGGTTTATTTTATATTTCATTGAGTCTCTTTTTAATGTGTCTATCAATAAACTGACTTGGATAACCATTGAAATTTAGAAATGTAAAGGCTAATTTCAAATTGTCTCGGTGGAATTTTTGATAACTAAGTAAAATAACTGAATCAACAAGGTTTTTAATGGTACCAATTTTATGATATGGAAGATGTGATGAAAAATAACTTAGAAATCTTCCAAATTTTGTTTTGCAACATCTTGAGAAAGTGGTTTTAAAGGAAAATATTTAATTTCAAAATACATGCTTACTACAGAGAAGTTGATGACACATTTTTAATTATTCCAAAGAATATGATTAAGGAAACTTTAGAAAACATTAATTCTTATTATTCACGTTCAAAATTTACATATGAATTAGAATTCGAAAACACACTTTCGTTTCTAAACCTTTTAATAATGAAAAAAAAAAGAAGGGGAAGGAAATAAATGAATACCAATGATCACAAATATAACAATATATACATTTATTTAACAGTACAGAGAGGATAGTAAGATTTCAGTAAGAATGATTAAATCAAAGAATGATTATTTAATAAAAGGTAATAATATATACAATCGATAATAAAGCAAAATTAAGATTAAATTTAAGAAATAGACAAATTTATGAAAATAAAAAGAAAAAAAAATTTTATACATAGGGAAGAGACTTAAAACGTAACGGCTAACACCAGGATATTTGAACTTCTCGGAAACCACTATTCCCGGGACTCCTGGTGCGGCACCCAGCACCTCTCCAGGTATCCAGCCTTCCTCTAAAAAACAAAATAGTTACTACCAGGGTAAGGACAATCAGCAACACCCCTTTTAAGGTTCATAAGAGGGGTAGAACTTACCAACTCCCATCGTGACGTCACGTTCTGGCAGGCGGTCCCCGTGCGGACGTCATAACCGATATGATGCCGTTGGAGGAACGCCAGCCTGCAATTGGCATCACGGGGCTGGATCCCCGTTTCTGGAGGTACCAGAGGAAGTTCCTCAAACCGCCTGAAAGTCATAGAAAGGGAAAGAATACACTAAATCACTTACGGGCGCGACATTATAAAAGTATGGGTGAGAAATGCACCTACCATTGGGTTAATGGACCCCCGTCCGGGTGGCGCCCTTGCCACAACTCTGGCCATATCATCTCCTCCGTGGAAACTCTCAGAGGATGCCGAAATTCCTCCTGAAACCAATACCTTATATTAGAAAAAGAAAAAAAAAAGGGGGGGGGGCAGCAAAATGCTCCTTTTGTTTTTCTTTACTCACCAATGCCCAGAATCCATGAACCAAATACCGGCGTGTATCCTCGCACCAAGTGTACTCCTGGTACCACCGAGAATAGGGACAGGACCGCCTAGCCCGGGACAAGATAACCTCCTCTAAGGCCCACAAATCCCCGGTGTTATGACGGATAGGGGCTTCTAGCGACTGGCCAAAACGGAGAACGAAACTGAAAGAAAGCGTTGTGGTCGAGAATTATTATATTTATCACTAGGCGCACAAACGACTAAAAATAAACTTTTAATTATAATAATAATAAATAAACAGGTAAATATTTAATTTTCAATAAAAATTATAAAATGTTATGTATATGGATTTTAAACGCATTGCATTAACCTACCATAACAGATATAATTAACTTACTTTTATCTTTGAAGTTTAGTAATTTTTTTTTATCATACATAGTATGATGTATTTACTTTTATGATTATTATTAATATAAATTTAAACTATATTTATTGTTAGGTATGCAAATAGAAATAATAAAAATAATAAACAAAATAAAATAGGAAAAAAAATTATATATATGGAATTTTGAATTTTAATCGGAAGAGAAACGCATGCTTTACTTTAATGTTTCCAATTTTAAGGGACCACTTACCCCGATTCTCCCCGGGCTAGAGCAATATCAGCCGCTTGCTGGACCCTCAGGCAGTCAGCCAGGGTCTTTCTGCAAGGACGGCTCGCTCCCTAGAGAGGCGCAACAAAAGTTGAAAGCGGTGAGATAGACCATCCTGGTCCAGAAGATCCACTGTCGCTATAGAAACCTTTTTTTTTTCCACTCACTCACTCACTCACTTTTCCTCGCTGCGTTTGAGGCAAACTAATGAGTACTAACGAAGGTGCATATAAAGATGCATGGGATACCCCCTCTGCAACTTGTGTGATAAGGGATGAAATCCGCGATGTCAGCATCTCTGAGAACCGTTTCTGCGTAACAAGGCACCACTAACTGCCCGCAGGAATATGCTGACCACCAAGCCCTTATCTATCTAGGCCAAAGAATCACACAGAAGTATCCTTCCTAAGCGAGTTAAAAAAAAAATAACCGCTGCCACACAAAATATTCCGAAAAAACAAAAAAATTAAGAACGAGGCAGGTTCAAACCCTGTCACCTTACCTTATGGCATTTGAGAAGTAATTATTTGCCTTAATAAAATCATCGAGATCTTAACCTCCATAGGATTTTTCATCTCATCCTTCTTATGCTCTGAAAATTTTAAAACACCCCATCTCATGATACTAGGGTGTTATCCATTACCATATGACCATGGTTTCCTCAAATAGTGAAAAGGAATAATATGCATTCACTATCGAGCAGCCTCAAACAGCAGGAATAGATTTATTTACAATAATAATAATTTATTTCCTTTTCTATAATAATGTTTTCAAAATTATTGGGAAATAGGAGTTATTTACAGCTATTTAAATGTCCTCATTTTTAGGGTTCAATTATGAACCTTTCATGAATTTATGAAATCTTTTAGAAAAATTCTAATTCTATTAAAAAGGAATTTTTGTTTTGATAAATGGGTCTACTTGTTTTTGTCAAACAAATTTTTAAACAACCATACGAACTAAAAATTGTTTTTCACTTTCGAAATTATCCAAAGACGTCAGTAAAACATACACTATGAATTTCACTGAGAAATCTGAAATTTAATAAAGTTTAAAAGAAAATTATTCTGGCAACATTCCTTAAGATTATATTTTATGACCTATGAACTTTTGATTTCTGTAAAAATTGTATCATAATGTTAATTGAGCTGAGATCTGGGGCGGATAGTTAAATAACTAAATTGTATTTTTCTTTCAGCAATAAATACGTTATTTTCTGTTCCAGAAACTAGGAATATGATCAATTAAATGTTCTATTCCCACTTCCTTCTCTCATTAGTAAACTAAGAAAATTTATACAGCATCCGCCTATCGAGAAAAACGTCGCGAAAACCTTATCTGTTCACAGTTTAGAATTCTCCAACTATCAAGGTGACCCTTGTTACAACCTAAGGGCGTAATGAATCGATTTCTAAGCAAGCAAGGGCACGTCATTCCAGGGAAATCCTACGCATCGAATATCAAACCAAAATTAAAATTCCAACAATGTGAATTTGGGATTTCATTCCCGAATCTCCAGTTTGTCGGGGACGAAAACAACAAATTCCGGGGGTGGTTTGTTACGAGCGTGTCAAGGTGGCCAAATTTTTCCTAAATTATAATACAATTTCTACATAAATTCGCATGCCACTCGAAGCGCCCGTAACCGAGCACCTTGACAACGTCTCTGATGCAGCTTATCTTTGATCAGGTCAAGGAACTTTTAGCAGATGGTTGATTCGGGAAGGAAATTCCTAATACATTGTTATATTAATATTGATAGTGTGATTAATATGATTGATGTTTTGTATATATATATATACTATTATTAATGGTTAATATCATTATGATCATATTATTATTGTATATTAAGCATATATCGCTTTATATTGTACAGCATATTGATGTGAATTAATATATATATATATATATATATATAAACTGATGTACGTGCAGGCTTGTGCACCTGCATATAAATATGAGTTTATGTTTACAGGTAAATGCGGATAATTATAACTACGATTTTATTTTAATGCGAGTGGCCTGTCAAATAATCGCATAGATTGTAAATTCATTAAGTATCTAAATTCAGGAAACTTCTAAGGTATTATTTTATTAGTATTAATATTGCTTTTATATGATATTAATTCATTTAAAACCATTAATATTGTCGCCAATAATTATAACTATAGCTTCATGCAAGTGGCCTGTCACATAATCGCAATTTTAATACCTAAAATAATGTAAGTCCAGGAAATAATTATAAATATTTTCACTGGAAAGTGGAAGCAAAAGGAGAGAGCGCGAGGGAAGAAGAGAGAGCATAAGAGAGAGGAAGAGGGAGAGATATCCAGCGCGTGTACACTCATGCACTGTATCTCACTAGAGCTTTCTGCCGTTTGTCAATTCCTTTCTTCGTTCGCCCATGCACATGCCCCATATACCCGTCTCTTTTGGAAACTTTTGATGTGCTCTGCTGTGCATCGCGAGGCTAGCATACATTCCATTTTCACACTTCCTTCTCATGCGCCTATCCTTGCTTAGATGCTTTAGCCAGCTGATCTCCCACAACAAAGGCCACGTGCTTTTTGTAATCAAAACCTAAAGGACTCATCCGAATATTTAAAATAATTATGTAAGGCTTTATAATTCATATAATGATTATAAACCTAGACTAATTAAATATATATATTTCAATTTAGCACGAAATATATTAGAAACTAAAATCGTTTCTACAATTTGATGACAATGCATCAAATACTAAAATTCGATGAGCGCATTTCCTTTCTCACGAAAAGTGTGGAAATAGGGGAGAAATATTCGACACCTAAAAATCAGCAAATGGTGCAATAACTGAATCAGCATGGTACAAAGTCCATCTAAATTCCTAAAACCTCCCTACCATTATTTCCTTGTCCAATCATACATTCCTTAATCATCGAAAAACCCTACCATGTTCACCTCGCGATGAAACAGTAAAACAGATCAACGCCAAGCCGAAATTCGCAGTTACTCGAGCAACCCGGTACTATCCGGAACTACTCGGACAGTAGGGAATATACTTTTCTCTACTTTTGCCCGTCTGCGGTCTAGATCGACAGTTCCTAGATCCTCGTTAGTTGATTGAACCCGTAAAACTCTTTCTAACGAAATTATTTATTTGGAATCGTGTCGGGCGGACGTAAAATACAAAAGTCTTCATCTAGACAGAAGCAATTCTTTTATTTGATTATATCAAAATTAAATTCATCTTCAAAGGACCATTTAAAAGGTCCAATTCGTTGATCGTGAACGGTCGGTATACCTGTTTCACTAGTTGAGGGTAACTCGTAAACGATTATCTAGTGATAGACTCTTGGCAATCGCATCGAACGTGTATCAACGAAAATCTTCGGCGGACTATTTATAGTCCATATCCAGTTTTTCGCGGTTTTTCTTCACCAAAATAAAACGGCACAAAGCAGCGAGACAGACAAACAGACAGACAGACAGTCACTTTCTTAAAAACCGTTTTTTCTGACTCAGGGGGTCTCAAAACGTAAAGATTTGATGAAAATTTCGAAAGTCATTTTTCACATAAAACCAATACCTTCTCATCCATGATGAGAATGTAAAAATGAAATATTTTTGGATTGAGGCCGGTATTGGCTATGATCGGCCGAAGCGAATTTTTCGCAACATCAAATTTGTTCAAATAATGCAATATTAAATTAAATGTTTGAAATTTCACCTAATCTTTTGACCTATTGGGAGCTATACAAATTTTAAAAGATAAAATTTTGAAAATCGTGCTCGGCCGATTATAGCCAATACCGGCCTCAATCAAAAAATATTTCATTTTTTTGATTTCAGATAACCCAACTGGTCGATGTGATACAAAAACGACACCCATGCTGTTTTTGGTAGCGACAAGTTCAAAGACGTTCCAAGGTCGCGGAATTCATGTTTGAAAATTTGTAAAAATACAGATTTAAAGCGAAAGGATGTATCTTTAAATGAAAAAAATTTGAGTTGATATCTTTAGTAGATCCTTTCCAATTCATTTCCGAAAATTATTGTTATCAAGAAATTAGATAAAATAGTATATTGCGTATCTAGGAGGTAAGATAGGTCTTTTGGGGCGAAGACCGATGTATTTAAGCCGAATACATGGGACTGGCAATCTCCCATCTCATCTCTGCTCATGTCCTTCCTACGAGACAATGAGAACTTGGGTAAATGAATTCAAGCATCTCAATCGACCAGGTACATTTCATTTTGCATCATTAATTGCATATGAAAGAACTGTGTTCACGATGGTTGCCGTGTTTGCTTATTCTAGAGAGAAAACGAAATCGCATGCGAACATCTGCCAAATGTTCGCAAGTGTTTGAAAATAATTCAGATGATTACTTGCGGCGCCAAAATAATGGACTAGACGAGGAAAACCGGCTTCGAAAAAGGCGAAAAGTGTTCCATCTGTTAGGAAGGTGATGGCGTCTGTTTTTTGGGACGTAAAAGTATTCCTCCTTATTGACTATCTTGGGAAGGAGGGAAACCATCACCAGGGAGTACTAAGCATTCCTTTTGGACAGAATGAAGACAGCGACCACGTAGAAACGTTCAATGGCAAAGAAAAAGGTGTTATTCCACCACGATGCAACGGCCCATTCAAGCCCTGTCGCTCAGTAATGAAGAAGCCATCTAGGCGGTCAACGACTATTTCGAGGGCCTTCAAGAAAACCATTCCAGACAAGGAATCGTGAACCTGAAGAAACGTTGGATCAAGTGCGTTGAACTTCGAGGAGATTATGTCGAAAAATGAGGTACGATACAAAACTTAGATTGTTGTCTTTCATATAAAACCAAGTTTCTTATTGAACCACTCTCGTGTAACGTTTAATGCCTCGTTGGCGTAATCGATAGCTAAACATTGACAAACTTCAATCATTAATATTTTGAAAAATGATACTTGTATCAATAAAAAACATAAAAAATTTGTTTAATAAAAAAGAATTCAAACCTTGTTCTGACGCAAAAGTGTTGAGAAGAGGAATTTTATTCTGCGGGCTCCAAAGTTTTACAGTTCCATCCGCACTAGCAGATAGCAAATGAGATCTCGGTTGATACATACTCAATCCCCAGACAGCATCTCCATGCCCAAACAAAGTATCACTCAAAACGCTAGGGTCGTATGAATCATACGGATCTATGTTGGAAGATGGAAGCGTCCAGCAATGAATCATACCGTCCGCTCCCCCGCTGTAACATCGACTTCCACTGCTACACATAGCCAAGCACAAAACGGCACCAGTATGTGACCTAAACGTATAGAGAGGTTCTACATCCAATGACGCAGATCTGAAACAGTCATTTTTTAACTAAGAAGCAGTTAAGAAGTAATATTTGCTTACTTATTACATATCTATATTTGATTTTGAACCTGGGACTTGTGGTGATATCTTTCAAGTCTTAATTAAGAAACGTGAACGTGAATCGAAAATTTATTTTTCGCCATTTTCAGATAGAAGTAACTTTCAAACGCGATAATACTAGTTATTTTAGCCAACAGATTCCAATCCCTTATGAAAAAATCTATAAATTACATGTATTAATATTTACATAGTTTTCGATAAGGTTAAATATTTGCAATTGTAGGACACTCTATGTTAAGAAATTCCATTTTCTTGGGTACCTAAGCATTGAACGTTTCATCAGACCGATTTTTCCTGTAACTATCTATCAAGGGATTTTTTGGGTCAATAATTACAAGTCCAAAGTCAAAATTTTGATTTTCAAAATAGCGAATTAAATATGGTAAACCAAAAATTGAAAATTGTTATAATTCTACTAAAAATCAATAACAAAGACTTTTTTGGATTGCTGATTACAACGTTAGAGTCAAAATTAAAAAATTCAAAATGACGAGTAGTATGTCGAGATGGAGCATGATTCAAAAAATGAGGCTTAAAGAGTGCATAAATTGCTCCACAGTTCTGAGAAACTGGATTTGACCTAGGCCACAACACACGCTTTCAGTATACTTACGAGAACTTACCAGACATGAAGAATGCCACTTTTGAACTTGTATGGTTTTAATAGTAAAAATGAAAATGTTATCAAATATACGGATGTAGCATCTGCTACGAAACTTGTTCTCGTAGCCTCAGAAAATTTTCTTACGGCTCCTCCAGAAACGACCATACATTGGTATAGATTTCGTAAAAAAACAAATTCACAATTTTTTTCAAAGCAAGATTCTGTGGCATTTTGCAATGACGTATTAGGCTTATTACAAAAATAGGAAATACTGTACTATTCTTAAGATTGGAGATTTTTCTCAGAGACTTCTAAAAAAGATCCTAGGATGTCCTTTTACATAATGAAAATAAATGTCTCAATTTCCAGATTTCACTGGTTGCAACTACGCGAGTTTTACTGTCACGTCCACCCTTTCTGACACCAGCTGTTTTTTTTTTACCCTTTAGTTTCCTTTGAGTTTAAAAACTTTTGCCGCACGCCGTACACATGGCCCCACTTTAACTTGAACTTAATGGAAAAAGGTAATAAAAATGAAAGAACAGATTTCCAGATTTCTTCAACCCTTCTAATATAAACTTTCCCAGGACCAATTGACGTACAGCACTTTAACTAGATTAAGCAGATGCTTCTTGCGTGGGAAAGTTATTCCTTTTTACAAGAAGAAAAAGAAGAAAGATTACTTTTGAAGACCTAGTTAAATATTATAAATTTATTATATTTAATTGTTAATGCCCGTAAACCAACTTAACTGACCATCTTATGCGCAAAGCCTAAGTTTATATACTATCATCTCCTCTTATTAATACACATTTATTTTTCTTACAAACATTTGAACTAAAGAATGTTGCCATGCACATTAACAAACATTATTGTAAAATTTGACTTAACTTCTTATACAATACATTTAGGGTTTATCTTTGTAAATTTAGTCAGTGTAAGTCTGAGTGAATTTGAGCAACAAATTATATGTATTAGAAATTATTGTTAAAAAACAGGAATCAGAAGCCTCGGTTGGAGATGGGAAAGGTACTTGAAGAGCCATCTTTTGAGGGGAGCCAAAAACAACTTAAAGATAAGACACTCCCCTGCACTTAAGCACTTATGGGACTTACCAACCACACGAGCACGTGGGCGGATAATTTCCATTAGTAGTTTCCCAAAAAGCCGAATAAGAGACTTACAAATTTGATGAACCAATCATATAAGAAATTAACCACCTTCAAGGGGTTGGGAAATAAAAAAACAGGGAGATTAGGGCGTGGATTAGTTTTTTAAAAGGACCAAAAAATCTCTCGGTTAGTCAGTCACTCGCTGACTTTTAGTCAGACAGTTTTAAAACAAATCCAGAAAGCATTTCTCTCTCTTTTTTACATTTCGGTTGTTCGGTTTTTCGGTTATCCTGTTATTCTCATAAAATCAAAATTCCTAGTTTCAGAATCGGTTTTTATTCCTCGTGGTTGATTTTTAATTCGCATCGCCCTCAAGAAACTTTCGGTCCGACTAGTTCCAGATCTACAAGTGACAGACCATTCCCATCTTCAGTTGAGGCTCCTGAGGTTTTTTCTTCAAAATAAAGAAAAAGTAAGTTCCAATTTTGTTGCTATCACTACCTTTTCCTTCTTTCATTCTTTCAAAATTATATTTAGTCTGTTTTTTTTATCAAACGATAATTTTTTTATCCTCCAAGGAGAGTCCATGGTCCTGTACGAGGACCGGATTGCTCCTTTTTCCTTCCTTAAACCTTTCTGGTTTTTCTTTTAAGCTCCAGCTTGGTTGGAGTACTAGATAAACCATTCCTTTCAATTCACAAATAATTTCTCCTAGGTTAAGGAGTTTTTTTAAAGGGTCCCAAGCTATTAAGCGAAAGCTCAGGCTTAAAATTTTTAAATTAAATATTTGTGTGATATCCCTAGGACGTCACATTACATAAATGGGGGATTATTTTTTAAGCGTACCCACTCAAGAAATCGAAGTTCTCTGACCGGGCTCAAAATTGGGCTAAGTGTAGTCCTATTAGACAGTGGTTGATGCAAAAAAAATTTGCCAACCAGACAAATATTTACGGGGAGTGGGGGGGGGGGGGGGGTGAAATTTCTGGATTTTGTGCGGATATCATCTATTTCAGAAAATTATTAGTCTTTCCGTAGTAATAAAAAAAATTTGGCCAATATCAGTTTCGATAGATTTTTTGACACCCTTTCAAATGATAATATTTATTTTCCCAAACTAGAATTTTTTGACCTTCAAAAATGAGGGTCAAAAATAAATTTTACATTTTTTCAAAATAAGGCCCGATTTTTTTCGTTTTTTTTTTGTTGACTTCAATAGTTTCGTACGATAGGTTTAAGGGGTCGAAGAGGGGAAAGAAACTTTTGAATCTGGCGGTCATCAGGCGGGGAACTCCCTGTAGTTCAAACTTTATTTGATAGATAGCCTACAGTTGAACCTCTCACAAGAGAAATGAAAAATGTATTGCTTATAACATGCATCGATAATCCTTACATTTTATTATGAAATTGTATTTCAGAACGCTGTCACTCTGCTGGTTTGTTATAGGATTCTTTATATTTTTTCAAGTAAAATATTACATATATCATAAAAATTTCGTTATATATCCCACTTTAATGGTACTTAAAATTTTCCAACTCGTGATATTTATATACAGTAGAATCTCGTCAACATAAAATAGAATACAGAAAGAAAACACTTCAAAATTCAGCTGCTATTTCCACCCTTTCTCCTCCCAGTTCAAGAGTGACTATGGCCCCTACAAAAGGCGAGAATAATCCAAAAAAATAGACTGTTAGGTGCTTCAATCCCTTAAAAAAGACAAATTCACATGTCGCTAAATGCACGCTGTATTTCATAAAATTTTCTATTGCTATTTCCGACCCTATCAAACGAGTTGAGAATTTGTGCTCCATGTAGAAAAAAGCTCAGTGAACTGAAAGAAATACCAGTTTCAAATGTAGACGACATTGATCAGCCTAAAAACAATGATATTTTAGATAAAATATGAAGGCGAATAGATTCCGCCTTCAAAGAGGTTATTGGTGCCAGTGGGTCTGCTCATCCCACAGGATTGATGTGAAGATTGCAGACATAGATCCCAGCACCGATGTTGGGGATGTCGAAGAGGCTGTAAGAGGCTCCCTCGATCAAGGATCGGAGCTAGAATTGAAAGTGTCTCTAACCAATGATCCTTATGAGATCAAGTAGGTCTCTTGCAGAGTCCACAGGAAAATGGTGGCAGACCGGTACTACCGCTACCTTGGCTTCCGCCATATGGCGGCGGACTGTCAGGGACCTGATCGAAGCAGAAGTTCTTGTAGATGGAGCAAAGAAGGGCATACATCGGGGTCCTATTCGGAGGAACCATAATGCTATTTTGGCCTTCGAAAGGCCGCGTATGAAACTAAGCAGTCAGTAAATAAGGACGCCGAGGCTCGACCTAGAGAACCTATAGAACGTAACCCTGAAGTTTGCAGCTAACGTGGTTCCGGGGTCATAGGCTGGTGGGAAAGCAGGGCAATTTTGAGTTTAGTGGGTATTGCTTCGGCCGAGTCCCACAGAACGTGCGTAAATGCATTCTTTATCTCTCCTGACCAAAAAAATGATTCTTACCATTGAGATTCGGGCCTTCACTATTTAGTAGCTCACCAGTGCTTAATTGGTCGAAAATGCCAATAGTGCGCCGCGATCTGGGGCAGAAACACTAGTTAGCTAATTACTAATTAGACTAGAAAATTCGCATCTAATCGAATCTCAAAACGACGCAGAGTACGTTGATGAGAATGTGATAAATCGCAAGGACTCTGATTTTTCGTCAATATTATTGTCTTCAAGAGATTTTTGGAACCGGATGGTACCTGGAGGCCGTGAGAAGGAAGATTTTGCGAGACATTCACCGATTTCTGGTAATTTTAACAATTAAGAAAGAAAACATAAATGCTAGGAGGAACAAATCTTATTATTTTCTATCCTTCTTCTAAAACTTCATCTTTTATAACTCTTATCCTGTATGTGTTGCAAAGGAGAGCATTTTTGTCAACACCTTTGAATTTACTGAGAAAATGCTCTGGGAATGCACTCAAACTGCTTGCATTTGAATCTGCGAGTATAATCTATTAAGAGGAAAATGATTTTTAAGCTGAGGCTTGATAAATTATTTATAGATCAGCACGTGATGATTTCACTATATTTCTATTTGTAACGAGAGTGAAAAATCACGTAATATTCACTTACGGTTTTTGTTTTTGTATGGATTACAACAATTTATTTATTTATTTTCGTGATAATAAAAAAAATTATTTTTTTGATAATTTATGTATAATTATAAAACTCATTACATTATTCATATGTTATGAGTATAAAGCGATAATTAAACAATTAATAATCACTTCCCATCACTTTTTGATAGTAACGTTCTCGAAAAGGCAGATGGTAATAGAACATTAGTGGAACTTGCGCCTGACAACGTCGATCGAAGATCGTGATTCCACGCGCATCACTTTACAAAAAAAATCATATTTCGCACAATTTTTGAGTGCGCATCTTAATTATATACCTAAAATTTGCGTAATACTTGGGGCTATCACGATGAATTTTTTCAGATTTTGCAAAGATGGCGTTTTTTCAAAAAATCAATTTGTTTAAAAAAAAACATTTTTTTTATTATTAAATTTGGAGTAAAATTTTTTCCAAAAAATACTACTACATCGGCCATCTAATGATACGTTTGTGTAATTTTTTTCAGAATTTTTCCTAGTTTCCGTTTTTAAATAATTGAAAAAGAACAAAAATATTTTTTTTGTTCGTTTATCCCATAACTTTTAAAATAATGCATGAAATAATCTCAAATTTTGGGTTTCTTCATTATTTATGTTAGTTTATGAATCCTTAAAATTTCAAGGAAATCGGAAACATGGAGTCCTGAATCCGTCTGATTTGCCATGGAACACACCATATATATACGTGAACCGTACTTCGAAGGTTTGCAACGCCGCACGTCAAATTTCTATTACGAGTTTGGTCGCCTAATGAGCGTGGCGCCGGATTTTGCCGTTTTTGCTCAAGAAATAAAAGGTTTTAGGCGATTTATTAAACTCAAACATTTAAAATCATATATCGCTTTACAACCCTTCAATTGAGGAATACATGAAGTGGGATTGATTAAATTGCGATATTCAAGGAATTATTGGATAAATAAACAGAATCAAAATTTACCCTTGTAAAAGTAGGTTAAGTCATAATGATTAATGTCGAATAGATGTATAAAATAATAGTGGAAACCACGATTTTAGTTAATAAAATGCCTTGAAGTCACAGAGTGGACGAAACTTTGTCTACTAAATAATTAAATTGTTCACTATTTTGTCAATCAAATTCGTGGTTTAATTCTAATTAATGTTCAGAGACTAAGTATTCGCTGTTTTTTTTTATTTTTGTGTTCATTAAGGTAGTACGAGCACGGTAGCATTTTCGAACAAAAAACTTGATTTTTATTTTATGTGAAGTTCAAATACGACTAAAAAAATTCTGATAATTTGAGGGGGGTTGACCGATTGTTTAAACAGATAATAGACTTCAAAAATCAGCATATTAAACATTGGTCCTATGGCAAAGTGGTGAATAGATGAAATGTTTTAATAATTTTCGCCCAAATTCGTCGATGAAAATGAAAAAAAAAACTATTTAATTTAAAGCTAAGACCTTAACGAAGAAATTTAAAAAAAAAACCGTAGTTACCGACTTTTTAAAAAGCTATTTAAGTAAAAGGTCAGCTTTTTAGAAAAATTAGCTGGCTTTGGTTGCCATACGTACAGCTGGGGTCACGTGATCAACCTCGCCTCTTTACCGCGCGCCCGCAGCGGTCTATCCCCACCCGGTACCCTGCTCGTACTACCTTAATACGAAACCCTTAATGCTCGCTTTGATTCACCAATATAAGTCACAGGGCATTTTTCACAATTAAATTTGTGAACAATACTAGTTTGTTCACATTTGTTTGTGGAGTCTTTACCTAATTTCATTACTGATTCCAAAGTTTTGTTAACAAATGGATAGTAGAAATATTTCATTTTTTGAAAATATTTGCCAATTTAGTAAAATTTGTTGTGCTGTATGGCTAGCATACCTTTGGTTGATGTCTGTATAAATCTGAACGGTTTTTTTTTTATTTAGTCTAGGAACATTTGTTTAACTATGTTCAAATTGGCATCATGAAGCGTTTTTTGAGATAAAGATATCGCTCTGTCAACTAAGTTTTAAACAATATTTTATTCTGACAGATTGGATGATTGGAAAAATAATTGATTGATCTATTTGATGAGGTAGGTTTTTTTAAACAGGTTTGTGATGATTTGATTTTCTTTTATAATCAATGACAAGTGCAGGAAATTAATTTGATAATTCCGTTTCACATCAAAGGTGAATTGCATGCTATTGTCTCAAAAATTTGTAAATAAACATTATTATTAAAGGGCAAAGCAGGTGTTTGCGAAAAGAAATTGAGTGAAATTTATAATTTCGGAAAAATGGAATTCATCAGTTTTTGTACACAAGATGACACCCTCAGTTAAAACTCTTTAGGACAAAATCACAGGGTACTTTTGTGAATAATGAACTGACATCCAGTGAAAAAACATGATCATCATCTACAACGAGATCTATCAATTTTATTTTGAGATTTAAACTGTCGTTTAAATGGGATTTTAGGATTTTTATAATCTCTTTTAATTTATTATATAATATTTTAGCTAAAAATGTGTGGGATTATTGATCAAAGAAATTATAGGGCGGAGAGGTGTGTCTTGTTTGTGGAATTTTGGTAAGCCGTAGCATTTAGCTAATACAGTGTTGGTTAAAATAAGTTGGTGGTTGTGGAATTGATATTCTGAAAAATAATTATCATTGAATCTCTTTAAAATGTTGGAAATACTGTTTTGTAATGTTTTTAAAGAATTTCTTGTAATTGAGATATAGAAATTTATTTTCCATTACTTAGTAGATTAAATTCATGATTGTTTTCTGCTGATGTCTGTTTATATTTCGAATTCTGTGTTTACAATAAGATTTGTCAATATTTAAAGTTCACCGTTACAGTTTAATAATTTAGTAGACAAAGTTTCGTCGACTCTATGACATAAAGTCATTTTATTAACTAAAATCATGGTTCTTACTATTATTTTATACATCTATTTCACATTAATTATTATGAGTTGACCTACTTTTATAATAGTAAAATTTGATTTTTGTATGCGTGTTTCAACATAAAATTTGTTGTGTATGACAATTTTATACGTTTATTATTCGGTCTTCTTTTTTAAATTTAATAAAGTCTGATGAGATTGGCAAACCCACAGTCAACGAAACGTAATTACAATTTTGATATAATGAAGAATTTTACCCTCATCGATCGCAAACCAACTTCTCTTATACTCGTAATATTAACTATGGAGCGTGGCACAAACGAGTAAAATCGTTCAGCAGTTTGGATAACCTCCGCATACTGGTTTGTTTTATTTTCATGAACTCTACTTTTTTACTTTTTACTCTAGTTTTTAAGGATACTGCGTCAACCAACGCGTAGATCAATGTTTTACTAATTTGTAAATAAGATCCTGCAAAGATTCAAAAATTAATCCTCTCACTTTGGGCTTTTGCGGATATAACCGATGAGTCACGTAAAAAAATCATGAAACCATTTTGGAATTGTATCTTTGCATACATGCTGTGCAACTAAATTACATCAATGTGACAGAAAGTTCATTCTGAGCGTAAGAGGAAAAGCCTTTTCTAATCACGCGGAAAATGAATTTTTATTGCAAACTATGATGTCTGCATTGTCTGTCGATAAAGCGAGAATGTTGCCAAACGGAATTTGAGATTTAGTCAAGTACTGTTGCAACTCTTTAAATAATCCTTCCCCAGTTGTGTAAACTTTTTACGTGCCTTTCTTTCTCATTAGGGCTTAAGACATTTTTCACGTTAGAAAGTTTTGTAAGCGACATGCGCATACATTGGAGAAGCGCACGATCTTGGCCGACTTTTTCGAAACATTTCAAAACTTTTTCACCCTGTGTAAAGTTTATTCCCGTTTGGGCTATAAATGCAGCAAATTCTAATTGTCTTACTTTCGTGCGATTTCCCAGTGTTCATCATCCGGGCAGAATGAAGTTGCCGAAGTCATCATTTATATCAATATTATCTATAATCTATTAAGTGCGCAACTAAGTTCCCGCTGTTTTTTTGAAGAAAATGCAACTTTATTATGAAAAAATGGTTACAAATGAATCATTCAAAGTATTGACTATGGTTAGCTACAACTTTTGCCAATCTTTCTGGTAGATCTCGAATACCGTTACGGTAAAAGTGTTCATCTTTTGAGGCTATCCACGAATCAAACCATTCTTCGATGTCTTCATATGAGCAAACTGCTGATCAGCCAGACCATGTGCCATGTTTTAACGGGTTTGGCAACGTTAAGCCGAGCGTTGCCATGCTGTAGAAACACTTTTTCGTGCTTCTGCTCGTATTGTGGCCGTTTATAGCGCAGTGCTCGGCTCAAACGCATCAATCGCGACACGTTGTTTCACTTAGAGCAGCATCTCCGTAAAGTTTTTGGAGCTCTCGATGAGCTTCAGACACCGTTTTCTTCGAATGAAAGAAGAAAATCAACACAACAACAAAATTTCACACAACCAAAAGTATATGACGCCAAAACAAAATTACTAATGTGTCAAAACGGTTTGTTTAACATACGTCTAAGCTTGGTTCACGGCGTTTTGGATATGTCAAAATCTACCAGCACTTACTGCTGGAGCCATCTATTGACAAACAGCGGGAACTTAGTTGCGCACTTAATATATCATCCGCAACTTCAATGCATTTTCGCATGGCTTTCTAAATAACCTTTACCTGCAGCACATGAGAAAGAAGAATCAGGACTACAAAGTGTGTAATGCAGTAGAGAGTTAGATTAATTCGTAGGTTCGAAATAATCATTTTGAAATTGAATAGCGCCAGATGTTCGACGAGTTGAATTATTTTGCAGAATTGGAATAATTAATTCTTAATTAAATAGCGCCAGGTTCGGCGAGTTGGATCAATTTGCAAAATTGGAGTAATTAATTTCAAATCAAATAGCGCCAGGTTCGGCAGGATTTAGATTAATTCGTAGGTTTGGAATAATTATTTTAAAATAAGTAAAACAATTATTTTTAATTTAAAAACTCTCTATATTCAGTAAATTGAAATTTTAAAAAAATGTCCAACCTACGTTTTTGCGCGGGCAAAGATTCAAAACAAATCTGAATTCGGTCCCTACAGCCTCTAAGAAAGCGTGAAAATCGCTTCCACACTTGGCGACTTGGAAATGGGAAAATTAGGTATGCGCCCCTCTTCGCGTCCTCTCTGGCTTCCTTCGACAGCACTGGGGAAACGCTAGAAGGACAGGTATATCGTGACATCGGTATTGCGCTCTCTCTTGAGCTCACCGATACTCCGCGCCTTCATGTGTCCGCCAACTGTTCGTATGCTGGATGGCATCTCTGCTGCTACGGCCTTTGTAGAATTTGTTTTTAATAGCATTTTTTAAAATAAAAACAATTAGGTAATGTTGCAATGAGCGAGCATTTTCTAAGTTGGAGATGATTTCCAGAGTTTCTTTTGCTATACAAGTATGTGGTCGCGCATTGCCATGCAGCAGATTCACCATTATCATTTGACTGCTGATAAAAAGTAATTCTTCTTCAAGGGTTTTCCTTACTTTGAACACATGATGTTGATAACGCTCAGAATTAGCAGTTTCATTGAGTTGGAATATTTCATGGTAAATAAAGTCTTTCTACTTCCACCATATACTCAGGAATTTTTTCGAGTGGATATTCTTTTCTGCAATACTAGTGAATGGTGGACCTAAATAACTTCAAGCTGCTGTGACAATTCAAAAGTAACAACAGATTATAATAATTCAAAAATTAGATTCAATGTTGCGGGAAGAATTTAAAAAATATATGGAACTTGATAAAACTTTTCCCACATAACATATTTTTCACCTCATTCACTTTAATAACTTTACAACTCAATAACTGAACAGTGAAGAAGCATTTGCCATTTGGAGTTTGAAAAACCAGATGATTTTTGAAATATGATTAATAACATAAACATTACTTCTTTTAAAAAATTATAAATGTTTTACTAATAATGATGGTCTGTTATAAGAAATAAAAGGGAAGATATTCTTCCCGAAACCGGATTTTATTCGATTTTTGTTAAAAACCACTACTTTACAGAAAAAACCATGAACCTTTGAATCTGACAACTTATCTTATCGACACTTTGCGAATTTATTTGTCCACTTATATTGAACACAAAACATGTTTTGCAGACCCGCAGAGCAACAAAGATTGGTGTTATAAGGGCAGATGTCTAACCATCTCGGTTTCGAAAAGCGAAACGGCGGGCATGTATCTTAAAAACTATTGAACTGATTAACCTGTTCTTGCGAATCCGAGCAGTTATTATGTGTCATTACTCGGTGAACCACTTCAAATTAAAAACAAATTTTTTTTACTAGTTTTTTTTAAGAAAAAGTGCGAATTTTATGGCCAAAAATGACATTTTCCGCTTTTTGTCTGCGATTTTTCAAAACGTCAATTTTTTTTGGCTTTTCGGTGGTTCACCTAGTAACTACAGGTATAATTATTAAAAATATTTTTGGTTTCTTGGTTTTAGACCATTTTTTCGAAAATTATCATGCCCGCCAATCTTTGTTGTTCTGCGGGTCTGCAAATTTTCTTTTGTATACTATATAAGTGGACAAATAAATCCTTGAAGTGTCGATAAGATCCATTATTGACTTGACTTTAAAATTACTTTACAATATCACTCTCATTTTCAGCCCTTTACATCAGACGACCCCCTTAAAAGAATTTTTTTTGCAGATGAGGTAAAGTGGACTCAATTTCCAATAAAAAAAAAAAAAAGAATAAGTTCGTGAAATACCAGAGTGATGGTACTATTAACCTATATCGAGGTTATTCTCAGTTTCTAGCAACTCTTACAGGAAGACACTACATTTCAGCCATATCGATCTATCATTTAGTTATTGACGTCCGTGTGTATCGATCATGTCTAATGATTTCCAAAAAAGGGATAAAAGAGAGTTTCGTGTGGTAAGCAAACATTATTTCATGAACTGCAAAAGGATTAAAGATACTGGAGAGAAGTTTGATAAACATTACGGTGAATCTGTACTTTTGATTAAAATGGTTCGGAAACTTCCGAAGAGGCCATATGAGCAGAAGTGATGCTGAACATCCTGGACGTTCTGTTGAGGCCACCACTCCGGAAATCATTGGAAAAGTCCACGATATGGTGACGTATGATAGAAGAGTGAAGATGCATGAAATTGTTAGTTCTGTGAGCATCCCGATTGAACAGTTACATACAATTTTGCCTAAACATTTGCAAATGTAAAAGTCATCCGCAAAATGGGTGACACGGTTGCTCACAATTGATGAAAAACGTAATTGTGTGAGGTATTACAAGGAAAATTTCAAGCTGTTCAACCGAAATCCGAAGGACTTTCAGCGTCGTTTTGTAATGATGTTTAGACATTTTTAGTTTGACCACCTAAATTTTATTAGCTCGAATTCAACTACCAATTTTAAAATTGTATATGACCATTGGAAGGTTGAAAGAAGAGCAAAAACATACTTTTTAGCAGGAACCGTTTTATGCAGATTCCACAGTTTCAATGTATGATCATCACTTCCAGTAATCAAAACAGGTTCTGTAGGGTGGAAAACTAGTGCTCGCACACCATCAAAATGTGACCGTAAAGTATACTTTGCATTCCATGTTTTCCGGAAAGCATCCTCATTATTTGTTGTCATCTGTAATATAAAATTATAATCTATAATTGGAATATAGTTTGGAATTCTCTGATATGAAATGTAATTTAAAATAAATAGGTGCACTAAAATTTAAAAAAGCATCTATGATAAAAATTACGTCATAAGCGGCTTCAGCATCATTATTAACAGTTAATTGAGCTAATTCTCCAAGTCCCAAAACGGAATCATTTTCCTCACATATTCGTCGTGGATCTTGCTGTAAACCTCTGCGTACAGCACCTAAAAACAAATAGAAGAATAAATATAGGAATGTGGCTAATTATCTTTTGATTTTTCTAACTTCAGTGTCTATGAAATAAATGATTAAAACTGTTTAATGCATTGTTCTGAAACTTAGTAAAAATATTCATTTTAGCGCCATACGATCAGTTTTATGATAAAAAGTACATAATTTGATGTTCATAATTTGAGAACAGAGGATTCCAAAAGACCTTTCCTTTTTTCAAAAAATTGGCTGATATAGACAATACCACTGCCGCCGCAAGTGCGAGTGAGAAATCCCTGAGAATTCCGTACGTTGAATTCAACACACCGAAAATTCGGCCTGTACAACGCACAACACACACAACTCACCTTTCGGTGTCCCTGGTTGCACGTTAATTCTAGTACTGTGATTAAAGAATTTAATTAAATACATAAGTTTTACATTTGTTTCACACATTTTGTTGGTTTCGCATAGATTACGCGTGCATGTTCTTTTCTCTGATCACACCTTCAATAACTGATCCAACAATATGATAATATGACTAACATGCATCCAAGATAAAATTGTTCGGAAAGACATTTAATGTGCTCGATTAGCACAATTAGGTACAACTTAGCATAACTTTTAGATTTTTACACCAACTGGTATGATCAATTATCCGCTTACGTATCTTGCTAAGTACATGAGGAAGGAATCTGACAATGCACTTGTTTAAAAGATAGGTGAGTTCGTCTCGATCTCAGAAATAAATCACTATCAACCGAAACACGAATCAATAAGAATCACGTACATTTAAATAAATATTTTTCTACCCGCTACATTTTGTTAGCAATGGTCAACGTTGATTCCGAACTTCGATTTTGTATCCTTTCTCTTGTCTCTATCGCCTAAATTTATATCTAGTTGGCGAATAAATGCAAGTCTAATTGAGTACACTTGAATCTACTTATCTGTAGTTTACATTGCATACATTATGACTTATGATCGATAATTGATTCTTTCTGATCAATTTTCCATAATAAATCAACCTTTTATCTATGATGGATTATTTATCCTCATTATTGATTATTTGTGATTGATCATTTGCAATCAATAAATAATTATTTATAATAAAATTGTAATTTACTAATGATGTTAAATCAATAAAAAAATACTGAATAATATTAATAACGATAAATTAATGTTAAGGAAGCCATGTTGATGACCTCTTACTGCTTCATTAGGTTCTCTTCTAGAATATTTCTCAATAATTTCAAGAAAAGTGTAGAGTTTTAATGAATAAAATGTTTGCTCAGTGTACCGAATATAGGGTTTAATAACATGTTTTAACGACGTATGAACATATAGTATGATAGTAAGATTTAAAAATATGCTTATGACGGTGTTGCAGTTTCAACTGTCTAGAAGCATTGTAAAGCCTTAATTTATTCGAATAAAAGATACATATTGTTAAAAATGTTCGTTTGTCAAAGGAAGTGGATAACTATTTGCAAATAATTATTGTGAGATCAAAATGCTGTAATCAAATTGAAAACTCAACCTGAAATAGTAAAAAAAATCAAGGATCTGATTGTACATAATTGGAGACGACTGAAAAATAAGTCTACTCAATTGTGTAGACACAATAAAAAAACCGAATATGAGATTTTGATTGATCTTGATAGTTTAAAATTTTCCCGATCAATTGAGCTCACTCTCGAATTTGTCCGATTAAAATTGAGCGAGAGAAACCTAATAAACCCATAATGAATTTACACAGCAAGTCTCGCGATTTCTGCTTTAAAAGCGTTTTTCTCCAAGAACGAAAACTGCCTCTTACGAGTCTTTTTTCATTTCACGCCACACATGTTAATAATAATAATAATAATAATAATAATAATAATAATAATAATAATATGTTGATAAATAACAATAATAATAATAACACTTGGTACGTTTGCATTGGCTTTAGGGTCCATAAATGAAAAAGTATATTTAATCAGACGTTTCGGCTCTGATCGGAGCCCTCATCAGTGATATTTATTAAAATCTAGAAAATACAAAAAAAGATGCTGTCACTAATTTCACATATTTTCTCTGAATAACTAGAGTACTAAACGTATTATACAAAAAAAGAGTACCATATATATTAGATGAAGAAGAAAGTTTGGATATATTCTTTGACGCGAAGCTGAATGTAAGTGGTTTGGTCTAGACTATTAAGGCTATCTTTTGACTATTTTTTCCGAAACTATTTTTAAAACTATTTATAAACTATATACAAGAACATTTCTTTTGGCTATTTTTTCTGAACTATTTTAAGAGTATTTATAAACCATATATAATAAATATTCACATCTTTGCATGTCTAGTCCATATTTTGGCTGAACAACACATTTTTCAAATATTACCAAAGAATCATTTCACATATTATACAAAAAAGAGTACTTGATATATAAGTGAAAAAAGAGGTTTGGATATATTCTTTGGTGCGAGGCTAAATGTGAATAGCTTGTTTTAGACCATTAAGGCTCACATTTAACTTTGACAATATAAAAATCGTAGACAGAGCCGACAATTACAAAAAACGGATGATTTTAAAGATGACACACATAGCCAGCAATCCAAATTCAATTAACCAAATAACTGACACACGGACAATCTATCCGTTTTCTACATGTCATTACTAAATAGCAAAAATTAAAGATAAGGAACATTTTTCTGGGGCATTTGGTTTCCGGGGAGTGTTCTTTCCCTTTACGGTATTACTCTTCTTTTCTTCTTCTCAACTCTCTCCCCAACGTAGAAAATGCATAGATTTCATCCATATCTGTTGGAAACGTGCTGACCCTTTCGGACTCCGGTTACAATTTACAACCTTCCTTTCAAAAAAAATTTTTTCCCCTCCACCTTTGCCTGCTTATTTTTCCTCCTAACTGTCCTCTCCGTACATTCAAGAATCAGTCACAAACAAAACATCTTACAGTGAGTTTGGTGAGAAATTATGTGTCTTCTTAAAATATTTCATAGAAAACGGAAAAAAATGTTGAAAAATTCTGTGTTTAATCAGAGTTTTGTACCAAAGAAAAAGGATTCCCTACTTCATACATAGAAGGTTAGTCACATTTTAATCAATATCAGTAAAGACTGAAAATTTGGATATCTAGTTTTTAGCTTAATTTTTTTTCAAAGAATTTCCGCGATCCGTTTCAAAGAATTTCCGCGATCCGTTCCAAAGAATTTATGTAGATACCACTATAGATTAGTTCAAAATGTTAACTTTTTCCGAAAAATAGTTTTCAAATAGTTCAAAATAGTTAAAAATAAAATTCAGAAAAAAGAGTACCAAAGAACCTATTGTGGTTAAAGTATAGGAAAATATAGTCACAAATATAAATAATTCTTTAGAAATAGTTAAAAATGGGTTGTTCAGTCAAAATATGGACTAGACATGCAAAAATGTGAACACTTCTTACATATAGTTTATAAATAGTTTTAAAATAGTTTCAGAAAAAATAGTCAAACGTTTTCCGAGAAATAGTTTTTAAATAGTTCAAAATAGTTCAAAATAATATTCAGAAAAAAGAGTACCAAAGAATCTTTGTGGTTAAAATAGTCACAAATATAAATAATTCTTTAGAAATAGTGTCACGTCCCGCGACGCATTAGAATGTACTATAGGCTAGGTCTAGAGAGAAATCTGGGAAAATTACTAAAAGAGAGAGAAAACCACCTATTGAAAAGAGATGTATAACTACGTCACACGCAGCGGGAGACTGCGCAACGCGTGACGTCACCAAAAAATATAATATAAAAAGGACACGCCGCCAAGGGAAAACTAGTCTTGTGAGCAAAATTAAGTGCGGCAAATTTCTAAAATCTTAAAACGATTCACAGCGTGAGATACGTGTTTAGTTCAGTTTTCCGAAAAAAACGTGTCGTAAATTCTCCGATTGCACTTTCAATCTTTGAAAGGATCTTAGAGTCAGTGTAGAGTGAGATAACTATTCTTGTCCTCCTCACACCAGTGGGATATTTGTTTCTGTCTTCCTAATACCAGTGGGATACCTATTGCTGTCATCGTCGCACCAGTGGAAGAATCATTCTCTCTCCCTCACACCTGTGAGGATCATTCATAAAAAAGGGACTATTCACAACTCAACAAAGGTACTGAAAATTCTCTCTACTCTTTACCTATTCCCTGTGCCATTGTTTGAATCTTTGTAAAATTTTAACCTTGTTTGTATCTGTGTTAGTTCAAATAAATTCAATTTGTATTACTTTACTAATCGTTGTGTTCTTTTCATTGACTTATCCTCATCCCTAAGCGAGGATCATTCGATCCTAACTTAAAACGAGGAATCTTTGATCAAAGTAAGTATTTACGTACTTGTGACGTAACATACTTCCTTTTTTCTGGTACATCGGCCCGGGAAACACAAGTCAATTGAAATTTAACACATTGATTGTTAATAGTGAATAAATAAATGATTACGAAATATTATTTCAACTTGAAAACTTAAAATTTCAATAAAATAGATTTGTTAAATCACAAAGGGATTTGACCTTGAGGCTAACCTTAATGATTTAATAATCAAATCATTTCTTTGAAATTTTATAATTTACATAAATTGTATAAAATAAAATAAGTCTGAAAAATCACGCAGGGATCTGACCTTGAGGCTAACCTAAGTGATTAAGTAACTTATCTTATTTAAAAGATTATTCTAATTTGTTAACTAAGTTTTGATTTAAGTTAAAACAAACATAAAAACAGAATATTTTTAATTGCAACAAAAAATTGTCCAAAGATTTGCATTCAAGTTAACTTGTCCAATATATTGAAAATAATTTATGAATGTTGCGAATGATCATTGTTATGAACAAATTTGTTTAATTGTTATAAACAACTTATAAATGAATAAAATAAATTATTTTATTTTACATAAAAGGCACATGCAGTTGGTAAAGAAAAATATTCTATTATTTTAAGAAATTAATTATTAAAAATTATAAACTTACAATCAATTGAGCGATTATTTATTTAATTTAAATATTTGAAATAATTATATTTTTATATCATTATTTTATTTCCAAATGAAGAAATACAAATTTCATTTCAAATTATATTGTCATTAAAAATAAATAAACAAATTAAAAATAAATTTTACTAATCTCATTTCATTTTTCTTGAAAAACAAATTTTATATGTAGTTTTTTTTTATTGTTATAAACAATTTATAATTTAAAATAGCAATAAACAATCTAAGACAACGCTCAATACAAAATATTGTAAATTTATAATGACTCAATGTCAAAACCAAATATCCCTTTAGAATCTACCCCGAAAGTTATAACACGTAGTCAAGCTAAACAAGATAATTAGCTTGCAAAAATAGTAGATTTGAATCAAAAGGGTAATTTAAAAATAAAACAAATTAGAAATAGAGAATATTCAACTGATAATAAATGCCAAAATATCCCTGATCCAATCCCTACAGAACAAGAATTAGATAACACTCTTAAGTTAGATGATTCAAGTTTAGACAAGACTCTAATTAATAATCAAAGTATATCAAGTGAAAATTCAGAAAAAACTAGCGGGTTTCATTCAAGTTTCTGTCCAGATTTAAGCATTGTAACAGGATCTAGTAATCAAGATCAAACTCTAACGAACGAATTATCTTATTTTGACGAATTCAATTTGCTAAGCTCAACAGTAATAACAATAGATAATAAAACTTTGAAAGAAAGATTGGAAACCTCATTGGCACGCGAATCTATAATTAGTAACAACGACAGCGACGACGACAAAAGCGACACAGAAATCATAAATCAAGATAATCCAGTAAAAGTAAATAACGAAGAAATGGCCGTAGTCATACCCAACAGCCAGCAGGTATCCTTACGCGACGCGCTAGAGGTGGTCCCATTGTTCGACGGAAGCAACCTCCCACACGGAAAAAATTTGTCGCTTAAAATTTAACAGACTATTCGAAGAGTCGTGGACAGAAAGTAAAATCGGAGAAAGTCTTGTAAGGTTTCAATGACTTTTAGAAAATAGTAGAAAAAAGTCGACTAACTTTTAGAAAACCAGGTCGAAGAAAAAAAGTCGCGTATTTACTATTATAAAAGTATTTTAAACACTAACTGATCTTTTCTAAGAAGTAATGAAAAGTTTCATAATCTTTGGATTCATTTGTCATAGATTTTAAAAGACTATCGAATAATTTGAAATTAAAGTAATTCAAACAAATAGTTTTGTAAATTGTATTCTAAAGTCCATCAGATTTTATATGCCGTCTTCTAAAATTTCTTCGACAGTCGCAAAAAGCGATGCGCAGAAACGTAATTCGTAGCATCGCACAGCAGACAATGCAGCTCAGCTTTATGTTTTTGTAATAATTTTGGTTAGATTTTGAGATTACGTGTCGTTTGGTTTCGTTTGAATCTGGATTGAAGCGTACATTGAAGAATTAGTTCCGAGTAAGTATATGTTTACCTTGATAAAGTGTATTACGTCAAATTTGAAATTTATCTATTATTTTAGATTTGCCTTCAAACTCTGAATGTGATCGAAATATTTTACACAAGTCTCCATGACATGTAACGGATATGCGGGTTAAGGCGTGCGATTAGAATTAGGTTAGGATGCGTGCGTGCGTGCGAGCGTTCGATTCTCGGTGCTGCGAAGTGTTTATAAAAAATTGCGTTTCTGTAATGTGCAGTGTTAAATATAATGGTAAGTTCATATTAGGATTATATAGGTAATGTAAAAGTGAAAAATAATTAACTATATAAGTGCAGGATCATATCACAGAAAATAATATTTTCCTTTTTACACTGTTCAAAATTTTCTTCGACTGTCACAGACTTTCGATGCCTGGTTTAGAGACAATGGAACCCAACCCACGGTGTTTTAAATTTTCCGCGACTGTCACTTATAACTTTCGAATTTACGTTTTACATTTTCAGCGACTATCTATCATATTCTTCAATAAGGAGGCTCATAATGTTTAGTCGACTTTCTAACCTATCCACGAGTATTATACAAAGTCGATGACTTTTTAAGCGACAAATTTTTTCCGTGCATTGTGACATTTTATTGAGGGTTGCATGGAGGCAAAGGCAATGCTACACGGAGAGAAGAGAACGCAGCTTTCATGTGCGCGGGACAAAGCAGAGCTGTGTTCTTACGAAAATGTACGATTGGACACAGCTCAGCTATATCCTCGCATAGCCAGAATGTGTGAGCGCACATCTCTGCTTCGCGCTGGGCACACGCCGTTCGGACGAAGCCGAGCTGTGTGCGAACAAATGAAGGCTTCGTCTAAACACAGCTCCACTGTGCCCTCGCACTCCTCTGCTTCGTGCTAAACACATCGTGCGTGTGCGCCACGTTTGTGTATATGTAATGCATTGATTATACTTTGATTATTTATAAGGTCAAAAAATTGCCGTGTCTCATTGACGTGGATGCAAACGACGCGGAATTTAAAGGTGCGTATAACGATCATTCAAAATACAAAATTTCTGCAATTAATACGTCAATACTAAACCACTGATAAAAGTTTTTGTTTCTACGTATTTATAGTCGATTTTAAATAAAAAGATCTGTACGTTATAGGCCGAAGTTAAATTTGTTGTTTGCTTCGAATCCAAAAATAATTAGGTCAATATAATAATTTGTTGCCGCAGAGGAACATATAACCGCAAATTTTTTTTTCATTACAGAACGGAACATTTTTGGATAATCAAGTTTTAAGGTAGTTACCACCCACGAAAATTAGACCTCAGGCAAAAATAGATAATTTTGCTTTCAAGAATAGCAATATTATTATTGAAAGGCTATCTTGGAAGAAAAAAGATTAATTTCTATGAAAAAAATTGGAAATACAGAAAAATAATTTTATTAATCAATTTTATTTTTTACCCAATTTTTTTTCTTATCGCTTTTCGCCAAATTTAAAAAAATTATGCGATTTTAATAAATTACAAATCTCTTTTTCGAGAAAAAGATTCCCTACAACATAATCATTTCCAATTTTCGAAAATGAATAAATTATTATCAAATTCAGCAATTTGTTTATAATAATTTCGTTTTGGAAAATTTTTACATTCTCATCATGGATGAGAAGGTATTGGTTTTATGTGAAAAATGACTTTCGAAAATTTCATCAAATCTTTACGTTTTGAGACCCCCTGAGTCCGAAAAAAGGGTTTTTACGAAAATGTCCTGTCTGTCTGTCTGTAGGTCGTGTGCGGCATAACTCTCGATAGAATCATCAGATTGAATTGTGCTTTGGCACACCTTATCGGAGCCGAAAAAGTAAGGACAAGTTCGTTAACCAGCCACATCCAATCAAAATTGAGGGATTGAGCACTACTTTTGTGTTTTTGAAAATAATTTTTTGAAAAAATTAAAAATTTTAATTCTGGTTTTAGATAGTGCTCATAAATCTCTAAAAATTATCCTGATAACATTTTTTGATTAAATCAAAATTAGAAATGTTACAGCATATTCAAATTCGAAAAAAGTCAATATCAAAATTCAATTTTCCAGTTAAATCATACGAGATACGAAAAAACGTAATGATACAATATTATTTTCTACATAAAGACCTAAAAATTTGAATTGTAACATTTTTTCATAAGATGCATATTTTTTTTTTAATTCAAAAATAATCTATTGAAAATCCAAAATTCAATTTTTTAACAATAATATGTGAAATACGAAAAAAACGTAAGAATACAAAGTTGTTCGTTTCAAAAAGATCTACAAGTTTTGTCTTACACAGTTTATAAAAAAACATATATTTTTCGTTTCAATTCCAAAAAATACGATTAAAATTCAATAATTCCATTTTTTAGACAAAATATATGAGATACATAAAAAAATTTCAAATGAAAAATTATTTGCCTAAATGAGGTCTACACATTCTTATTAAGAAATTTCTCGACAGGATGTATATTTTATGTTTTGATTTTTAATATTAAATAATTCGATTTTTTTCACCAAAATATGCTAGATACGAAATAAGCGTTGTTCCGCAAAATCGTTTCCTTAAGGTAGTACGATCATGAAAATTAGACCTGAGACAAAAATAGATAATTTTGCTTTCAAGAATAGCAACATTATTATTGAAGGGCCAATTTGAATGAGAAAAGATTATTTTTCATGAAAAAAATTTGAAACACAAAAAAATAATGTTATTAATAAATTTTATGTGCCTCAGCCGCGGAAACTCGTTTTTCCGTTACAGCTGAGAGTAAAGCAATGTTGTATATTCCGTTACAGAGGAATACAATGTAGAAATTGAACTGCGCATGTGCATTATAGTCTTACAGCGGAACGCAATCTATTTCTTATTATTCTTCTTCTCACTTCTTCTTTGTACAGCGGAACGCAATCTATTTCTTATTCTTCTTCTTCTCACTTCTTCTTCGTACAGCGTTAGCACTGACTACTACACAAGACCGATAAAATCAAAATGTCCGGGACTAGTCGCCAATTTGCGCCCGCTTCGTACAACTAGCGCAGCAAACAACTACAATGAGTACTAGATTAGATTCCAATGTACGCATAAAAACTCGTATCCGCACCAGTCACATAAAATAGAATATGTGCCAATGCACACAATTCGGGACATTGCGTGACGAGCGACAATGCTCGCAGGACTGATCGCGCCTCGGATTCGTCTCGGCTTTGCCTCAGCAACGTCTCGGCTACGCCTCGACTATGCCTCACCTACGCCTCGACTACGCCTTGGCTTCGATCTCCTGCGAGCATTGTCGCTCGTCACGCAATCACCCTCATTGTGTGCCTAGGCACATAATATACTATTATTTTTGCCCAAACTTATTTTCTTATCGCTTCGAGTCAAATTTTTGAAAATGATGCGATTCTAATAAATTATGGTTCATTTTTTTAGAAAAAAGATTCTCTACAACTTGACCGTTTCCTATTTTTGAAATTGAATTAATTATTATCAAACACAGCAATTTTTTTATAAAAATTTTGTTTTGAAAAATTGTTTTTTATAATTTCAGCCATTAAAGAATTCATTTTCAAAAATCGGAAACGGTCAAGTTGTACAGGATCTTTTTCCTAAAAAAATGAACCGTGATTTATTATAATCGCATCAATTTTAAAAATTTGGCTCGAAGCGATAAGAAAATAAGTTTGGGCAAAAATGAAATTTATTAATAACATTATTTTTTTGTGTTTCAAATTTTTTTCATGAAAAACAATCTTTTCTCTTTCAAATTAGCCATTCAATAATAATATTGCTATTCTTGAAAGCAAAATTATCTATTTTAGCATGAGGTCTAATTTTCGTGATCGTACTACCTTAAATAAAGTCTACGATTATTTTTTCTTTTTGAGAGATTTGGAAGAAAATAAATTATTTTAATCATGTAATTTATTAAAAAGTTACTGAAATTACTTAAACTGAAAAAGAAATTTAGTGAATTTGAAAAAATGAGTAATTCACATCATCTTTAATATTATAAAATTGGTTTGAGCTTCAGTATTAAATTATAAAAAATAAACTTAAATGTATGCGAAGAGCACAAGACCAAGCGCGAAGCGCGAGGTCCAGAAAGATCGGAGCGCGAAGCGCGACGATCAAATCGCGCGCCCTAGGCGCGCTCAAGCTTGCGAGAAAAGCGAGCTGCGCGCAAAGCGCGCGATGAGAATGTGCCCGCTAAGCGGGCAGATTTTTTTTTAATGTTTTCAGCCATTAAAGAATTTATATTTAAAAATCAGAAACGGTGAAGTTGTGGGAAATCTTTTCTCTGAAAAAATGATTCATGATTTATTAGAATCGCATAATTTTTTATAGTCGATTTTAAATAAAAAGATCTCTACGTTATAGGCCGAATTAAAAATTTTTCTTTGCTTCGAATCCAAAAATAATTAGGTCAATATAATAATTTGTTGCCGCAGAGGAACGTATAGCTCAAAATTTTTTTCATTACAGAACGGAACATTTTTGGGCAATCAAATTTTAATTAAAAATACTCAGATTTTAATAAAAACCATCACATACAACATTTTTGATTTTATACTTTTATATGTTGCCTGTATTTCATATAGAAATGTATCTCTGCCGTGTCAAACGCAACTAAATCTTTGGTGCTCTTTATTCGCTTTTTTACATATTTTCATTTTAACATTGAAATTATAAATCAATTATGATATCAGAGTTTAATAATTCTCAAATTATGAAAATTGGTTCGATAAATATCAAACTTTTATGCAGGTAAATGCCGATCAATGCATTACATATACACAAACCTGGCGCACACGCACGATGTAGTATTATTACTGCGGGTTTGCATGAATTACTGCGCACCAATTACTGCGGAATCCCCTATTACTGCGCTCCAACTACTGCGGAAACCCAAATTTCTGCGCGCGTAATACTGCGATATTATTTTGAGTGAACTTACACTTAATTTAGGAGTGTTGAACATTTTATTTAATCTCAATTATAAAAAGTAAACACGACGAACCATTCCTAACAAATTAAGATTAATAATTTTATTTAATTTAACTTAAAATTATATCACTTGAGTTCCTCTTGCATCTTTAGCAACGATTAAGGAGTGTTGAACATTTTATTTAAACTATATTATAAAAAGTGAACATGAAGCATTTTTAACAAATTTAGATTAAATAATATTATAACTCTTATTTAATTTACCTTAAAATTATATTACTTGACTTCCTCTTGCCTCATTAGCAACGATTTTGGAGTTTTCAACATTTTGTTTAATCTCAATTATAAGAAGTAAGCATAACGAAGCATTTGTAATAGATTGAAAGGTTTTGCAGTGCCGCCTGACAGATCGCAGTAATTCATACACCTATGAAAATCATGTACCAAATACTGTTTTGGTAAAAAAATGATTAAAAAACGTATTTTTTGTTATTTTGCCTAAATATTTAGAAAAATAAGATATTTACTTTGCAAAAAATAATATCACGATAAATATTTTATTTTCAGAAACGGAATTATAACAAGTTTTTCAGAACGTGTTCATGACCTGTCAACAAATCTAAGCATTAAAACTATGGGAATCGGGAACATGAGAGTTTCAAATTGCAATCAATTAGCTGCAAATATCGTAACTATTGATAATTCGTTGATACTTATTATACTTGGATACACTTACCCTAGAAGAATTAATAGAAAAATTGAAAAGAGTATGTGCCCCTGCGAAAAGCGTGTACCAGTTACAGGGAGAATTAGGTAATACATTTATGTGGGAAAGAGAAAATGTACTTTCCTATGCTGCTAGGATAAAAGAAATTGCCGACAAAATCGAAGATGCTCACAGGCTCAATAATAATGGTCAGGTAGATAATAATTTTAAAGTAAACCTTGAAAAAGACGTAATTCAATGTTTTATACGCGGTTTGCGTCCTGAGTTAGAAATTCGTGTTGAAGAAAAGGATACTTTTAAAGAAGTTATTAGCGACAGTATTGATATAGAACGAAGATTAGCTGCAAATTCCGCACTACGAAGAAATAAAAACATGGATTATTCAAAAAGTGACGAATCAACTAATAATAAAAATAATAAAACAACCCGATTTAACGTAGCACTTGAAAACAAAACTATTTGTTTAATTTGTAAAAAACCAGGTCACACAACTGAAAAATGTTTTCATTTAAGTAAAGCTCAAGATGCAGTTCTTAATAATAAACAAAAAAATTGTTTGCATCCTAACCAACAAAGATATAGTAATTTAAATGGTCAAAGAAGTAATAATAATAATAATAATTTTGCAAGAAACAATTACAATAATTTTCCAAATAACAATTTTTTAAGAAATAAAAATTATAATTTTAATAACAATAACAATAATAATTTGCAAAATAGAAATAATAATTATAGAAACAATAATAATAATTTTTTACAACAAAGATACAATAATAATAATTTTCCTAGAAATTTTCACAATAATAACAATAGTGTTAATAATAATAATAGACAATGGAATCCAGGACAGTATAAAAACTTTAACTCCGGACAGTTCTAAAATAGAAATAAATCATATGAAAATAGATTTTTACAGAATAATAACACTCAACAAAATTTAAATTATACTGAAATAATTTGAAATTACTGTAAAAATCCCAGTCATTTAGTACGAGACTGCAAGATACGACCAAATAGCCAATCACAAACAGATCATCAGGAAAACTCCAAAGCTCTCCCCAGCACGGGTGCACTGAGGAAAGCATAAATCGAGAACCACTGGCATCCACTTCAAACGATCATACAACAACAACAATTAATATTTCAAAGTCCACTTCAATTCCATCAATTATAATATCAACGGAAGGTTTAAAAAATCCAACACACATGATGATTGATACTGGTGCTGCTCGAAATTTAATTAAACAAAAGGTTCTCAACCCTGATGTACAAATAAATAGCCATAACGTATTAAAACTTACAGGAATTAATGATTTACCACTTTACACATTAGGACAGGTAAAAATAAACATTTTCGGTTATCCAACGATATTTAACATTATTCCCAATGAAGTCCCAGTAGAAGAAGATGGAGTATTAGGATCAGAATTTTTTCAAGATAATAGTGTGAATATAAACTATACTTCAAAATGCTTAGAAATTGAGAACCACTGTTACCCTTTTAAATCTACAAATACATTTACTATTCCAGCTCGAACAGTTACAACATTTTATGTTAATATAAAAAATACAGAAAAGAGTGAAGGGTATGTACCTCGATTACATATCCAAGATGGCGTCTACGTAGGTGACGCAGTTGTAAAAAATCACAGAGGAAAAGCTTATTTAAAATTTGCAAACACAAATGAAATCCCAATTACATTATCCGTCCCATTAGTTAATTTAGAAGACTTTGAAGAACAAGAATGTTATGAACAAATTGAAAATTTAATTAATTTTAAACAAACAAATAACGAAGATTTATCAAGTAAAATATTAAATACCTTTTTAAAAACTGACAATTCTCTAATTAACTCATGCAAAATTTATAATGTAACAGACGAAGACAGAGTAGAGTGTATTAAAAAACTTCTTCGATTAGACCATTTAAATCAAGATGAATATGAACATATAGAAAAATTAATTAAAAATAATGCAGACAGATTTCAAATCCCAGGAGAACCACTTGAAGCTACTAATGTATTACAACATTCAATCCCTACTGTAGATGACGCTCCAATTTTTTCAAGACAATATAGATTTCCCCCAGTTCATAAGGAAGAAATAACAAGACAAGTCGATGAATTATTAAAAAATAAAATAATAAAGCCCTTACAATCACCATATAACACTCCAGTGTGGATAGTTCCTAAAAACCTGATTCTCAAGGAAAAATAAAATGGAGAATGGTTCTTGATTTTCGTAAATTAAATGAAAAAACAATTGGCGATTCGTATCCTCTACCTAATGTAAACTATATGCTTGATTCTCTAGGATCAGCATAATATTTTTCAGTGTTCGATTTAGCTACCGGTTTTCACCATATAAAAATGGATTCAAAAGACTCGCATAAAACCGCGTTTTCTACACCTCACGGTCATTACGAATTTGATAGAATGCCTTTCGGTTTAAAAACTGCACCAGCCACATTTCAAAGATTAATGGATTTAACATTAACTGGATTAATCGGAACGGAACTTTTTGTATATCTCGATGACATAGTTATATATGCAAATACTCTAGAAGAGCACGAAATTAAATTTAACAATTTAGCAGAAAGACTTAGAAAAGCAAATCTTCACTTAAAATCAGACAAATGAGAATTTTTACGACCCGAAGTAGGATATTTAGGTCATATAATTGATAAAAATGGAGTACGTCCAGATCCAAAAAAGATAATAGCTGTAAAAAACTTTCCAGCCCCAAAAACACAGAAAAATGTTAAACAATTTTTAGGCTTAGCAGGATATTATAGACGATTTATTGATGGATTTTCAAAAATTGCAAGTCCTTTAAATCAACTTCTGAAAAAAGATATACCTTTTAATTGGACAGAAAAACAACAAGCAGCTTTCGATATTTTAAAAGCAAAATTATGTGAAGAACCACTTTTACAACGACCTGATTTTTCTCAACCTTTTATACTCACAACAGATGCCTCAGGATTTGCAATAGGAGGTATTTTATCACAAGGTAAAATAGGTAAAGACAAGCCAATAGCATATGCTTCACGTAGTCTAAGTGATACTCAGAAAAAAAATGATACATATGAGAAAGAAGCCCTTGCTATAATATTTTGTGTAACTCATTTTCGTCCTTATTTGTATGGAAGAAAATTTACTTTAGTGACTGATCACAAACCTCTAGTTTGGTTTCAAAATTCTAAAGACCCTTGTTCACGAGTTTCACGTTGGAGATTGAAACTCGCAGAATATGATTTTGATGTAATTTACAAAGCAGGAAAAATGAATATAAATGCAGACGCTCTCTCAAGAAACCCCATTGATGATAACAAAGATATAGTAAATCAAGATATTTACAAGTTGAAGACAATGATACTTTTATGACTTCTCAAGAAAAAATGTTTCCCAAAAAAACCTTTACAAGTAATAAACAAGAAAACTCTGAAAATGAGGTAAAGCCTTCAAAACGAAGAAATTTGAATCCAGAAATCGTACCAGACGACGTAGATCACTTTGGCGAAATTTCAGATGCCCAAATATTAAATATTGACTCAAAAATTCCAGAATTTTTACAAGAATTCCTTAGTGAAGAATTATTTGATGAGATTGGTAAAAATATTTTAAAATACACAAATTTATTCAAAAATATGGCTTCAAGACTTATTTTTATGACAATATTTTTATTAAGTCCAATGTTTTCCAAAAAATACGAAAATTTATCATGGAAAACTATTACTACAAGAGCTCAAAAGAGAATAGAGCAAGAAAAAGCAAAAAATTTGAATCGAAATGAAACTCAAGAAAAATTAGACGAAAAGTTTTCTTCTAAACCTCTTGTGAAAAAACCACGAGGTAGGCCAAGAAAAAATCTAGTAACAAATTTAAAAAATATTCCCTCTCAAACAAAAAGAAAGAGAGGTAGACCAAGAAAACAAATATATGAAGATGAACTACCAGAAATAAATATGCAAAAAGGAAGCCGAACAAAAAAAGAATCAGATTCCGACTCTGCTCCTGATTATTTAGATTATTTGAAACAAACTCAAGCAAAAAACAAAAAGAAGAAGAATGCCAAGAAGCCAAAAAATATTAATGGATTTGAAAGCGAAGAAAATGAAAATTATTACTCAACCTCAAAAGATGAAATCAACGACACTGAAACCTCACACGAAGGAAATGATGGAGAAAATTATGAAGAAAATTTGGAAGAAAATTTTGAAGATGATCTTTAAGACAATTTCGAAAAGAATTTCGAACAGAATTTTGAAGAAAATTTTTATGACAATCTTGAGGAAAATTTTGATGAAAAGTTTGAAGAAAACCAAGAAGAAAACTTGAAAGAAAAATTTGAAGAGCCTTATTTTAATGAAAATTTGAAACTAAACCGAAGATCTCAAATAAATTCTGGAAAAAACAATAATGATCATGATAATTATAAACGTCCACCCCCAGAACCTCCTCCTATAAACTCTCAAACAGAAAAAATTATAACGAAGAAAAATATAATTGAATCGCGATCAATTAACTATGCGAAAAGCTAATTATGCATATTTTGTTACAACAAATGGAACTCCTCGCGACAACGGATCAAAAACTTTAGAAAAACGTGAAACATTACCAAAATTTAAAAATTTACAAAAGGGAATAGCAAAAGAGATTAAAAAAGGAAACTACTACCATTTTGCACTTCCCATTGAAGAAGAAACTAAGGAAAATTTATCAGAAACTGTAAATAATATAAAATTATCAATTCACTCATTACATGAATTATCTCAAAAATTTCAATTACGATCAATTAGTATTTCAAAAACTTCCAGAATTAATCATATACCTTGGGAAGGAGTGAAATCAATTTTCGATTCAATTTTTTCAAATTCAACTACAAAATTATTGTTTGCAACGGAATAACGCAATATCCAACAAAGGAACAACGAACTCATTTAATTGAAGAAGCTCATTCTTCAGCATTAGGAGGCCATAAAGGCGACACAAAAACTTATAGCCGAATTCGCCAAAATTTTTTTTGGGAAAATATGAAAGTAGACATTCAAAAATATATTCAAGGCTGTTTACAATGTCAACTGAAAAAATTAATCAGAGTCAAAACAAAAAATCCTATGGTAATCACTGACACACCCAATACTGCTTTTGAAAAAATATCAATGGACATTGTTGGTCCACTACCTAAAACAAAATCTGGTAACTTATATATTCTAACGATACAAGACAATTTTACCAAATATTCTTTAGCAATACCTCTTCCTAATCACCAAGCTCTTACGATAGCAGATGCTTTCGTGAAAAAATTTATTTGCATATTTGGATCACCGAAAGGAGTACTTACTGACCAAGGCAGAGATTTTTTAAGTAATTTATTAAAAAGATTGGCAAAACGTTTTCGAATTAAACAATTTCGTACCACAGCTTTTCACCCTCAAACAAACGGATCATTAGAACGTTCACATCATGTTTTAGGAGAATATCTCAAACAATTTGTTGCAAAAAATTCAGAATGGGATGATTGGCTTGAACTAGCAATGTTCTCATATAATACTAGTGTACATGAAGGCACAAAATGCACACCCTATGAATTGGTTTTTGTCAAACTAGCTCGTGAACCTTCCAGTGAACCTTTATCACAACAAGAAAAATGACAAACATATGACGATTATTTAATTAATTTCGTAACACAACTACATGAAATGCGAACACAAGCAAGAGAGAATCTTATTTCTGCAAAAGAAAAATCGAAATTATATTATAATAAAAAAATTAATCCTTTAGAAGTAAAAATTGGAGACAACGTATTTTTATTAAAAAGAGGTAAAATTAAAAAACATGACAGCCATTATACAGGGCCTTATGAAATATTGGAAGTGTTAGGAAAAGGGAATGTCAAAATAAGCTATAAAGGCAAACCTACTGTAGTTCACATTAATAGACTAAAACGCTCACATGTCCAAGAACAAAAGTAAATAAATAAAAATAAAATCAAAATATCTTTACTTTGACTATAAAAATATATATATATATATCTACATATACAATTTAAATAAAGATATAGAAATTTTATTTTGTCAATAAATGGTAAAAACAAAAAATAAATTTTTTTTATTAAAAATATATATTTTATATATAAAATAAAAAATATATATATAAAACAAAATAAAAATAAAATTTCAGACATAACACATTATTCCAGATATAATGGAACAAATTCATCGCAAACGCATAGATGATCTCATTGAAATTGTTCCCTGTTTTATCGACATGGTAGCTCTCTGGCCATATTTAATTCAAACTGGAATTTTTAACCAAGACGACTGTAATATTCCCACATGGAGCAGAAACCTAAACAATCCAGAAATAATAAAAGACATTTTTCAACAATCAAAACAAGAGGACCGGACGCATAGAAAAATTTAATTCTCAGTTTGCGGCTATCAAATCACATTGTCATAGCCGACATGTTGGATATAATGAACTAGGAACGCAAAATACAAAAAGTAAATCATTAACTCCAAAAATATACATGTGTAACGATAAAAATTTTCTATTCTTATATTACAAAGCAAGCTGCTAATTGGAACCCCCTTTTTCCAGAGATGGGATTACGAGGCTTCCTTTTGGCACTGCTCACTTGCAACTTCAACTATATAACAACAGTCTACGCCATCATAGGATTCGATTGCGGTTCAAATCAATCAAATATTACATTATCTTTACTAGAGGTAGGAGAATGCGATCTACCTCGATCTCAAGTACATGTTGAAAGAACTTATATACAACTTTTAAAATTAACTGGATTTTCAAATACAAAAGTAATACAATGCAAAATAGAAATTCGACGCGCCATCTCTCATTGTGGTATGCATTCTCACAGTTCCATAGTAGCAAATGGCCACAGTGAATATATACATGATGTTACACGAGATCAATGCAATCAAATGCACACAATAGGAACATTTTTAGTAACCCCTTCTCTTCAGATATCAAAGTTAAAAGTTAATGAAACTTCATTTCATAGCGTTACTTTAGCAGGTTCTGTAACACCTAACGGAGACTGTACTGGTACACAATTTTCTGACCCATACGGAACATGGAATAATGTCGTAGTCCAAGCAATATTCAAAATAACTTTACAAGAACATTACGCAACTATTGATTTAAATTCAAATAAAGTTCAATTAGGATCTGGAATAATATGCACACTTTCAGACACATTTTGTACAGACGTAGAATATGGACAAACATTCTGAGATACATTACCTAATGACGTATGTAATTTTAACAAATATGAAATTATTTATAAAGGACCATCAAATAAAACATATGACAACACGACAGACAATGCTGAAACCTTTTATTCTTTAACCACTGAAGATATAACCTTCGTACTGGCTAAAAACAAGAAAACCAGTTTGCAGTTACGTTTTAATACAAACTGAACATCCAAAATTATTAAATTTTGAAACCAGACCTGGAAATTCATTTTTAGAAAATAAACATTTAGAAGTTCAAAATATGGACATTTTCACATACGTTAACTCTAAATTTATATATGTAGAACGACAGATACGCACTGAAGTAAATAGACTTTATCACGATGTTCTTACTCAACGATGCATACTTGAACAGCAAGTTTTTAGAAATACATTAACCTTAGCAACCCAATCACCAGACGAATTTGCATATCATTTAATGAAAGGTCCAGGATATATGTCAGTAATTGCAGGAGAAGTAGTACATATCGTAAAATGTATACCGGTTGAAGTAAAATATCGCAAAACTGAAGAATGTTATCTACAACTACCAATATTTAGAGGGAATCAATCCTTTTTCCTTTCTCCACGAAATCATATATTAACAAAACCTGGTATCCAAACAAATTGCAATTCTTTCCTTCCACCAATGTACCTTTTTGGAGAAACCTGGTACAAATTACTCCCAAATCCTGTCGAATCCATAGCACCAACTATAGTTAAACCTCTCACAAAAGCAACCTGGAAATACACAAATCTTTCATCCTTAGCAACAAGTGGCATTTATTCTCAATCTGATCTTGATAAACTGCGAGATCATATTATGTTTCCAGCAGAAAAAACAATGATTCTAAATTCCTTAGCCAGAGAAATAACAGGACATCCAACTATTAATCAAGGAATATCATTAACGAATTTATTTAATGAAGATGTAATTGATAAAATTGCTGAATCCGCCTGGAGTAGATTTTGGACAATTTTTACAAGTTTTGGAACTACTGGTGCAGGCCTAATTGGATTAATAATAATAATTAGAGGGATTAAATTGATAGCGGATACCATTATTCATGGATATGCGCTACACAGATTATTTGGATGGTCTCTCCATCTACTAGGCGCCTTCTGGGATTCGGTCACTAACCTGTTATTACACTTAAGTACCCATCGACCTTCTGGACCTCCTGCTGAGAGTCATCAAGAACTGCTAACAGCTTCAGCGCCACAAAGCTCGAAAGAGGCACCTAAAATTCCATCGTATTACGCAAATACTACTTCAGGTAAAGATCACAATAATACAAACACAACTCTTTATCCTCACTCTGAACTAAAAGAAGAACTTAGTAGAACCCACTACTCTATCCAAATCTAACATCTTCAGAATGTCGCATGTTCCTTTTACAACCTTACTAAACAAAATTATTCAACAAAGAGGAGATCCACCCCTCATTTATGAGATACTCATTGAACAAACCAATAATAATGAATGTCTATTTCACGTTAATTTACAATATAAAAATTATATAATAATGAATAGTGGAAAAGATAAAGAAAATGTAAAACAAAAGGTAGCACAAAATTTATATAATGCCTTAATTAATGAATCAAAGGAAACAAATCAAAACGTCCAACCAAACTCTATTAGTAAAAATTGCAAAAAATTAAACGAAATTTGCACTCAATATAAATTTGAGTATCCAAAATATACAGTATTACGAATAAAAACCTCATCCAAAGACTCAACATACATAGCAATTTGTTTCATTAACAACATTAAACAAATAGGAATAGCAAACTCAATAAAAACAGCTAAGGATTTTGCTGCCATAAAAGTTATTAATTCTCTTTCGCATAAAGACGAGAAATGTGAATTAAGTTTGATAAACTCACTAGAACATTTGCATGTAACAATTCAAGAATCATCTATAAACGATCCAAAACCTTCAACGAGTAGCCAAATAACAAAACCTATTACTTCAAATAACAATCGTGATAAAAATACAAATTCATATAAAATGAAACAATATAATAATCATACTACATCATCTTCCTCTACAAAAAGCTTTAAAAAATGTTTTAAATGCGGATATAGACCTCCCAACCAGCACAATAAATTCTAATGTAAACATTCCATACCGATTCAGGAAATCAACTTCAATGGAGCATTACTACGACGAGCCTACCCACGTACCAACTTACCAAAAAAAGATATACAGAACAGACTCCATGGGATTTTTAAATCATGTAGAAATTTTAAGAAACTTCACGATAAAATATTGATTGCCGTTACCGCAATATACAGTCTATCCTGACCCAAATTCGAAAACAAACTCATTTTTTCTTGCACAAATTAAATTGCCTAATGAATTTCCTTAATCAACTAGCATCCAGAGTGTATTAAATTTTAATTCCACTCCTTTTCTCCAAAGCAGAAAAATACTTCATAGACTCACAATTTTCTCATTTTTCAGGGATTTATTTTGAACCAATTTCAAAAGTTCGTCTTTTTTCTGAAAAATATCATTTTATATCTTAAATCGATATCTTTCGGCCAGACGTACTTAAATACAAAATAATAGATTTCTCACATAAATTATATGAATATTGCATACTTTCAAATATTGCCAATAATTGTAATTTATACGATCATCAGACACAACTTGATTTTATAGAACAACGCATCAACTATTTTCTTGAAGAAATATCATTTATATCTAGACAAGCTCGTAATATCACGAATATTTCTAACATTAATGATCCATTCTTACAACAAATACAAAAAGTACTTTTAGAATTAAGAATGAGACAGGAAACCTCCCTTTACTGGCCCAAAGAAAATTTATTTCTACTCCCAAATCCATTTTTCCAAAAAGTTACAAATCTTTCTTCAAAACTTGACAACATTATGACCTACAAAAAATGGCATAATTCTCAAAAAACCACTTCTCTTGCTATAATTTCACCATTTTTATATAATATCTCTATTCAAGAGCCTCACTTACTAAACAAGGTATTATTTCTTCTTAAACAAAAAGAAGACATGCCATTCTCAATCTCCGAAAACCATGTCTTTATCCTTACAAAATATGCAAACATTAAAAAAATCATTCCATCGATTTTTATTTCTAGTGCACATAAATTAACATTAGCACTAATTATTATCACTTTACTTATGATTACAATTTTAGGATTAGTACTATTGAAAATTCAAAAAATGTCAAAAAAAATAAACAAAAAGCCAACACATATAGAATTTGTACAAAAGATACCTTTAAGCTCAGTAACAAAACCTTTACTCACTGACTTAACATTTAACTTTGACTACGAATAATATGAAAATTCACATTGAAATAAATTGCACACAGATTAGGATAAAATATAATATATATTAAATAACAAAATCGATACAAATCGTCATACATAAATCTATATAAATAAACAAATATACACACTATGACTACCGTAGAAACATTATCACTATTATATAAACTAATATTTACAAAAGTTACAACACTACTACTACAATATACATAAATAACAATAAATATACCAATAAACATCACACGAAACTTAAATATACAAAATTATCTTAAAAATCATTCCTCGCAGTTGTCCCAATACTAAAAAATAATAAAAATTTCTTATTAATACTATTTAATTTCGGTATCCAAAAGCAAAATTGACTGAATTTGCAAATATTACCTCTACAATCTCGTCGTTGACCAGACGATATCGTTGCTCATTTATTATAAATGGAGCCCCCTCCCTTTGATTATTCAAGATAACCTTCAGCAGGGCCTTGTTTTTCTTCAACCTACTCGGATTAACGTACATCCAATCCAGGGGCACCTTTACATTTTTGCCCCTGTATTCGAAGATACGATCCCTTTCAGTTATGGACATTGATGAATCCTGCCCAGTCCATTTTAAATTTTCGCTTCCTACCTAAAAACAAATACAATTAATAAATACAAATCTTGAGATAATTTTAGGTCTTACTGAAATTTAACACTCTCATTCACACTTACTCGTACGATTCGTCCTTCCTGCAATTTCCACCTCATGCCACCGGAAACAAAAGGACCCTAAGATTTTTATAATATGGTCTTATCCAATCGTCTATTTTCATACGACGATTGGATGACCATGCCAAAGGAGGTTGAAGAACGTTGTTCTCCAACTTCGGCAGCGCCCTCTTCAATCTCCGACCATCAGGCACCCACCGAATTCTGGCCGGATCCAACTGTATACAAAAAATAATAAATATATCTAAGAAATATTCAAATATATACATTAGAGAAAAATTATCGTCTTAAATACTTACAATCTTCAGGTCATTCTTCTCATCAACTTCATAAAAAATATTCTTCAAATAGAAAGCACCAGCTATTCCATGGAAAGCTAGTTGCTCCCTCAGAGTATTAAGCAAAGTGACCCTTTCGTTAGCTGGAAATTCATTCCAGCCTAAGGGACATTTTATTAAAACCCCCCCACAAAAAATCTCTATTCTTTGTTCATTGACTGGACCTAAATTCAGATTAACAATCTCCACGGATTCAACTCTTGCACCACTTTTTTGCCTAAACTCTAAACCCACACTCTCTAACTCCCTTATAATAGCATTACTGTCTCTAGCTTCCCTATTACTCACTTCAATCTCATTTCCAACTAAACCTAACTCATCAATTAAGTTATTATAATCACTCCTGTCCGCTACACTTCCATCTCTAACTTCCTCAATCAATTTTTCTATGTCTATATCTTCGTCACTACGCTCAAATTCTACAGAACTAAAATCAACTTCACTTAACAATTCAAAAAATTCCTCCATTTCGATCGCACGTAATACTTAAAACTCGAAAGAAGAATCTACAAGACTATATCTTAAAATCCAAGTTCTAACTCGTAACCATATTCCTCCCTCCATTTTATTTTTTAAACCAGCAAATAGAGAAAATCCATAACTAATTTTCTAAAAACAATTTTATTACCTTGTACCAAATAATCCCTTTTCGAACAAAACCTTTTTTTATATGACTCATAACTCTACTTTTGACCATCCCTTTATTCTATCTTCCTTTTACCTTTTTTACATTCTCATCATGGATGAGAAGGTATTGGTTTTATGTGAAAAATGACTTTCGAAAATTTCATCAAATCTTTACGTTTTGAGACCCCCTGAGTCAGAAAAAAGGGTTTTTACGAAAGTGTCTGTCTGTCTGTCTGTCTGTAGGTCGTGTGCGGCATAACTCTCGATAGAATCATTAGATTGAATTGTGCTTTGGCACACTTTATCGGAGCCGAAAAAGTAAGGAAAAGTTCGTTAACCAGCCACATCCAATCAAAATTGAGAGATTGAGCACTACTTTTGTGTTTTTGAAAATAATTTTTTGAAAAAATCAAAAATTTTAATACTGGTTTTAGATAGTGCTCATAAATCTCTAAAAATTATCCTGATAACATTTTTTGATTAAATCAAAATTAGAAATGTTACAGCATATTCAAATTCGAAAAAAGTCAATATCAAAATTCCATTTTCCAGTTAAATTATACGAGATACGAAAAAACGTTATGATACAATATTATTGAATACATAAAGACCTACAAATTTGGATTGTAACATTTTTTCATAAGATGCATATTTTTCTTATTAATTTAAAAAAAAACTATTGAAAATCCAAAATTCAATTTTTTAACAATAATACGTGAAATACGAAAAAAACGTAAGAATACAAAGTTGTTCGTTTCAAAAAGATCTACAAGTTTTGTCTTACACAGTTTATGAAACAACATATATTTTTCGTTTCAATTCCAAAAAATACGATTAAAATTCAATAATTCCATTTTTTAGACAAAATATATGAGATACATAAAAAAAGTTCAAATGAAAAATTATTTGCCTAAATGAGGTCTACACATTCTTATTAAGAAATTTCTCGACAGGATGTATATTTTATGTTTTGATTTTTAATATTAAATAATTCGATTTTTTTCACCAAAATATGCTAGATACGAAATAAGCGTTGTTCTGCAAAATCGTTTCCTTAAGGTAGTACGATCACGAAAATTAGACCTCAGACAAAAATAGATAATTTTACTTTCAAGAATAGCAACATTATTATTGAAGGGCCAATTTGAATGAGAAAAGATTATTTTTCATGAAAAAAATTTGAAACACAAAAAAATAATGTTATTAATAAATTTTAATTTTGCCTAAACTTATTTTCTTATCGCTTCGAGTCAAATTTTTGAAAATGATGCGATTCTAATAAATTATGGTTCATTTTTTTAGAAAAAAGATTCTCTACAACTTGACCGTTTCCTGTTTTTGAATTTTTTCTTGAAAGCAAAATTATTTATTTTAGCCTGAGGTCTAATTTTCGTGATCGTACTACCTTAAATAAAGTCTACAATTATTTTTTCTTTTTGAGAGATTTGGAAGAAAATAAATTATTTTAATCATGTAATTTATTAAAAAGTTACTGAAATGTGTACAGAAATCGAGCGCGAGTGTCATGATGAGAATGTGTTCCTTAAGGCTGATAGAGCCTTAAGTAAATTCAATTTCCTGTTTCACTTAAGCTGAAAAAGAAATTTAGTGAATTTGAGAAAATGAGTAATTCACATCATCTTTAATATTATAAAATTGGTTTGAGCTTCAGTATTAAATTATAAGAAATAAACTTAAATGTATGCAAAGAGCACAAGACCGAGCGCGAAGTGCGAGGTCCAGAAAGATCGGAGCGCGAAGCGCGCGATGAGAATGTGCCCGCCAAGCGGGCAGATTTTTTTATATAGACTCAAAGTCACCTTAGAAATTTTTTCAAATACAGGCACATTCCGTCCTTACCTTCCTCAAAACCACGTGCATGAACGTTGTAAATCCTATAGCGTCAGAAGGACAGTTTTTGTACCCACGCCTTTAATATTTCTTACAAAAAAAAAAAAAAACTAATATAAAAGTTGTTTTTCTGACGGAAAGTAAAATACTTTTAGCAAAATCTTTTACCTTGCATGATTAGAAAATGTATACAAAGTTATTATTCAACCTCCTTATCAGACCTTAATAAAATAAATCTATTCTAACAATTTGTAGAAAATGATACCAACTCCAAGTGAACCCATTGTTAACCATCTTGGACCAGTAGACGGTGTATGTCCGCAAGACTATCCGATAGCATACGCGCACTTATTACAGAGTTATTGCTTCGAATTAGAACCCTCAACATTGTTTTTATATTATAATCACCAAACCACAAAAAGATATTGTCAATTCTGTTTCGAGAAATTAGATCAGGCAACTCAAAATAATTGTGAATTTTTTACTTCACGGCATTCCATTTGTAAATTGGAATGCATATATATGAATTGTTACGGTTGTCAAGAACTATTAATTAATCCGCGACAAAGAGCAGCTAATTGTAACGAATGCATCGAAACATATTTAAATAACAAATTCAAAATTAGTCAAGGAAACGAAGTTCTAGTAGAAAATACCCCTGCATGATTATACGTATCTACCTTCCACGCATGTAATCACGCATGAAAAATTTTGTTAAATTTAATAAAATCCTCAATACTCTAAAATTGTAAATTTTGCAAATATTTTAAATTCCTTAAATATCGTAAATTTCCCCAACAGAAAAATGCTGCCCCAAGAATTCGAAACAATCGAAGCAGAAGAAGTTCGAGCAAGCGAGCAGGATGTTCAGCCGTATTTTGAACATCAATTATGGTCGGAATACTGCTGCACAACCCTGGTCGAGAATTTCTACATGAATGTTCTTGAAAAAAAACTTGTTTGCGAAGATTGTTGGATGACAGAACTTAGCTTCTTTGAAACGGAAGTAACATTACCCGTCCGAATAGATCACATAGTTACTAAAGACTTATATTGTACCTTAAAACTATCTAGCCTCGACTGCTCCCATTGCAATACACAAATTTTTTACATGCGGCAAAGAGCAGATTTATGCGTAACTTGTGCCGAACGTGTAATTCATTTATACCAACAAGAAGCATTGTATAACGACGTAGATTCCGAAGCATCCACCGTTATTTATAATAACAACGAATAAAAATAATAAATCAATCCATATTTTTATTATTCTTTTTTCTAAATATAAACAATATCTATTAGTAACTTTTGTTAAAAAATTTTCCTTTTTAATTTTTTATTCGTTGTTTAAAATCATATTGCATATACATCACTACTTCTTCCTTAACCGCCATAATGGCCTTGAAGACAAGAGACCTATCGAAAGGTACTGCTGTACAAGTTTTAAACGAGATAAGCATAGAGTACAATTTCTCCGAACCTTCATATATTGTAAAATCGCCAGGGCTACAACAAGAGCTACCACCATTTGAAGCGACTTGCGAAATTTTTAAAACATAATTTAGCCTATGCTTGTATTGGGGAACCTGCGTCCCAAAAGAAAGTAGCCAAACAGAACGCAGCAGCTAAAGTCTTGGAAACACTTCCCACGAAATATGTATTTTTAGAAGAGAAATTAGAAAAATGCTTAGTAACAGAATCAAAATTTTTAACAATAAGTGATAAAAGCGGTAGAAAAGCTTTACAAAAATGGACTAATGCATGTGAAAGGTGTTTTCAAAGAGGACATTTAGCTCATAACTGCCGCAACCCTTTACGTAATAAAAAATATAAAAATAATTCTTGAAAAAATTTTTACTAACCTACGACATCACAAAATTACGTTCTATATTACACCATGTTATAATATAAAAATTATTGATGTATTTAGTTATATAACAAAAAATCATATGTAACCTTATGTTAAGTTCATACTATTTAAAAAAAACTATGTAATTATTTATAACAAAAAATTATAATATTTATATGATATAAATTTTTATGACATGCAAAAAAAAAATGTTCGATATTGGAATGTATCAAATAGTAAAATGCAAAGAATACAAATTGTAAAAGAGACAACGAAATGAATGTTGGTTATTACATCAGAAATAGAAATTCAATGTATCTTCAAAACATTAACGAATGTATTCTTCTTCCGAAGATTCGATCGCGGATGCTTCACCACCGCGCTCGAATTAGGGGGGGAGGTGTCACGTCCCGCGACGCATTAGAATGTACTATAGGCATAGGCTAGGTCTAGAGAGAAATCTGGGGAAATTACTAAAAGAGAGAGAAAACCACCTATTGAAAAGAGAGGTATAACTACGTCACACGCAGCGGGAGACAGCGCAACGCGTAACGTCACCAAAAAATATAATATAAAAAGGACACGCCGCCAAGGGAAAACTAGTCTTGTGAGCAAAATTAAGTGCGGCAAATTTCTAAAATCTTAAAAGGATTCACAGCGTGAGATACGTGTTTAGTTCAGTTTTCCGAAGAAACGTGTCGTAAATTCTCCGATTGCACTTTCAATCTTTGAAAGGATCTTAGAGTCAATGTAGAGTGAGATAACTATTCTTGTCCTCCTCACACCAGTGGGATATTTGTTTCTGTCTTCCTAATACCAGTGGGATACCTATTGCTGTCATCGTCGCACCAGTGGAAGAATCATTCTCTCTCCCTCACACCTGTGAGGATCATTCATAAAAAAGGGACTATTCACAACTCAACAAAGGTACCGAAAATTCTCTCTACTCTTTACCTATTCCCTGTGCCATTGTTTGAATCTTTGTAAAATTTTAACCTTGTTTGTATCTGTGTTAGTTCAAATAAATTCAATTTGCATTACTTTACTAATCGTTGTGTTCTTTTCATTGACTTATCCTCATCCCTAAGCGAGGATCATTCGATCCTAACTTAAAACGAGGAATCTTCGATCAAAGTGTGTATTTACGTACTTGTGACGTAATAATAGTTAAAAATGGGTTGTTCAGTCAAAATATGGACTAGACATGCAGAAATGTGAATACTTCTTACATATAGTTTATAAATAGTTTTAAAATAGTTTCAGAAAAAATAGTCAAAAGATAGGCTTAATGGTCTAGACCAAGTTACTCACATTCAGCCTCGCACCAAAGAATATATCAAAACCTTTCTTTTTCATTTAATATATTAATTACACTTTTTTGTATAATATGTTAAATAATTCCTTAGAAATAGGTTAAAAACGTGTTGTTCAGTCAAAATATGTATTTGACATTCAAAAATGTGGATATTTTTTATATATAGTTTATAAATAGTTTTAAAATAGTTCCAGAAAAGAATAGTCAAAAGATAGCCTTAATGGTCTAAAACAAGCTATTCACATTTAGCCTCGCACCAAAGAATATATCCAAACCTCTTTTTTCACTTATATATCAAGTAATCTTTTTTGTATAATATGTGAAATGATTCTTTGGTAATATTTGGAAAATGTGTTGTTCAGCCAAAATATGGACTAGACATGCAAAGATGTGAATATTTAATATATATGGTTTATAAATACTCTTAAAATAGTTCAGAAAAAATAGCCAAAAGAAATTTTCTTGTATATAGTTTATAAATAGTTTTAAAAATAGTTTCGGAAAAAACAGTCAAAAGATAGCCTTAATAGTCTAGACCAAACCACTTACATTCAGCTTCGCACCAAAGAATATATCCAAACTTTCTTCTTGATCTAATATATCAAGTACTCTTTTTTTGTATAATACGTTTAGTACTCTAGTTATTCAGAGAAAATATGAGAAATTAGTGACAGCATCTTTTTTTGTATTTTCTAGATTTTAATAAATATCACTGATGAGGGCTCCGATCAGAGCCGAAACGTCTGATTAAATAGACTTTTTCATTTATGGACCCTAAAGCCAATGCAAACGTACCAAGTATTATGAATTAAATCAATCTACTATTTTAATAATAATAATATTAAAGAATTTTTAAATGTTAATAAATAACAATAAAAATAAGTAAATAATTTTTTGGTCTAAATTACAAAATATGAGACCGACTGAGCGAAATATAAATTCTCTTTACTTATTTCACTGAAAAACTTTGAAAATTTTAGGCTGATGAATAATTTTTAGGATATGTGTTAATATGCGAGCGTACAACGAGGATCAAAATAGTAAACGAAATTTCAGAAAAATTTCAAAATATGTAAATTCTTTGAAAATAGGGCATTTCACGTTCAATAAACCATCTTTGAAATTAGGAACTTTTAGTCATAGGGTGATTAATTATCGTAATACTCGAAAAAAATATATTTAGAGTCACTGTAATACAGGATGAGCTTTTTATTTTGAGATATTCAAATGTCTCAAGGAAAATGCATTGTACGAAAAAAATGCCCGCAATACAAATTTTCTATTTTCAAGGGGGGAGTTACCACCTCTCATGCTCCTATAAGGTGTGGGATAATTTTCGTGTACTCACTTTTCTTCCTCGAAAATAAAAAGTTTTTAGTGCTTCTGGAGGAGTTGATTCTACAACGACTGCAGGGTCTCTTGACCACGAATGCATGAAGAGGAACTGGTAAGCGTAAGGGATTCTGCGCGTTGATCAGCATTGACTTACACAATTCGTTTAATACTGCGAGATGAAAGATCTGCATCGAGGCGATGGTGCAGAAGAAGGTTCCAGTCTACCTGTTGCCGATGATAGATGACTATCTAAGCAACAGGTGGGTGATATATGAGGGCGACAAATGGTCTCTCAAAGAAGAGATGACATGTGGCGCTCCTCAGGGGTCGCGGGTAGGGCCACTTGTTTGGAACGTCATGTATGACGATTTCCTGCGCTTGGAACTATCTGCTGGAACGAGCATCATCGGCTTCGTGGATGATATCCTTGAGCTAAGGATCAATGAAAGTCTGTGGCGGGCAAAGCGTTGGTTGGATAGCAGAGACCTGAAAATAGCCCCTGAAAAGACCGAGGCTTCGCTGGTTACGGACAGAGGATCCTTTCAGTACACGAGGATCGTTCTCAGAGAAAATGAGGTCGAGTGGAAAACAAACATCAAATACATGGTGGTGCAGTTGTATCAAATGTGGAGCGAACTTGGCTCGGTTCATGCTAAACATTGGTGGATTCAGGGAAGCAAAGAGAAGACTGGTGGCGAGCGTGGTGCATTAGAAGCTGCTTTATGCAGCTCCAGTCTGGGCTGGGGCTGGCGAAGGAAAGGCAGGAGGCCTTTCAGCTCCGTAAGGAGCTTACCTGTATAACCAACCTGCAGGAAATCGCTCGCGTGAAGGCGGCCATCCGCAAGGATGGAAGGCACAGACTCGTCGAGAGATGGCAGACGAGATGGCATGGTAAACAGACCGGGAGATAGACCTACCGTCTGATCCCGGAGCTCACCACCTGGTTGAACAGAAAGCACGAAGAGGTCGGTTTTTACTTGGCACAAGCGCTCTCAGGCCATGGCTGTTTTAATGCGTACCTGAGGCGCTTCAAGAAGAGAGAAGAAGAGAGTGTTGCTACTGAGATTCCCCTTTGGATGATTCGGAGCACGCACTCTTCGTCTGCGCCAAGTGGGGCGTGGCAAGAGAAACCGGTGGCCAGGCAGTGGTTGCCGAACTCAATCCTAAAACGATGGTCTCTCTGATGCTCCAGTCTGAGCGTATGTGGATGCTCATCGAGTCATTCGTCACACTAGTGATGGTAACGAGAGAGCTCGATGGGGGTAAGCAATAATAAAAAAAAAAAGAATGAGAAGCGACTATAAGCCGGAACCAACCACCCGTAAAGTTCACAGCCGAAAGGCGGTTCTGCGGGTGGTGTATTGGTTCGAGATAGGGCTTTTTTTTGGTTTTAACAGGTATGCCTAGCCTCGTCCTAGGAGAGTCCTATACTACGTCTATAAAAGGTTTCGCCATTTTTCCTGTTCAAAAAAAAAAAAAAAAAAAAATGAGTTGACATCGTCCTCATCAAAGTCTGAAAATCACCCTCAGGACGGTGGACTCACCTGCGATCGAGCCAGGAACCCTAACGTGCGGGTTTTTAAAATAAACATGGATCACAAAATACAACAAAACAGTAAATTCCACAAAACTCGTATTTCTCAAATGAGCAAATCTGACTTGACAAAACATCATTGCGATAAGAACTCGGATCTAATTTCTTACGTATGTGGCAAATATGAAGTATAAAAGAATCGACGGATGATGAATGATAAAATCAAGGATGTGTACGAACGTCGCTTCAACTTCAAAATTACGAAGCAAGATAAGACTTGGGTTCCACACTCAACATGTTATAACATATTTTGGGATGGGAAAAAAGCAAGGACCGGAAACATCTTATATATGACAAACCTAAAATGTCGCAACAACCGAGAAGCAGAGCTGACAGTTATTTTTGCAACACAGATGATTGTTGTAGCTTCAATAGAAGGTCCCAGCCCAAAATTCAGTACGCTCAAGTTTCGTCCATAGAAAAATCTGTAATTATCCTTAAAAACCATATGCCTCGTGAAAAAAGAGATGAAGATTATTGTGCAAGTGATGAATGATAAGGATTCGAAGAAACCTGAAACGTTGGTACAGCACGTACTGAATGATCTTGGACTTTCAAAAGATAAGTTAGAATATCTAGCAGCAATATTGAAAAAAAACTTGTTATCCAAAGGAGTAATTGCTTCCTTTTATCGTGACCGAGATAAAAGTTTTGGTAAGTATTTTTCTGTCGATCAAAAATCTTCATTAATTTACTGTCATGACAATGAGGGTTTAATGCATGAGTTGAAGCCAAATTGTTATAAAATTGAAGAATGTTACTTTTCATCAACTCATCTACTTCTACATTGGTTAAGGGGTAACACCATTGTAGAAATTTCAAAAAATCGATTTTTTTTATTAGCTTAAAAAATTCTTTGAACCTTGTAGAATAAAGGACAAAAGGTTTTATACGTGGTCGAAATCGATTTCATTGAAATTTCGAGCCCTTTAACCGAGCATTTACAATTGATTTTAAAATTTCAATGATGGACTGAAAAATGTGAGAATTATGCAAGTTTCAGAAATGGAAATTGGGGCATAATCTTACAATTTTTGCATTAAAAGCGATATTAAGCGCATTCAGTACGCTGAGCGAGCACTGACGGATGTAGCAAAGGAGGCGCGTTTCAACCTTCAATCGTCCAGGAAGGAGAATGAAGAAGAATATATGAATACAGAAGGACGTCTTTACGGTACTGGAATTGCAGATTAATGGTAAAAAATTTTAACATTAAAATTTTAAACTTTTTCGTATTTATTACATATCTCAAAACTTTAAACGCGTTTTTCTCAAAATACGTTTTTTGAAATCGGCACGCAGCATAACTTAAACAATTTCCAATATTTTTAATCGGGTAATTGCCAGAGAAGTTAGGTAGTTCGATTTGTGGCATGGAATAATACAATAATCCAGCGCTTTGTGGAATGGAATCACCCAATGGTGTGGAGGCATGGTTACTGATGAATCCATCTAATTCGTCTGTAAAGGCTCCTTTCGCTTCTAGAAAAGCTTCTTCTGTGTTTGTATATAAGTTACTAGTAAAATAAATATTGGTAGTATTTGCTTTTCTCTAATAAAGTTCATAAATTATTGTTCAACATTAGGAATGGCAGTGCACTTAAAAAATTGTTTGTTGCTCTTCAAGCACCCTCTTCAAGGCTCAAGTTCTAAAAAGTAAAAAAACTCTATGTCCGATATCACCTTCCATGAGAACGTAGAGCCCGCCTCCATGAATGTCAACAAGAAACTAAAACAAGTTTTTGGGTCTCCATCCCAATTAACTACCTAAGAGACGTTAGAGCCATTCAATAAAATGTTAATTGTTCCAACGAACGTAGAAACTTCAAGAAATATTACTGTGAAACATTGCCTTCAAATATAACAACCATTGTACTTTACAAAATCCGTTTTCAAAATTATAGAATATCTTCCCTCTCTTTTTAATATAACATCTTCATAAATTCTCATTTTCCCTTATTTCTTTCAGAGTGCAAAATCTAAACATTATTCCAGTCAAAGTCATGATCAGCGTATTCCTTTCTATGATCAGATAAAACATTATGGTTATTACACTTTCTCCCAAGATTCTTATTGTATTCTTCTGCTCGAGTATTTAGAAGTCTGCCTGTTTATCCCACATAAGTCACTTTGCACTTTTTACAAATTAATTTATGGCGTGTTCCATGGCAAATCGGACGGGTTCAGGACTCCATGTTTCCGATTTACTTAAAATGATTAGGATTGATAGACTAACACAAGTAATGAAGAAACCCAAACTTTGAAATTTTTTCATGCATTATTTAAAAAGTTATGGGATAAACAAAAAAAATATATATTTTTGTTCATTTTCAATTATTTCAAAACTGAAACTAGCAAAAATTCTGAAAAAAATTACACAAATGTATCATTAGATGGCCGATGTAGTAGTATTTTGTGGAAAAATTTTTACTCCAAATTAAATAATAAAAAAAATGTTTTTTTTTAAACAAATTGATTTTTTGAAAAAACGACATTTTTGAAAAATCTGAAAAAATTCATAGTGATAGCCCCAAGCATTACGCAAATTTTAGGTATATAATTAGGGTGCGCACTCGAAAATTGTGCGAAATATGAATTTTTTTGTAAAGTGAGACGCGTGGAATCACGATCTTCGATCGACGTTGTCAGGCGCAAGTTCCACTAATGTTCTATTACTATCTGCTTTTTCGAGAACGTTACTATCAAAAAGTGATGGGACGTGATTATTAATTGTTTAATTATCGCTTTATGCTCATAAAATATGAATAATGTAATGAGTTTTATGATTATACATAAATTATCAAAAAAATAATTTTTTTTATTGTCATAAAAATAAATTTGTTCGTAAAAAATCCACGAGAGTTTATTTTCAAAGAGCAGTTGACATGATTCGTCAAAAAAGGAAACATTGTTGGAATCTATGCAAAAACAAAAACTGTAAGTAAATATTACGTGATTTTTCACTCTCGATACAGATTAAAATACAGTGAAATCATCACGTGCTGTTCTATAAATAATTTATCAAGCCTGAGCTTAAAATTCATATTCCGTTTAATTAATTATACTCGCAGATTCAAATGAAAGCAGTTTGAGGGCATTCCCAGAGCATTTTCTCAATAAATTCAAAGATGTTAAAAAAAATGCTCTCCGTTGCAACACATGCAGGAAAAGAGTTATGAAAGATGAAGTTTTAGAAGAAGGATAGAAAATAATAAGATTTGTTCCTCCTAGCACTTATTTTTTCTTTCATAATTGTTAAAATTAAAAGAAATCGGGGAATGACTCGCATAATCTTCCTTTTCACGGCCTCCAGGTACCTTACGATTCCAAAAATCCCTCGATGACAATAATATTGACGAAAAATCAGAGTCCTTGCGATTCATCACATTCACATTAACGTACAATTCAAAAAATCACTCTTCATACTTTCTGACGTAAAAAATTTGTTCGTGGATTTTTTACGAAAAAATTTATTTTTATGACAATAAAAAAAATTATTTTTTTGATAATTTATGTATAATCATAAAACTCATTACATTATTCATAATTTATGAGTATAAAGCGATAATTAAACAATTAATAATCACTTCCCATCACTTTTTAATAGTAACGTTCTCGAAAAGGCAGATAGTAATAGAACATTAGTGGAACTTGCGCCTGACAACGTCGATCGAAGATCGTGATTCCACGCGCATCACTTTTATATGTTTTTCATCCAAATCTTGTGGGTAGATTAATTATCGTAATAATCCGAAAAAATATATTTAGTCACTGCAATACAGGGTGAGCTTTTTATTTTGAGATATTCAAATGTCTCAAGGAAAATGCATTGTACGAAAAAAATGCCCGCAATACAAATTTTCTATTTTCAAGGGGGGAGTTACCACGTCTCTTGCTCCTATAGGGTGTGGGATAATTTTCGTGTAGTCACTTTTCTCCCTCGAAAATAAAAAGTTTTTATTGCTTCCGGAGGAGTTGATTCTACAACGACTGCAGGGTCTCTTGACCACAAATGCATGAAGAAGAACTGGTAAGCGTAAGGGATTCTGCGCGTTGATTAGCATTGACAGACGCAATGCGTTCAATACCGCGATATGGAATATCTGCATCGAGGCGATGATGCGGAAAAAGGTTTCAGACTACCTGTTGCGAATGATAGATGACTATCTGAGCGACAGGTGGGTGATATACGAGGGCGACAAATGGTCTCTCAAAGAAGAGATGACATGTGGGTTCACTCGTTTGCAACGCCATGTATGACGACTTTCTGCGCATGGACCGTCAGAATCCTAGAGCTGAGGATCAATGAAAGTCTGTGGCGAGCAAAGCGCTGGTTGGATAGCAGAGGCCTGAAAATGGCCCCTGAGAAGACCGAGGCTTTGCTCGTTACTGACTGGAGATCTTTCCAATACCCGAGGATCATTCTCGGAGAGCATGAGTTAGACTGGAAAACAAGCATTAAGTACCTGGGGGTGCAGCTGGATCGTAGGCTTAGCTTTGGCGAACACCTAAAGATCGCAGCTGCCAAAGCTATCCAATGTGGAGCAAACTTGGCCCGGCTTATGCCAAACATTGGTGGACCCAGGGAAGCGAAAAGAAGATTGGTGGCGAGCGTGGTCCAGTCGAAGCTGCTTCATGCAACTCCGGTCTGGGCTAATGCCGTGCAAAACCATGCTATCTAGAGGAAGCTGTTCTTGGCGCAGACTTGTCGCGCTGAGAATATTTTCAGCATATAGAACTGTCTCGACGAGTGCCGTGTTGGTCCTGGCAAGCGTTCCGTCAATAGAATTATTGGCGGGAAAGGCAGGAGACCTTTCAGCTTCGCAAGGAGCTTACCTGTGCCGACCTGCAGGAAATCGCTCGCGCAAAGGAGGCCATCCGCAAGGATGGAAGGCGCAGACTCATCGAGAAATGGCAGATGAGATGGCATGGAGAGCAGACAGGGAGATGGACATACCGCCTGATCCCGGAGCTTGCCACCTGGCTGAACAGAAAGCACGGGGAAGTCGGCTTTTATTTGGTGCAAGCGCTCTCGGGCCATGACTGTTTTAACGCGTACCTGAGGCGCTTTAAGAAGAGAAACGAGGAGATGTGTTGCTACTGCGATTTCCCGGTGGATACCGCGGAGCACGCACTCTTCGTCTGCGCAAAATGGGGTGTGGCAAGGAGGCCCTCGGTCAGGCAGTGGGTTCCGGGCTTACTCCTGACACGATGGTCCATCTCATGCTCCAGTCTGAGCGGTTCAGGACGCTCATCGAGTTATTCGCCACACTTGTGATGAAGACGAGAGAGCTTGATGGGCGTCGAGAGCGAAACAACGGGGAGGGCCAGTAGAAATCGCATCGGGGCCTGCACCCGCGGTCCTGCGTCCTGGGCGGACTTGGTTGTCCGCGTCGATCGGGTGAGGAATCTTTTTGTTCCTCGCCTGGTTGGCGCGGCCATTCGGCCTGCCCAACGGACGTCTGTCCGCGGATGGGAGTCCCGGGCGAACGGATATCATGACCAAATCTTGTATACTTAATATCTTTGGGTCTCCTTTTTCGATTTATGAAGTCAAAATTACATTACCGTGCACTGGAAAACGAAAATGGCGGATTTTATTTTAAAAAGTACCGAAAATTTGAAATTATTTTGTTTTCATTCTTTTTTTTCAGATAGATAAAGCATATTGATCTATTCCAAACTATGGACCAACGTGGACAAAATAGTTTTAGTTTATGAAATAGTATATTACGTGCCTAGGCGCACAATGAGGGTTATTGCGTGACAAGCGACAGTGCTCGCTGGAGATCGAAGCCAAGGCGTAGGTGAGGCGTAGTCGAAGCGTAGGTGAGGCGTAGTCGAGGTGTAGCCGATGCGAAGCCGAGACAAAGCCGAGACGAAACCGAGGCGCGATCAGTCCTGCGAGCATTGTCGCGAGTCTCGTAATTTCCCGAATTGTGTGCATTGGCACGTATTCTATTTTATGTGACTTCGGTGCGTATACGTGTTTTTATGCGTACACTCGAATCTAATCTAGTATTGTAGTTATTTGCGGCGCTAGTCATTACACGTGATATGTCACGACTAGTCCCGGCCATTTTGATTTTATCGATCTTGTGTAGTAGTAATGGATTTTAAAAGACGCATGCGCAGTTCAAATGTACAAGGCTTTGCCAGTAAGGTGCTAACGCTGTACGAAGAAGAAGAAGAATAAGAAGAAGATTGTGCTCCGTTGCATGGCTTTAGGCGCATGCGCAGTTCAATTGTTCCATTTCATTCCTCTGCAGCGCAATATAATACTACATTGCGCTACTGTTAACTGTAGCGAAAAAACGAGTTTGCGCGCCGGTGGCACATAAAAAATTCTTTGGTTTAATTCATTATGTTGTCCAAAATGGCGGAAAACTATGGAAATTTGGAAAAATACGCGTTTTTTCATGACATTTCTAAGATAATTGGATAATACACGGAATTTTATTGATCAAACTGTCAAATTTTGATTGATAAATTATGTACAGACCTCTTCTAGTATATGTAATGACCTGATTAATGGCGGATTCAAAATGGTGCTTGGCGAACTTGGGAAATACCGAGTTTTTTCAAGATTATCATTGATGAAAATTCCTGAATCTGTATTAAATTCAATTTTCCTATCTTTCTTGGCATATTATATGAAAATCCGGTGATAGTGTTAGAAAATTCAAAATGGCGGATACAATATGGCAGTCCGAATATTAAAGATTCAATAATATGCTAATGAAAAAAATATCTTCGTATTTTATGTAAAATTTGTGGTAAAAAATTCGTAAAGTTCTGAAATTATATTTCACGATCTGCTGTTTGCTTTAGCTTTGTTACTATAAACGATAATTTGCTATGAAAAACATACAATAAAATTATTATACAGAATTATATCGACCGTTCGCCGTTTCTTATAAACATTTCCCAACTCTTACCACGTGAAGATGGACGGTCAAGGGTCTCTTTTTTAATTTTTTAGTCAAATTTTTGGATTTAAAATTTTTTTTGTAATTTTCAAAATTTTATGTGTTTTTCTTTGCATATTTTTGTCTATTTTTTCATAATTTTTCAAATTGTACCTACTTTTATATTTCCTATAACTTTGCTACTCTGAAACTCAAGCGTTGGAGAATGTGTCATCAACGATAATCGTGAAAAAACTCGGTATTTCTCAAGTTCTCCAAGCACCATTTTGAATCCGCCATTAATCAGGTCATTACATATACTAGAAGAGGTCTGTACATAATTTATCAATCAAAATTTGACAGTTTGATCAATAAAATTCCGTGTATTATCCAATTATCTTAGAAATGTCATGAAAAAACGCGTATTTTTCCAAATTTTCATAGTTTGAAAACAAAATAATTTCAAATTTTCGGTACTTTTTTAAATAAAATCCGCCACATTGGTTTTCCAGTGCACGGTAATGTAATTTTGACTTCATAAATCGAAAGAGGAGACCCAAAAATATTAAGTATACAAGGTTTGGTCACGATATATTCCCCGTTTTGCTTTGGCAACAAGGGCCAAAAATGTGTTAAAAAGTCTGTGATTTTGGGCGTTATCGAGTTAATGTACTTATTGAAAATTCAGTGCAAGTTTCTCGAATATTATGACTTTTTTTTACTCAATTTCAGTTTCAAATTTCATAAATTTAATAACTTATACATATGGTTTAAAAACTGCAAATGTGCAATACATTTTTTACTGTACGAAGTATCATGAACTTTCAATTAGTTATAAAATTTTATTTACTTTTACATCAAGTTGCATGCGCACGTGCATTAAATTTATTGTGTACATACATCACATCAAATAAAGTTGAAAATCGATTTTCTTCATTGATTACAAATTATCGAACTTCCATGTTCCAACTTTCATTAAATGTACATTAAATTTAAGGTTTTTTATAAATGAAGAAGTGCCATCAATCCGATCTACCTCTTTATTTAAAAAAGAATTAAAATTCGATATTGCCATCTTATTTATTGTTCTTCGACCCCTTTGTTTCTCATCCTCGATTGTATTTGTTTAGTTGTAAGTTAGTGGCCGCTTGACTTTGACCATGATATGTGGTGGTCGTTATACGTAGTCTTTAATTTTAGTTAATTTTTATCAATTTCATTTATCGACATTTTATTAAAAATAAGTGTTTTCGACATGATGTATCTACTGACTTTTTAAATGTATTTTTCTGATTTTTCCAAATCATTTCAGTCGATTATGTCGATCATTAGAAGAGTATATCACTATCAGTGACAACGGAACTCTACTATATCGACCTTATCAACCTATGATTTAGAATTAATTTAACGTTACTTAAAACAAGCAATCGAAAGGTCCTGGGCTCGTTACCCAGCGGAGTGGAAGCGTTCCTTTCTTCACAGAAAATTTCTTCCTTTTTTTTATGTATGTTCTGTTTTTATTGTTAAAAATATTTCGTATTTACCCTTCATTGTGATGAATGTTTAATTAATTTTAGATTTTATATGATTTTTTGACAGCTCTTGAAAAGGACTCAAATTGAGGGTTGAAAGCTAGAGGAATTTTAATTCTTTTTTAAATAAAGAGGTAGATCGGATTGATGGCATTATTTCATTTATATCAAATCTTAACCGGTCATTATTTATACTATTACAATACGGCATCCATCTAAAATATGCCTGGAAGTAAACAACAAGATGGACATTCTAACAACTGTAAGCAACAACATTCTAACGGCTTTTTCTCCTTCGTGGGATTGACTTTTGGAATTTGTTTCATTTCGCTTATGAAGAATTGGCTAAACTTATTGTTCAAGATCGCCCTGGTAAAAAATCAACTCCAGTTTTTGCTTAATTGCAGAAAATATGAAATTTTTCCTCCACACCTGGAAAACTTACGATTTGGGAATATTGAATTTCATACCCGTTTTGTTTCTCATAAGTTTGACAATTACAAAACTATTACGAGAAAACGTTTACTTAATTGGGAAATAAGGGATTTATTTTTACATTTGAAGTTTATTGAAAAGAATATTTTGAAGAGTGAAACAGAACTTTTAAATTCTTTACCATTGTTATTGATAAAAAATTTTTTTCATGTTAATTTGGTTAAATATCATTGTCATTATAATAAGTTAAGACACAGACATTTTCGAAAATTTGATTTCATGTTGAAACAAAGATCGCAGCAATTTTCTCCGCATATTACGTACAACCCAAATTGGATCATCAATTTATCTAATGTGGAGATCCCAGATGTGGTTTTAAAAAACTTAAGCTTAGGAAATAAGCACAATTTTCCTTATATTGGGAATTCTGAATTACCGATTGTTAATATTATCAAAAATTTTGACTCAAAAACATTTAATACCCCAGAGGTTAATAAAAAGGAATTACGTAATGATTTGATTCAGTGTACTACACAATTTTTTGACCAAAAAAATCACATAAAGATTGATGATAAAAAACTTTTCAATGAATTCCACTTTACTAAACAGTTTTTAAGAAATAATTCTAATATTTTGGTGACTACAGCTGATAAGGGAAATAAAGTAGATATTATGAAACGATTGGATTACCAAAATAAAATGGATCTTTTATTAAATGACATAGGAACGTACAAAAAATTGGATAAGTACCCTATTAATAAAATCAAAGATAAGTGTAAGGAAATTGTTAAAAGATGGAAAATGAAGGAATATATTTCGGAACAAACTTTCAGGTCCCTTAGCATCATAGATTGTAATTTACCAAGAGCGTACGGGTTACCCAAAATACATAAGCCTGATAATCCAATAAGAATTATAATATCTTCTCTTGATAGTCCCACTTATAATATAACTAACTTTTTGCAAAATATTTTGAAAAAGGTTCCTAACTCTTTGATCTATGTGAGAGATAGTTCACATTTGGTTAATGAGTTAAAAGATATTGTTCTTCCTGAGGATCATATTTTGGTATCCTTCGATGTTATGTCATTATTTACTAACATTCCTCGAGATTTTGTTGTTGAGTCAATTAAAAAAAGATTTCCTAGCTTAGGTAGCGTAACTAAGTTACCCTTAAATGAGATCATTGCTAGTACATTACTTGTCATGAATTCCACTAGTTTTAGTGTTAATGGTCAGTTTTTTTAACAGGTCTATGGAATAGCTATGGGTTCCCCCATTTCTCCTATCGTAGCAGACTTTGTTATGACGGCTTTAGAAGATAACTGTTTGAACAAATTGAGTTTCAAACCTATTTTTTACAAACGTTATGTGGATGATATTATAATTGGAATTCCATCTACAGATGTTGATTTAATGTTACATTATTTTAATTCTTATCATCCTAGGTTGCAATTCACTTTTGAAACGGAATTGGATAAAAATATTAATTTTCTCGATATTAAAATTATACGAAAGAGTAAAGGTCTCGTTTTTGATTAGTATATCAAGCCTACGTCTTCTGGAAGATTTATTGATTTTAATTCTAGTCATCCTAGGTGTCATAAAGTTGGACTTATATGTCATTTAGTTGATAAAGCAGTCAAACTCTCGGATAAAGAATTTCATGATAAAAATTTGGAGATAGTTAAAAAAATACTTCACAATAATAATTTTCCTAAAAAATTTGTTCTTGGTCACATCAAAAAAATATTATTTAACATTAGTAGTAAAAATAATAATCCAACAGAGTCGTCACGTAATTTTACTTCTGAGAGTATTCTTTGTGTACCTTATATTGAAGGTTTATCAGAAAGACTGAATAAAATTTGTTCTAAACATAAAATTAATGTTGTCTATTCTGTTAAAAATCAAAAGAATTCTAAACTGATTATTAAAGGGAAAGATAGTCTTCCAAAAGATGATAGGATAAATCTGGTCTATAAAATTGAATGTGACAATTGGCCAGCTGTTTATGTGGGTCAAACTAAACCCAAGATTTCTTCGAGAATTAGGGAACATTTTAATAACATTTCACATCGTTCTTAACAAATTAGTGTAGACTCTGAGCATCAGTTGGAGAAAAACTACGATTTTAGGTGGAATGATGTAAAAATCCTGGATAATGAACCTAATTGAAAAAAAAGGTTAATTTCCGAAATGATCCACATAAAAACTAACCCTTCCAATATAAATAAAAGACAGGACACTGAAGGTTTGAATCCGTTATATGATTCCTTATTTAAAAAATTGGTGAAACTGAAATAATTTGATTTAATTTATTTTCAATTTTAAACTTTTATTCTCGATAATGCCATCTTATTTATTGTTCTTCGACCTCTCTGTTTCTCATCCTCGATTGTATTTGTTTAGTTGTAAGTTAGTGACCGCTTGACTTTGACCATGATATATGCTGGTCGTTATACGTAGTCTTTAATTTTAGTTAATTTTTATCAATTTCATTTATCGACATTTTATTAAAAATAAGTGTTTTCGACATGATGTATCTACTGACTTTTTTACGTAAGTTCTGTTTTTATTGTTAAAAATATTTCGTATTTACTCTTCATTGTGATGAATGTTTAAATAATTTTAGACTTTATATGATTTTTTGACAGCTCTTGAAAAGGACTCAAATTGAAGGTTGAAAGCTAGAGGAATTTTAATTCTTTTTTAAATAAAGAGGTAGATCGGATTGATGGCATTATTTCATTTATATCAAATCTTAACCGGTCATTATTCATACTATTTCAGGTTTTTTCTAACAATTTAGCTATAAGAAGCAGGTAACTCCTTGGTAAGAGAAAGGTAGTTTTCTGACTATTGAATTACTCAAGTGAAATTTATAATATGATATTCTCTTGTTTTATATGGGGCAAAATTCGTCAAGTGTACCCGCCTAAAAATTTTTTGTCTCCGATTTCCTTGAAAGTCCGCGAAACTATTGTCCTAGTGAACCTCTTTTAATTACCCTAAGAGAATGTCTCTAGTACGACGGGTTGTCAGTATACAGGGGCTCGAATTTTCAACCTTTTACCGCGCACGCTGATACTCAATTAACCATAACTTCTACAAAAGTTATCCAAATTAATTTTTTATGGAGGTCTTGGAAACGTTTTTTCATCAGCTTTACGCTGGAAGAAATGGTTTTAGACGAAAAAAATTATTTGAACTTCATTTTTCAATTTTAAACATATTTCTGAGTTTTTCTCCAAGTGCGGCCGGTAATTTTTTTTCAAAAATTATGTTTAAAAAAAAGCTTGACTTTTTTCCTTTAAAATGAGCCATGGTCGAAAGTGGGGCCAAAGAAATTGGTGGAGATATATATATCTCCACCAATTAGCATTTTAAAGGGAAAAAGTCAAGCTTTTTTTAAACATAATTTACGATTTGATGGAGCTGAGCAAACAGCAAAATTATGACTTCTACGTAATTTTACAAGTGATTTTGAGATTTAATATGGACTTCAATCCTCCCTTTATTATCTGTGATCAGTTCAAACTGATAAATAAGGTTTAATACGGTGTAAGAAGATATAATTGTATATATAATTTTAGTCTTACGGTCCAATTAAATACTCAAACAAATCAGATGCTCATTTTCGTTAATTAATAGCTTACGTTTCAGCAACACTGCGTGCCTTTTTCAAAATACCTTAAATAAATAATTATGGACATCAAACAGAGAAATTTCTTATACAAATAATTAATTTCCGACGTTTTCAATCTATTAAATTGGACATGAAATAGATTAACAGCCGTTACTTGACTATAACATTCTGAAGTATTTACAAATTTCCAAGTATGCAGTCAGTCAATTTTTGCAAAAAAGTCAGTTGATTCAAAAAAGTTTGAAACTAAGAGGTCATGTAAGACTCCAAATTTCTTATCAAAACTAACATTTAGTCTCTGATAGATAAGGGCCGGATAAAATAAAATTTTAGATTGAACACTGTAGAGTTTTGAAATGTACAATAATTGACAAGTCGAAGTTAACAATCAGCTGTAAGACTGCATATGCATGTTAAACAATAACAAGGTAAGTATATTTGATGTAAATAAAATACCTATAAACAGCATGGTTGCAAACATTAAAAATTGTATGAATAATTTAGAACAGGAAAACCAAAGTACATCGAAATAATTTCAAAAATTTTGAAAAATCTTCTGACCTTGCACAAAAATTGCAAAATGAACATAAATTGTTTAACCCCAATTACGCACAATTTCTTGTGTGCATCTTTTCCTCGGCGTTTCCCGCTTACTCTTTCCTTAGTGCGCGATCTCAGTCACACTATCCTGACCGAGTCTCTTTATTTCAAAGTATCCACTACAGCTTACGTCATGTATAATTTGTTTCACATACTCTTATCTTCGTCTCCCTTTTCTTTTGCGTCCTTCTACTGTACTTTCTGGAAATATTCTTGCCAGTCCCTCATGTCTAAGTGTGTATCCTATCAATATGTTGCGGCATCTCTTTATACTAGCATATAAGCTTTTCATTTCTTTCGCTAAGTTTAAAACTTCCTCATTTGTCACCTCATCTACCCAACTTATTTTTAATAGTTTTCCATAACATTACATTTCAAAAGTCTCTAATCTTCTACTTTCTCCTTTACCTATAGTCCAAGCTTCGCAACCATAGAGTGACATGCTCCATATGTATGTTTTGATCATTTTCTGATTTCTAGATCTATATTCAATACCAATAATTGTGGTATTTTGGCAAAGGCTATCTTAGCTTGTCCTACTCTAGCTTGTCTCTACTCCGAACGAATATCTGCATTACAACGGCCATCTCTTGTTATTTTACTCCCTAAGTAACAAAATTCGTCAATCTCCGCTATCTGTTCATTACCTGTTTCAATCTTCAATCGCTTCTTTCCTGATTTTGTTCTACACGCGATCAGTTTAGTTTTTCCTATGTTTATTTTCATATTACAATTGTTAAAAACAGCCTCCGTTACAATTGACGCTTCCTCTATTTCTATTTCGGTATTCGCTAGCAGAGCAATATAATCCGCAAAACGTAACATTTTAATTGTTTTCCCCTGAAATTTCACGCCTGTATTCTTTGTTTCTTCTTTAATTTCATCAATATCTTCCTCTGAGTATAAATTAAACAGAGGTGATAATAACGAGCATCCTTGTCTTACTCCTTTCCTGATGCTTACTTCTTCCCGCTCTCCCTGCATTTCTACCACTGCCTTTTGGTCTCGGTATTGAGAGGTTATAATTCTTCTGTACTTGTCCTTTATCCCCCTTTTCTTTAATATTTCGAAGAGTTTAGGCCAGCTGACCTTGTAACTGCTTTTTCTCAGTTGATGAAAACAATAAAAGTTGGTTTCCCTACTCATGGTCTACCGTTCTAAATTATTGTAAGGAGTAATGCTACTCTGGTTCCTCTCTCATTCTTAAAACCGAACTGATCTTTGTCAATTGAGCATTCTATTATCTGTCCTATTCTTCTACAAATTATGGTAGTTAGAATTTTACACGCGCATGTGTCGTCAGGCTAACAGTACAGATGTTCTCACATTTGTCTGACCCTACTTTTTTCGGTATAGTTACAGTTTTGTTAACTAATTTGGATAAAATATTATTCTCTACTTGTCTTAAGTTTTATAATGACACCCGCCATTTTTCTCATGAATATTCCTTCAGATGTCCTCTTTAACATATATTTTTGTCAAATTTTTTGAAGTGGTGCAACATAGTGAAAAAAAATAAAAATCATACTCGGGACACTGTGTAACTGTGTACCGTTAAGGTATACTGTTCTCGCCGGCTATTTATTTCAGAAACAACCCATTTTTATCTGTCTTTTGTCAGCAACATTGTTGGCAAATCTAGAACTAATCAAATTTATATGTAATTATGGACAATACATTTTTCCACGCCTCTCACAATACGGGGTGCTTTTTGATTGTGAGTCCCCTCGCCTCTCAAAGCGTCTTTTTTTCCACAGAAAGATTTCAAATTCTTAAAATTTTTCTGATAGATTTATATTATAGATATTGATATGAAAATTGTGAGGCTAAGTAAATACACTCTTACAATACATAAATAAATTTTTATTTATTCATTTTAGACACTTTTTGTAGATGAAAATGGTGGTGAATCATAGTTCCTCAAAAAGTAGATAGGTGTGCGCTGTTGATGAAATATCGGAGATGGATTGTCTGAAACAAAAAGATCAAACGGTTTTAGATTCAGCACGTTAATGGTTATAGCGCATATCATACTATTTTTTATTTTTGCAAAAATAACAAAATGGCGGACATTTTTCGAATAGAGAAAAAAAACGTGTTTTTTTACCATATTTTGTAACAACAAAAAAAACAGTTAAAATTAAAATTTAAAAAATTCTTTGATATGCGCTATAGCTATAGGTATAAATAATATGTGGTAAAAATTTCATAAGGATCAGTTCATTAGCTTTAGAGATTTTATCAACAAGACGTTGAAAAACGTTGTATTGAGAAAAAACCGTTTAAACTTTTTTTGAATGAAAAATCGTGAAAAAAACTTACCTGCGCTTAATCAGCGGTGCCTGCACCATACAGAATGCCTTCTGTTGCTTCATAATACTCATTTTCATCCAAAACATCCTGACTCCGTTGAGTTCTGGCCTCTTTGGAATTGGTAATGTGGGTAGACCCCTTAATCCTCATCGTTGTTGCTATCAATCATTGGAATATAATTTTTTTTTAAATACATCGCTGAGTATTTGAGCTGGTAGAAGAATCCTTGATAAATATCTTGCATGTGAGAGGTAATATACGATTGCAGCAATGTGTAAACAGCAGTCAACAGTCGGTCTGTCATTAGCACAATCACATGTATAGTGTATTAGGCCTGAAATTCCAACGCTGTTAGGCTTGTACCTAATAAAACATCTGTATGATGTTCGAGAAATGTGTCGAGATTGGAACTTGAATTTAAGCACATTGGAATCTTCTTTCGCATATTCAAGAACCAGTTTGCTATCCTTATCTAGTATTTCTGCCAAATAAGATACAGCTTGAGAAAGCTGATATAATCCAGTGAAAAAGACCACTAAATCTCTTTCAGTCATTTCTGGAAAATCTAGCATTTCTTTCGAAGTGACTGCTTGATAGGGAGTTTTTCGTCGAATCCGCCCTTTTTCCTCTGCCTCAGTAGCTAGTGTAATTTGCACGTCTTTTCAAGCATGCATTCTTTCCAAGATTAAACAAATGGTACAACTGGTAAAAGACTTTCAAAAGGTAACTTACTTTGGTCCAGAAAAAGACTTTCTTTGATAATATTCATTACTTGTACATTTCTGATGTCGCGCATATATACCATCACAAATCAATAGTAAGTTCTTATGAGCATCAAATAAATTCTTAGCAATTTCCGTTGTATGATTTTGAATGAGGTTAGCTCTATAAAAAGAATTCAATACAAAACCTGCGCTAACATTTTTTTTTTAAATTCCAAAAATTTTTTAGACCTATTACTTTTGTCCACAAATTAAATTGTTTTAAATTGTCCCATCGGCCTACATAACATATTTTTTGCTCATCAAAATCGGTCAAGAAGTTTACGAGAAAAACTACTTTTTTTATTTTTTCCCCCCTCCATAACTCCTACAAAGATACGTTTACAAGGTTGAGACTTAGAGAATTATTGTGTCTCAAAAGTGCCAATATATGGTATCAATTTGGACTTGATACATGTGGGGGTAGATTTTACATGCTTATGATTGGAGGCCTCCCTAGGTATTTCAGACGCATGCTCAGGATAACTCAGCTTTTCCGGATGAGGCATAATTGGCTTTCATCCAGGCCCCGATTTAACCCAGGTCTAAGTATGTTCCCGATGAGATTCAAATTAATTTTCCAAAATAAAAACGTTTCTTTTTAATCCTAGATTACAGAGGCCCATAAAAACAAGAAAGTGGTTTGCGCGATGCATAGAGCTATGATATTACTATGCATTTACTTCTACTGAAACCGAATCTAAACTCAGTTTAACACTTCCACGTCTGTAATAAAAATATCTAAAAAACCAAAAGACTTTTACAGGCGGATCGTGTCTGTCGATATACGCTGAGATACCTAACACTGGACTCTAACTCTAACTCTCTGTTATGAAGTTAGGAGTATTTTCGTCAAAGCAGTTGCTCGTGAAGTGTTTTAGGGTTATGGTGTTATGATGAAAAGGTTATAGAATCCTGAGTTTGACTTTTCGAGCTCATTACTTCGATGTTTTATAGTGAATTCTACGGCGTTATGGATTTCTCACGAGTAATGAATGATGCGTTTTTCACGTAACTATTTGAATATTTCTAGTATAATATTTGGTGTAATATCTCTGGAGGACCCAATTTCTATAGAGAATTTAAAATAAATTTTAATGGATTAAATTTTAGTACCAAATTTAATTAATAATGAAAGCCCGTCTAAAACCAGCTTAATATAGATTATTTGCACTAATGGAGATTGTTACATTTTATTCCTTACAACTTTGTAGAGAAATATTACGTTTGGATCCACAATAAAAAGACTGAAAGTGTATATTCTGTAGCACTTTCTGACAGTCATGATTGGTGACATAAAGAGAATTTAAAAAATGTATTGTAATAAAAGAAATAGGAATGTGTACCATTCCTCTTTATAAAGACAAATTTGAAATATTTTTTATCCGGGAGAAATTCTTTAGTTGAGGGTAACCATTTGTATTTATGCAGAAGCGTAGCTGAAAATCACGTCTTTCTCTAATGCGTGCGAAATGAAGGAGAAAGAGAGAGTGGTACGGCTGCCCTCCCTTTTGCCTTCGTTTTGCAAACATTAGAGAGATAGATATGATTTGCAGCTACGCTTTTGTGCATATGGTCGTCAAAGATTGAAGGGAGGAATGATTAACAAAGCATGTGTTAATTAATATACTTACTCCATTCAGATGGATCAATGTCTACATGTATGATAGATTCTTCATGTTCAGTAAGTAAATTCAGTTCATTTAAAACTTCCTCGGCTTCTGCATCAACGTCTTCTCCAAGGAGTAAAGATACCTGGAAACAAAGTGCCATGTGCATATAGCGGAATCTCTCTAAAAGATCACATAGGAAATTGAATGTACGAAATAGTACAAAGCAGACAAAAAATTCACAAAAAACAGTCCATCGTATGATTGAAATACATATAATTATAATGTGCGAAAAAAAGGATCTTCTGTTTCCTAGTTTAGAACATAAGGTAGTGTTTGTAACTTTTACACGGTAAATACAATAATTTAAAAACGAATTGAACACCTATTTTCCGAATTTTCTCTCATAAAAATGTTGTATACAAATGTACTATTACCTTGTTTTCTTTCGACTCTGGATTCGTCTCATATAATTCTTCCTCAACATCATCTTCATCTTCCTCCATATCTTGCCGATCATCGTGTTGATTAACAAGGTAATTGAAGTTTGCCAAAATAGCTGCTTCGGTATCAAGTATCATAGCTTCTGCAATAGATGCCGGTTGATGCTGAAATGAAAAATTGTATTATAATATCGAAGCATTTAGTTCCTGCTTAGACGAAATTAAGATTCTGTAACCCTTTGAGGACTGGAGGGGAGTTTCTGCAAGAGTGAATAAAGGCAAAGCTAGTTTTAAGGGTATTTCCGGTTGCTGAAGTTGTATGTGATCTTAGAATTTTTAAATTCTGCATTTTGTGAAGACGATTCAATATGGAAGTCGCATAAATGGTCAGCAGGTGCAAGTGCCATTCAATATTTTTAGAATTAATATTCCGAGAGATTTAAATGAGTTCTTTTTGATTCAGAACTTAAAAGTTCAAAATTCAAGATAACGGTTACAATATGGCCTCCATAAAAATAGTCTACAGGTGCAAATATCATTCACTATACATAAAACTCATATTATAGGTGCCATATACTTCTATCTTATTGATGTGCACAACAAAAAATATTCATAATTTATTTTTCGTGCATTTATTTGATTCGATAAATATCGATACATATTGGTAGCTTACCGATAAATACTGATATTGCGAATCCTGAAACAACATTTGCGAGAATTGGAGGGGAGTTTTTCTGTATAACACTATAATAATGCGTTTATGCCACGTGCATTGTTAAAAGTAATATATATATTTCTCATTACATTTGAATAAATTAAATATTTTTTCTCAATGAAAAAAAAAACAAGTTTTTCTGCCAGATCTGGTTTCAGCCTGGCTCTTTTGTGGGTAATGGTGTTTCCGACATTCGAGTTGATCCGTTCTGACGGCACCGAAGTCGCAGGAATGATTAAGTGCCTGAGAGCAATTGCTTTTAACTCCTCACAAGCAGTGTAATTTTTCCAAAATTTAACTTCTTTTAAACACTCACGTTTTGTATATAACCAATAAACTTCGAAAGTAAGACTGTAGTATTTATTTATATTTTCTGAATTTATTGCGCATGTGTAGTCGTAAACATACCAACAGCTGTTCGACCGAGAGAAAATAAAAATATATTCAAATATCTTTCGCGTTCCGAAAAAAGTATCGATATTTATCGTTAACGACAAGGCCTTGTCGATACCTTTCGATAGCACTGCTTATCGATAATTATCGATAAGTATCGATATGTTTCCCATTTCCACAATACAGAAGTATTTTGGTGTCTTTCCATTACCAGAAACATAATAAACAAATTCACAAAGATTATTGAAATTACATTTTAGATCTTAAGCAATTTCCTGGGATTTTCCAGGAATTGGGATATAGGTTAAAGTATCAATTTCTGAACATTAAGCTTTTATTTCACTTTTACTTGCTTACTCAGTGAAACGGTATTCAAGAAATTAAATAATTAGTATAATAAAATCACATAATTCATTCTGAAATTTCTTTATAATCGCTTTTTTTGTATATTGAGGGTTTTCTCCTTAAATGGGTCCAGCGGAAAAATAGTGAATGTACCGACGAAAAGAAAAGCGCGTACCTCAAACAATGCATAGAACATGCTGGAGCCAGAGGGCGCATTCCAACTACCCGCTATTAATCGCCCATGTTCCCGGAAGCAGTCCTTTACCGGTGTTTCAGAAGAAATCAAGGAGGTAAAGGGGTGTGGATTGAAGTTCCTGCATTTACACCCCGGATGGGAGGCTCAGGACCTCCTGATGCAGACGCCAGGGAGAGAAGGGCTGACGTGCTGCTCATTAGTAAGCAGTATACATGGTCTAAAAACTCTGCCTAGTATTAGAAGGCATCGCAGAGGTCCAGGATCTTTGTGTGTAATCTCAAATACGGTATTGGCGATTTTCTGAAAACTGACGCGGTGTTTTTTTACGTGGAGATGGAGGGTGTGCGAGTGTAAACAGCGAACAGGAAATCGCTCGCGTTAAGGAACCCATCCGAAAGTATGCTAGACGCAGACTCATTGAGACAAGACAAACGAAACGGCATGGTGAGTGGACCGGGATATGGTCACATCATCTAATCCCAGAGCCTGGCACCTGGCTTGGGAGAAAGCACGGTGAGGTCGGTTTTTACCTGACAAAAGCACTTTCAGGCCATGGCTGTTCTAACGCGTACTTGAAGCGCTTTAAGAAATAGGACGATAAGGCCTGTCTTTTCTGCCTTTTCCCTGTGGACTATGCAGAGAACACACCCTTCATTTGTGGCAGCTGAAGAGTAGCAGGGGGGGGGGGGGCTACTCGCCAAGCCGTGTGTGCTGAACTGCCCCGGAGACGATAATCTCTCTCATGCCAAATCCTGAGGAGTTTTGGAAGCACATCGAGTCTTGCATTACACAAGCGATGAGGACTAAGGATCTCGACTAACAACCTTAAGGCTTGCAGTATCAAATACAATTAACTAAAATATAGTATGAAACATAGCAATTTCCATGGTGAGTCATTTAACCGAATAATCCAGACACGCAACAGAGCCAGTTCGGTCTGCTTATGTTAACAGAAGGACCTGGTCGCACTCGTGCCATCTTAACTTATCGGGCCGACGACTAAGAAAACTGCCTTCAGCCCTTAAAAAAGAGCGTATCTCGGATACCAACAGTTTTAGGGTTATCCGATTGTCCATCACTTTCTCCAGCTAAAAAACATTTCTGATGGGGACTGTACTCGCTAAACAGAACTAGAAATAACTCAATTCAACTCTACCACTCCCGGAGCTTGCTCTGGTCCGTTTTCCGCATGTGCCTAAAGTATTCACATATTATTTATGCTCTTTTTGTAATATTCAAACCCTTTCTTTACATAGAGGCTACAATCGGAAATTAGAGGTTCACCTGTTGTTAGAGCTATTTATTAAAATATGATATACATCGATTTTATAAAATTTTTGTAAAAGGTTACACATTTTAAAAATTATACGACTTTTTTTGTATCTTGTTTAACCTCAAGATACAATTCAGGAAGAAAATTCTAAAAATATTTTGCTTAGTTAACAAAATACTATAAAGACAGACTTTAAAAAAACCTTTTAAAATGTTAATTTTTAACAGACTTATTAATATCCTTAAAATTCTATAAAGTTAATATTTTGCTTTCAACTTGAGCTCATTAGTTGCAAAATTTTACTAAATTCCATGTTGTTATGTTATACAGATTTCAAGTTTTAACTTTTTATTTTAGAAAATGAGACACTTCAACATTATCTGAAACTATAAGTGAATCTGTAATTTCAGATGGTAGTGTATATATTCAAACTGTCATGTAATAGTATATTATGTGCCTAGGCGCATAATGAGGGTTATTACGCGACGAGCGACAATGCTCGCAGGAGATCGAAGCCGAGGCGCGATCAGTCCTGCGAGCTTTTTAAGCGAGTCTCCTAATTACCCGATTTGTGTGCATTGGCGCATATTCTATTTTATGTGACTTCGGTGCATTTACGAGCTTTTCTCCGTACACTCGAATCCAATCTGAAAAAGTCAAGATTGCCGTGATTATCACCCATCTCACTTGACATTTCGCGAATACTCGCGGCCATTTTGATTTTCTCGATCTTGTGTAGTAGTAGCGTATTGTAATAGACGCAAACGCAGCTCAAATGTACAAGGCTTCGTCAGTACGGTGCCAACGCTGTACAAAGAAGAAGAATAAGAAGAAGATTATGCTCCGCTGTATCGTAATAAGCGCATGCGCAGTTCAATTTTTACATTATGTACCCCTGTATCGTAATACACAACATTACGCTACTCTCAACTGTAGCATAAAAACGCTTTAATGCGCCGGAGGCACATAAAAAATGTTACGCATTCCAAAAAATGTTATCCAGAGTATTTTACTCTATAATTAACGTTTGTAGAATTAGCTTTATACCAAGAAAATTTTGAGGTGTAAATTCATATGCGAATTTCAATATAATTTTTTTACTTTCTTAAATCATCAAACACTTTATTTTGATTCATTTATTGGAATTGACATATATAAGATGTTACGTACAACAAAAAATTGTATTCAAAGTATGTTAGTCTATAAAAGTTTAAAAAGTAAAGTTTTGTTGAATCAGTATCATGCAGAAAAAGTTGAAGATGTAAATTCGTATGCAAATTCAGATCTGATTGATCTGTTTTTCAAAACTATCAAACCCTCAATTTACATTAATTTTCGAAATTTTCTTGTAAAAAATGTTACAAATTGTAAAAAATATTCCAACCCATTTGGGATCATTTTATAAACTTGTATCTGAGATTGAATCATATCTAATTATAAAATATTTTCCACATAATTTTCTAATTAAAGTACTTAATTCATAAAGATTAAAAATACTGGAATTAATATTTTATGTGCCTCCGGCGCATTAAAGCGGTTTTATGCTACAGTTGAGAGTAGCGCAATGTTGTGTATTGAGATACAGAGGTACATAATGTAAAAATTGAACTGCGCATGCGCTTATTACGATAAAACGGAGCATAATCTTCTTCTTATTCTTCTTCTTCTTCGTACAGCGTTGGCACCGTACTGACAAAGCCTTGTACATTTGAACTGCGCATGCTCTATTACAATACGCTACTACTACACAAGATCGAGAAAATCAAAATGGCTGGAACTAGTCGCGAAATATCAAGTGCAATGGACGAGATTCATGATGAATACTAGATTAGATTCGACTGTACGCATAAAAACTCGTATACGCACCGAAGTCACATAAAATAGAATATGTGCCAATGCACACAATTCGGGTAATTACGAGATTCGCTTAAAATGCTCGCAGGACTGATCAAGCCTCGGCTTCGTCTCGGCTTTGTCTCGGCTTCGATCTTCTGCGAGCATTGTCGCTCGTCGCATTATAGCCCTCATTACGCGCCTAGGCACATAATATACTATTGTTTTGAAGCTTCAACATTCATCGACTTCAAATTGCAGTAGAAAATAATTTTTTACGTGTTCAAATAATTCTAAAATTTTACAAAATCTATTAGATAGTTATTTTAGGTAGATGTTTTTGAAAATATCTAAAACTGAAGTGTAATTATTTTAGTAATATAATTTATCATTTTGAATTTGTCGTCTGCTTTGTGAGTCTTTTGCACGAAGTCGAGAGAAACATAATTCTTGATCTTGTCTCAACAGTCGACAGCATGAAATTTAACCGAGGTAGTGGGGACACATTGACAAAGCGTGGCGTGTGCTCCCACATGGGAGCGTGGTGGGGGCCTGCAGCTCCCACGTTCTGGTATCACTGACTGAAGTATCAATGAAATATCCCAATCAAAGACCTGGAAAGAAGGTGTTATGAGGGAGAGAAAGAAAAGTAGTTTCGTTGTTTTGTTCGCTGGAGGGACCAAACAGCCAAAGTAATTCGCATTACTTTCTTTATTTCATTTATTGTGGGAAATCGTCCTCTGAGCTCTATTTCTTGGGGAAATACCTTTTACTGATTAGCCTTGAATTCCTGAAAGTGTCAAGGTTTTCAAATGAACTTTTAAGTTGAATTTACCGCGAAATGACAAATATTTATTCACCAGGATAATGGTGCGTTTATTTTGACAAAAAAAAATGTTACAATTATAATGTGACACAATGAATAAAAATTCTGTTGAAATTATAATTAACCGAAATTGTTAGGACCTTGCACTACCGTAGAATAACACAAGTTTATTTACCAGGGTAGTGGTGGTTTTATTTTAACAAAAGAAAATATTAAGATTATATTTCATTGAAATTAGGTATTACCTTAGTACTACCACCTGACATTTGAGCGGGAAGAGTCGACGAGCGAGAATTCTGACAGTTTCACAAAGAAAAACAAACATCGGGCTGTCGCAAAAATTGTTTCAGATTTGACGCGGAAATAATCTGTGAGCTCAGTAGAGAGGGACAAAAAGAGCGCAAGAGAGGGAGGTAGAAAATACGTACTCTTACCTTGCTTTCCCGAGCCATGAATCTCTCTCCTGGGTTTTCCTAGCGGCACACAACACCACTTTACTTTCATGCCGCGAGGTGTCACTCCAAAGGCTACAGCGAAATTTTGTGACAATTTTTGTACAAGCCCTAGGTTGAGATTTCACCGATGTGGTCTTACAAATCGAAGTGATACGCGCACAAGCTTTTCAGATTTCTTATCCTTTGAAACACAGTGGTTGACACTTCGTTTCACTCCCGAGTTGGGCCGGTTTCACACAGCTTTTAAAATAGTTTTTTTCGCAATTCGTTTTCCCAATATACGTCCCGTAACACCCCCTAGTGTACCCGAATTTTTGACTCTGACGAGCCTTCGGAGTAACTCTCACGACGCGATTCGTGATAGGAAACACGGGCGGAGCGAAGGAACAGTCACCTGCCCCTTTTTCCACCCTACCCGCTTGACATTTTGTCCGCCCACGAAGTCGAAGAGGAATGCCAGTGATGATCGGTAAAAATTAGCGTCGTTGGTGAATGCATGGAAGGGACTTTCGCGAATTTGTAACTTGACTCCTGCTGACTACTGTGAAAGCGAAGGCTGGATGTGTCTCGACCTTAAAATGCTGACGCTGATAACGCGTTAGCTAAACAGTTTTGCAGGAAACGTGCACTTATATCAAATCAAAGTTAAATATTTAATTTATTTCATTGGAATTGTCATTCCAATAATAAGTATTACTATATAATTAATTATTATTATAATAAATATTATCATATAATTAACTATTATAATAATAATAATCATTATATAATCATTCATTATTATAACAATGATTATTATTATGATAATGACGAAATAATACGAATGTTGCTAAAATTGTTAATTTGTATTTTTACTAGCATTCTAAAGTCGCGCTGGAACTCTATTGTAAAGGGTTTTCCAGTAGGGACATAACAATTTTATCTATGAATAAAACACAGAAATATTTGAGATATTGAGTTCAAATTTATTGTGGGTGTAGTGCAAGCATTACATTTTATGAATGAAATTCGATATTGGTCATATGACTACCACGAGCCCGTTTACAGCGGTCGATTCTTCGGACCCAATTTTCCACCACTCTGGCATACACTTCGACCGGAACGTTGGCAATTTCGCGTTGGATGTTGTCTTTGAGGTCGTCTAAAGTTGCAGGCTTGTTGGCATAGACCAGTGACTTAGTATGGCCCCATAAAAAGAAATCCAATGGCGTTAGATCGCATGAACGAGGCGGCCATTCGACCGGACCATTTCTCGAGATAACACGTTCACCGAATTTGCCTTTCAATAAATGGATTGTGACACGTGCTGTGTGGCTAGTGGCACCGTCTTGTTGAAACCACATATCGTTGATGTCAAGTTCATTCAATTCTGGCCACAAATAATCTTCCAACATAGCACGATAGCGCTCTCCATTGACAGTAACATGACGGTCGTTTTCATCCACGAAAAAATACGGCCCAATCACACCTCCGTCATGAAAACCGCACCAAACACTCACTTTTTGCGGATGCAACGGTGTCTCAAGAAGCACATTTGGGTTTGTTGCTGACCAATAACGCATATTTTGCTTATTAACAAAGCCATTGAGCCAGAAATTAGCTTCATCGCTGAAGATGATTTTTCAATGAAATTCTTTATTTTCTTCAAGCTTTGCCAGAGCCCAATTGGAGAAGTTTCGGCGTTTCAAATGATCAAGTGGCTTTAGTTCTTGAGTCAATTTAATCTTGAAAGCATGTAGGCCAAGATCTTTTCGCATAATACGCCACAGTGTCATTTGAGTGATGCCCAATTCTTGAGAACGACGTGGAATCGACTGATTTAGCTCATTTTGAATCGATGCACTTACGGCTGCGATTATTTCTTCGCTTCGAGCAATACGCCGTCATTTTGGTACCGGAACGTCCAATAGTGTAAATTTGTTCTCGAATTTATCCACTATAGCACGCACAGCCTGTCGGGTGGGACGATTATTCCGGCCGAAAATTGGAGTAAGCGCTCTTAAAGTTGCGACCATCGACTCAGAATTTCGGTAGTAATTTTTAATAATTTCCAAACGTTGCTGGTTCGTGAACTTTACCATGATGAAAATGTTGACTTTAACTAACGTTTTGACATTGACAGTTCATTAAAAAAGTTTAAGGGTGCGTTTATATAAAGATACGAAATTGTTATGTCCTTATTGGAAAACCCTTTATTAGGAGAGCAAGAATATGAAGGAGATATTGCGTCGTACTTAATTGTCGACCTCTTCTCCCCGCGCCCTCGCCATCCCTTTCTCATGAGCTGTAGTACAACGGGTGCACGTGCGATTGACGGCTAGAAGAAAGAAAAAGAACAGACGAAGAAGGAAAAGAGAGTCTCGGCCACGGCACGCATGACAAAATCACGCGTTGGCCACGGGAGTATTCTATCTTTGATTTGATTACTCCCGTCTCCTAGGGTCTACCATAACAGCCTGACAGGGTTCATACTAAATATTACTATTAAGGATACTGGGGTGTTTGATATTGACGTGATATTTCTATTGAGAGGTCGCCACTAATAACAAACAGCTATCATTGATGACGAGCTTCATCCTTCAAACCTCTTCTGTCAGAATTTGAACCAAATCCATTCATTACTTTACAAGTTAGTGTCTGAAAGCAACCAACCTTCCAAATTTTTTGTAAAAATGAAAAAAAAGGGAATTTCGTGTTGATTAACCCTTTCGTTACGAGCGCTGGATATAACCGGCATCCACTAGATTGACTTCTGTGTACGAGCGCCGGATATAGCCGGCATCCATTCGATGACCTGTGTGTACGAGCGCCGGATATAGCCGGCATCCATTCGATGACCTGTGTGTACGAGCGCCGGCTGTAGCCGGCGCCAGCGTGATACCGCTCACCCAACGGCCCCGCGATACTTTTATTTCTTTCGTTCGTATGCACGTATCACATCGATAGTACTTGTCACTCTTTAGTTCGTTTTCATTTGTTTTACTCCAAAAATAAGACATGCACTGGGTTCAAAGCAATCGGAACAACAATCACGCTCTACTCTTCTTCAAACTAACAGTGTTCGCGAAGCTTCAAAGCGCGAACCAGTCCGTTGAAATAAAAGTATATTTCTGTCGTGCTAGAGATCGACTTCTCCGTAGTCGTATCCGAGACGTTTACATTACGTGATCGCGATACGGGCCCCCTTTTCGAAGAACACTCGGCGCGCATAGTTTGGGGACCAAACTATGTATAAACGAATCGTAGCTGGCGATCGCTTTTCCGAGTGCAGTCACAGCCCAAGCATCGCATCGTACGCACGCCTAATATTACTTTTTTCCTGTGTTATCGCGCCTTCCGACCACTCTGCTAATGTAATATTAACAACAATTTCAAACGCAAATAATATCTTCTGTACGCCCAAACAAATTTCTTCCGTGTGTTCTATTCGAGAGTGAAGTATTTGGTCCAAATTATATAATAATATAAAAGAAATCTTCCTTGAAGCATTACAAGAAACTGGATAACGGCTATTAATTTTTCAAGGTTCGTAATATTTATTAAAAAATTTTATTTGGAGCTTTGTTTAGTTTGTTTTATAAAATCTTTTTGCACCCCCTTGTCAGAATGTCACGACGAAAAATTCTATTCCGTGACCGATCTACTGATTCAGAAAACGATTCAAATAATCAAAATCAAAATAATGTTACACTACAGAGAAAGAAAAAAAAAGAACTATATGTAGTACTTCCGACTCAGAATCAGAGAAGATTGAAGCAAATGACAGTTGCTGTGATATATGGACGTCAAAAAGATTTCTCCCTAAAATTCATAAGTTTTCGTCAAAAGATTCAGGAATTAAAGAAAACATCAGTAGATCAGCCAAAATCTTAGATTACTTCCAGCTTTTTGTCTCTGAAGAGCTCGTAGAACTGATTGCGAGAGAAACAAATGAATATTGGTCACAAAAGAATAATATTGATATAAACAATTCAGAAGGAACAGGGCTAGCTGAAGTATACCGTTTCTTTGCTGTGTCATTTTTAATGACACGCAACAAAAAATTATCACTATTAGAGTACTGGAGTAAAGATAAACCCCTTCGTAGTGAGATTTTTGGAGAAATAATGACCAGAGACCACTACCTCAAATTATTACAGATGCTGCACTTCACCCATACGGTCGATCCTACGAATGATCGTTTACACAAAATACGGAACGTCATTGATATATTAAGAACAAAATTTAGTCAAGCATTTCAACCTTATGAACGTCTGTGCATTGACGAAAGCTTGCTTTTATATAAAGGAAGGCTGTCTTTTAAACAGTACATCCCGTCCAAAAGAAATAGGTTTGGTGTAAAATCCTTTATGCTCAGCGACTGTCAGACAGGATTTATACTAGATTTACTTGTTTATGCTGGATCATCTACAATGGTACATAGTGAAAATCAGGATATTGGAATATCTGGCGCAATAGTTGAAACACTCATGAAACCGTATCTTGGAATGGGCCATACACTTTATGTGGACAATTGGTATTCAAGTCCTGCTTTATTCAATTTTCTACATAATAATTGCACGAATGCGTGCGGAACGGTTAAAAAACGGAGGAAGGGAATGCCGACAATTGACGAACGGTTAAAAAGAGAAGAGGCAACATTTCGATCATGCACTAATTTATTAGTCACAAAGTGGATGGATAAAAAAGAAGTATATATGCTGTCTACCATGCATACGTCAGAATTTGGAACGATAATCAAGCACGGAGGAAAGAAAGTTATACGAAAACCTGTATGCGTATTGGATTATAATAACTCTATGGGCGCAGTAGATAAAGCAGATATGGTCATCAGCACGGTAAAGTCCACACGCAAAACCTTAAAATGGTACCGTAAATTTTACTTCCACTTGTTAGACATTTGCGTGTGGAATGCTTATTGCCTTCACAAAGACAAAATGAAAGAACCGATATCCATGGCAAAATTCCAATTACAATTAATCAGGAAAATACTGGGAAAATATCACCAAGCTACAAAGCGTCAACAATTAACAGGCAATAATCATCCGGGAAGATTAACGGAAAGACATTTTCCTTCCGTTTACAAATCGGCAGGGAAAAATCGAAGTAGACGGTGCGTCTTTGCAGTGCAAACGACAAAAGACATGAACCTAAGTATGAGTGCAAAGACTGTAATGTGGGTTTGTGCATAGATCCTTGTTTTAAAATTTATCATTGTGAAATAAATTACTAAGAATTTAATTTGATACATCATTTACTCTAAATTGTATTTTCTTTTATAATTGTTGACAAGATTATAAAATATATAAACATTTATTTAGCAAAATGACGTCTTTTAAGCTTTTTAACGTCTTCAAGTAACCAATCGCAAGCTTTAATATGATATATAAGGTAACAGGTGAGATTGCAAACTATTGTTAGAGGGTCAACCAATTAGATTTGCTGATTAAGATAACCCTGGACAATAATAATTGCAAGATCTATAAACATGTCACTATGTAACACGTAAAGAAGAGTATGATCTGTTAAAAGACACGGTAACGTTGAAAGACGTAAGTCCGAACACCAATTTCCCGACTTACAGTATGCACAGTTTGCGGAGAAGCTCTCCGTTCAGTGGCGCTACTCTGATGGCGCGGTGCCCCGTTTGGTGGCGTTATTCCAGCGGAGCGGAATACAGTAACGAAAGGGTTAGACACTACTTTTTGCGTGGAAAACCCTTATCAGAAACCAAGGCCAGGCTCAATAAATTTTATTCGGGCTCTGCTCCGTCGTATGGAATGGTTCAGAAGTGGTTTACCGAATTTCGATGTGGTCGTACAAGCACAGAAACCACACAAAGTCCAGGTCGTCCAAATGAGACCACTAAACCGGAAATGATCAATAAAATCCATGATATTGTTTTGAATGACCCGAAAGTAAAAATGCGTAAGATAGCTGAGATCGTATACATCTCAACTAAGCGTGTAAGATTTGGCCTATTTTAACTGCAGGCCGAAAGAATTTTTGCGTCGATTTGTAACGATGGATGAAACATGGATCCACCACTATATAGTACTCTGGGAATCACGTGAAGGGTCAAAACAGTGGGTTTAATCTGGCAAAACTGCACCAAAGCGTCCGAAAACGTTATAATCGGGTGGGAAAGTTATGGCTAGTGTTTTTTAGGATACACATGGAGTAATCTTCATTGACTGTCTTGAGAAAGAATAGACAATTACTGGAGCATATTATGCTGCATTATTGGATCGATTGACTAACGAAATCAAAAAGAAACAGCTACATTTGAAGGCGAAAAAAATCCTTTTTCATCTCCACACATCGAACATCCCACAGGCAAAATGCATAAATTGGGTTTCAAATCGCTTCCGCATCCAACGTATTCTCCAGACCAGACCTCCAGCGACTATTATCTGTTTTCCCAAACCTCAAGAGATAGCTGTGTGTTAGGCATTTTGAGTCGAACGAAGAGTTGAATGGGAAACAGAAGGATATTTTGGAGGGTTTGACAAATCATATTATTTGGAAGTCATAGAAAAGTTGAAAGATACATATATCATGCTTTTCATGACAATGTAGGACAAGCGGAAAGTGACAATCCTCAGTACTGTTTTCGAAAATACTATCATGAAAACAAACAAGATTGACTTATAATAAGGGAGCCAGTTCGAGAACCAACAATGGTGGTTGATTATATAGAGCTTCTAAACAGGGACTGTGTTTTTTAAATTTCAAATAAAACACACATTTTGGACCATAATCATTTTTATGTAGTGTATAAAAAGTATAAAACCCTCTAGATAATTTCCAAAGTAGTCCGTTTTTTAAATATAATATAAATAATATAAAATTTAAAAAATTTAACCTTGAGTGTTAATTTAACAATTTATTTGCTTGAATTTAACTTCAGCTCTTGTTTTTCAAATGAAATGACCCGTTTTGGACACGGAAAATCAATGTCTAATTTTACATATTGGGTTGTCCCAGAAGTAATTGCCGATTTTTGCATACAAATTAAACATTTTTTTAAATACAAGGAATGAACTTTAATCAATGATATATTTTCCATTTTGTTCAATGACCTTTTGCCATATTTCTGGTAACTTCATGTTTCCACGCTCATAGAACTTCTGGTCTTTATAGGCAAAAAACTGAACCAAATGCGACTTCACAGCTTCATCATCATTGAAAGTTTTACCTTTCAAGGAGTTCTGCGAAGATCGAAATAAATAGTATTCTGATGGTTCTAGGTCAGGGCTATATGGTGGATGTAACATCAGTTCCCAACCAAGCCTTGATAATTTTTGGCAAGTAGCTAAAGATGTGTGTGGTGTAGCGTTGTCATGGTGAAAAATTAGACCTTTACGATTGACCAATCCGGGCCAACTTGTATTTGAATTTTTTATTTTTATTTATTTAATTTTTATTTTTTATTTTCAATTTGACAATTTTTATTTCCGTTGACGGCAGTAGACATCCGAATTGTTTGGTTCATTGGAAGCAGCTTAAAAAATACCACACCTTTCCAACCCCACCAAACAGATAGCATAATCTTTTTTTGATGCAATTCAGCTTTCGATGTTATTTGTGGTGGTTCATCACGCTTGGATCATGATCGTCTTCGAACGACGTTATTTTAAACAATCCATTTTTCATCACCAGTGATAACTCGTTTCAAAAAAGGATAGAATTCATTGCGTTTAAGATGCAAATCACAAGCGTTGATGTATTTTGTTAAATGGATTTCTTTTAATTCATGTTGAACCCAAATGTCGAGTTTTTTTAACGAGTCCAAGATGTTGCATATGACGGTCGATTGTTGATTTTGTTATTTTTTACATGTCTTCAATCTCTCACACAGTTACATGACGATCCGATTCGATTATGGCTTTGATTTGGCCATCATTAACTTCATTTGGCCGACCTGAACATTGCTCATCTTTGAGTAAAAAATCTCTAGAACGGAATTTATCAAACCAATTTCGACACTGTCTGTCTGTTAAAGATTCCTCACCATACACATCACGTAACTTTTTAGCAGCCTGTGCTGCGTTCTTTCCTCTACAGAAATAAAAAAGCAAAATATAACAAAAATGCTCGTTTTTACACTCCATCTTAAAGTTGATGCCAAACTAACAACTGTAAACGAAATTACGCGCAATTTGTTTGTAAAGAAAGCTAAGAGTGACAGCTAGCAAGTTCCAAAAGAAAAAAATCATGATATTGAAAGAATCCATTCAAAAAGATGGTCAAAGACATCTACATGTTAAATCGGTAATTACCTTCAGACAGCCCAATAAAAACCCATGCTCATTAGGGCGGTTCTTATTTATTTTTTTCTTAATTTGTTTGCTCCCACTGTCGGAATTCATTTGTATGCTCAAAAAAAGGAAGTACATCAAAATTTAGCCAAATCGGTTGATATTTACCCACCAAACATGCGCCTTGGAATTTGCCATGGGATTTACATAGGAGAAATCCCACGAAAACGAAAAATCTGATCACTTTTTCAATTTTTATTCCAGTCATTCTATTTCCGTGGACGAAAATTTGCATGGTATGCTTAAAATATCTTCATAGTCAAAAATTCAAAATTTTGAAAAATCACAAAATGGAGGCCACCTAATAACTGTAAGAAATAGCATTTTTGACCCATTTAGGTGGCCTCCATTTTGTCATTTTTCAAAATGTTGAGTTTTTGACTATGAAGATATTTTAAGCATGCCATGCAAATTTTTGTCCACGGAAATAAAATGACTGGAATAAAAATGGAAAAAGTGATGCAGATTTTTCATTTGCGTGAGATTTCTCCTATGCAAATCCCATGGGGTATTCCAAGGCCCAAGTTTGGTGGGTAAATATTGACCGATTTGATTAAAATTCAGCGTACTTTCTTTTTTTGGACATACGAACAAATTCTGCCAGTGGGAGTAAATGAAATATAAAAATCAAAATTACGCTATAAATAAGGACCACCCCAATGCTCATAACTTGGTTCACACTGACCATGGACCATGGACGGATCTATGGATGATTACAGCCTTGTTGGTCGGATCATAAATTATCTTGCTTTGACTTTCTGCATTATGGCTCATCTTATTTTGCTTGTTCAATTCATCTGATCATTTGAAGTCAGAATGATTTGACTTATGAGCACAAGTCTTTACATAAAAATATTTCATATGTGCAGTCAAACGTAAATCTTTATTAAAGGGTTTCGGAGATATTCGTGTTTTTTTTGGATAAAAGTTTTCAGTGAAAAATGACTTATGCTTTAATCAATGAATTTTCGTTCTTTTGGTGTTTCTTTTATGTTTTCATCTTAGAAGTATTAAGGAGTCCTTTCTTTTGCGTTCAAAAAATTATGTTAACAGGCGATGCTTTAAAGATAAGAAACCATAGCTGTGATTTTCTTTAAAAGCGTTTTTTGAACTTGCAATATGAATTGACTTAAATTTGAACTTGAATCATTTATTTACCTCTACTTTTTTAGCCGATATTAATCTTCCTTGTGTTTCGCTAGTTCTTTTTCCAGACTGATCATTTCCATTGAGTGCTGGAGTAATTACTTCATCTGATTCAGCATTATTGTTCAGGCCCAGAAGTGACCGCACTCTATTTGAACGGACATCAATGATTGTGTCGGTGTAACCTATTTCTTGCAAATACCTGTAAAATCAAATTAAGAAATGAAAGTGTATTCTGAAGATGAAAATGATTAAGTATTGTAATATAAAGAAGTATAAAACAATCATAAAAAATTTCCTCGATGAATATTAAAATTTCAAGTCAAGAAAAAACTTTGTTCTTGTACTTTGTTTATACAGATTTGAAAAAAATGTCAAGTAGTTACATAATGTTTGTTGCAGTCCTTTCTTAATTAATGAAAGATATTATCGAAATGGAGTTCAGGTTAAAATGTGTAGGGTGTCCCCACTTAAATCTGGTTAAAGTTTTCATCATGAGTTGGCTTTGAGGAGTTACGCTACCCAGCCATTTTTTTTCTTCTATTTTTCATTGGCTTTGATGCAAAAACTATTCAAGAATGATATTCAAAAACTATTTTGTGGAAAAAAATTTGATAAACAGTTTTTTAGCTTATTTTCCGAGGCGCCTTTGAGCGCTCCAAAACGTTTAAAAAGGCCGCTCAGCTACGCGCGGCATTTTAAGTGTATTACAGCTCTGTTGGTACACTACCGTGGGAAATTGTGCGAACGGTGCACGGCAGCAAATTATACGGCGATAATTGTTTGAATAGAGCAAATGTTTTTCTATAGCAAAAAAGTTTTTTGTAAGGCAGAGAGATTCATTTAAACTAGCCAAACAATTACTGGCGCACATTATCTCGAAGTTTTGAAGCGTCTGATGACCAGAATCCGTCGAAATCGATCCGAATATCGTGATCCAGAGACCTGGTCTCTTTTGCAAGATAATGCACCGAGTCAAAAACACCTCACTCATTGCTCGTCAATTTTTGGCTCGGAATCGAGTTTGTGTATTGAATCATCCACCGTATTCACCTGATTTGGCCCCGTTCGATTTCACTCTATTTTTGAATTGAAATTCAAGTTGAAAGGATATTTTTAAAATGAAATTTCGAACATCAAAACAGCTACAGCACGAGCATTTGATTCACTCTTGAGTCCCTGTAACAAGTATATTGAAACTGTAGGAAGATATTTAAAATTTAAAATTTTGAATATCGAAATTCTGAATTCATATTCGTGATGAGCAACCCCGTAAATCCCCTTATACCTTTTTCAAAGTGAATTGCTCAGAAAACCGCAATTCTAAACTAAAATAGCCGCCATATTGAATCCGACATTTTGATTTTTCAAATTCTGATACCGGATTCGTGATCAGCAACTTCGAAAACCCTTTTATACAAATTTTCATAATACTATCTTAAAAACTCTGTCCAAGGCCGAATTTATTCGATAAAATTGAAAATTTTCCGTCTTTGATTGTTTATAAATAATTAAATGAATACATTTTCAGATTTTAAATCAAAGCATTACGAAGCCTAAGTACTAATAATGATGTAGAAGTTTATTCGAGAGCGATTGAGCTAAAAACGGTCGCGGTATGGATAAAAAACTGAAAAAAGTTTGGTGTATCATATATGATACGCTGCCCCTCAAAGGGTTAAAAGGGTCATAATTTTGGAATTTAAGAAAGGAATTTTCTACCTACCTTCAAGCACAAAGTCTACAGACGGCTGGTAGTAATAATAGTAAGACTTCGCAGGAAACAATAATCTTTAAAAATATTGTACAATATATTATACAATATATATGTATATATATATTATTATAGCCACTTGTCATCGACTTTTGGATAGGACTGAAATTGTAAAAAAATCCATTGACGAATTCAAGAATTCCGTACATGTTTCAATGGAATCTTCTAAAAAATTTGTCGAAATTCTCATTGACAAGTCATATCCAAAAGTCGATGACAATTGAAGAAAGTTTCGACAGCTAATATTTTCCGTGCAGGAGCGTTAACTTCAATCTATTGGGATTAAATTAATGACTCCCTAGTAAAATAAACTGTAACTGTATTTTGTATTGGGCTGTTTGAAGGTAATTACTGATTTCACATGTAGATGTCTTTGATCATCTTTATGAATGGCTTCTTTCAATGTTTCATATGCGTATGTTACACTGATCAACAAAAATGACCCATGTTCTCGCTGAATGCGACTTATAATTTCCGAAGTACGTTTTAATGCTGAACACGAGCCTGGCGTTGGTTTGTTGCTATCACGCCTAGTATAATAAATATTTTCAAATGAAATTGTTGATAAAAAATTGTTTAACTATTTTTTTCAAATGTGAAAATTTTTTTTCCTTTATCAACCCAGGTCATTTCGGTGCGTTTTCAAACACATTTTGCGGATATTGTCTTACTTTAGTGATATCTATAACGGTTTTTGAAATATTCTTAAAAAATTGAAAAAAGTGCTAAAAATGTACTAAAATTTTATTGCTCTATAATTCAGGACGTATTTACTATTTATCAATAAACAATAGGTCACTCCGCTGGGTATCGAGCCCAGGACCTTTCGATTGCCGGTCGAATGCTCTATCATCTGAGCTACGGAGGTTCCACACAACTTTTCTCACAGAATCTATTTACGCCTCATGTGGCTACGGATAAACCGGGAACTATTTTCTGATTTTTCCAAATCATTTCAGTCGATTGTGTCGATCATTAAAAGAGTGTATCACTATCAGTGACAACGGAACTCTACTACTATATCGACCTTATCAACCTATGATTTAGAATTAATTTAACGTTATTCAAAACAAGATTTATATTGAAAAATTCCATCTTGTTTTGAATAACGTTAAATTAATTCCAAATCATAGGTTGATAAGGTTGATATAGCATAGTAGAGTTCCGTTGTCACTGATAGTGATACACTCTTCTAATGATCGACATAATCGACTGAAATGACTTGGAAAAAATCAGAGAATAGGTCAATTTGTTTGTTTTCTTGTGAAGAATAATTATCTAGAAAAAAATTTTAATTCTGATTATCTGTTTCTGAAATATCTTTAAATATCTTATTTTCATTTTCCGAAAACTTGTACTAAATGTACTAACTTATCCATATTGAAATGTTCTACGTTTGTTTGAGCGAACATATTTTTTGATCGAATCGTCACGAATGAGACCCTAACAATAATCAGCAAGACTACTGGTACTCCATTTACCCTGATATCTCTTGTCAATAGTTGCTATATATTGGTGGAATCTTTCTCCGTGCTCGTCACAGACTGATCCCAACTTTCCAGGAAAGAAATCTAAGTGTGAAGGTAGGAAATGTATTTTCAATGACATGTTTACATTCAGGCCATGGAATTGCGTCAGCATTTTATTCACATACCGCTTGTAGTGCTTAGATTTGTGATTTTCAAGCGAAATTTTGGACCTTGACAGTGTAATGTTTGTCCCTAGCACGGCTGTCCCAATAACATGAGAAAGAACAATACTTCGTGTATCCTGTCTGCAGTTCTAACAGAATAGCAATCACTTTTAAGTCTGAACAGATTGACCAACAGTGTGCGTGATAATTTATTTTCAGAATTTCATACAGTTCTAAAATATAAGACGATCACTAACATTTTATTCACATCACGATCCGATCAAAAAACATATTCACTCAAACAAACGTCGAACATTTTAATATGAATAAATTAGTACATTTAGTACAAGTTTTCGGAAATTGAAAAGAAGGGTATGCATTTTTCAAGATATTTCAGAAAAACAAAAAAAAGAACCTTTCATCTTAAGTTTCAAGTTTAATTGAATTTTTCTACCTGAAGTCTAGAGCCCAACCCCCTATCTATATTCCTCTGCTTATTGTTAAATATAATTAACAATTAACCGAGTGGAGAACAAGTAAAATGAATAAGATAACAAATCAAGTTTAACATGAATAATTTATTTAAAAGTTACAATATTAATTAATTTGTGACCCAAGCGACTTTTGTTTGTTAAAAAGAGAGTTGGTGACAGCCTGGTGTTTTTTCCGTTGGTAGAGACTGGTTTGTCCAACCTTAAAAAAAAAAACATCGTGAGTCTGTGTGGAAGAGCCTATTGAGTAATCCTTTGTTGATTTAACTACTGATCAGGTAAATAAATCCTTTGCTGGTGGCAATCATAGGTACCTCCTCTAATTACTAGTAGGTAATCCTTTGTTTGCCGATATTGACACGTAATTCTGAAATTTGAACAATTATGTATGTTGTCGATGATGTCACGTTGTACTTTGGATGTTGTTTTATTCCTTGACGATTCGAATAACGTAAGTTTTTTAGCACTGGTTATTACTACACGGAAAAAATTAGTACTGGGAAATTTACTTGACAGTCCTCGACTTTTGGACAGGACAAATTTTTCCGAAGATCCTATATACTTTTTATTAAGAAGCTTAGAACTTCATCGATAAAAAAGAAAGAAAGAATGTCCTAGATTAATTCAAGCACAGTCAATGAATGAAATTCTTTCAAATTTTATTGTATAGTTTTTGAAAAAAATATAGAAAGGCAAATAATACTTCTTCTAAAGAGTGCTTCACGTTTTAAAAGAGTTTGGATAGAATAATTTGATTAGGAAGAGATGAATACCTGCTATACAAATCAAAGAAAAATTCTTGGACTGCGCTTGAAAGTCTTGTGAAATTTTTAGTGGTACGATTCGCAGTTGTCAATGTCAGTTTTTTAGATACGCAGAATTTTTATTACGTTGTAAGTTGACATAAACTTCGGAAATTATGGAATTCTTATATTTGATATTTTAGAATTCAGTAATTAATTTATTAAAAGTCTCTTCATCTTAAAACTTTTGTTAGCCTTATATAAAATTGATGATGAAACAAGGCGCAGCAATTTCTTACACGGCCCTGCATTTTCAAAGGATAAAATGTACCCAACATTCTTTGAGAAGTATCGCAAGTGCTTCGGTAGCCGTGCGGTTTAATTTATAAGGTTAGACTGCGTTATACATGTAGGTTAGGTAAAAGTTAAGGTTCGAATCCTATCAGCGTAATATAAATTTCAATAGCGGTAATATAATTTGTAATAAAAATCAATAAAATAGTATATAAAAAAAGACAGCTTGCGAAAATAATTTTTGTTTTTTATTGCCTTTGATAGTCCATAAAAATTTCATTGACTGGCTTTGAAGTTTTCATGCACGAGTGCTGTGCGAGCTCTATCTGCCTATATTCAGAATTTCATATTAATTCGTAAAAATATCCAATCTTGGAACTTTATTTTCTCAAATGATTCATAGACATTATACATTTTGCGTACTCGGAATTTTCACGGACTTTCTACTGAATATACTTTTGGAAAGTTCTATACTTTTTTCCAGGATTATTGATCTAATTGTACAAGAACGGTACTTCTAGTTTTAAGTAACTTTTGAACGTATCTGAAAGTCGAGCACTCTGTCATGTAAATATCCCAGTACTTATTTTTTCCGTGTACGACGACTTAGAAGATTTACAACTGACACGGCGACGATAGGCGAGTTTCGAAGACTTGTAGATGCACTTTTTTGCTGCCACTCGGATTGACCTTTAGGCCTCGCAGTCTGGCTTATATTGTCATCTGTAGTTTGAATAAGTAGGATAAAAGCATGAGAATTCGATTTCCATGGTTTCAATAGCCTTTTCGGAGTCCACCATAATCTTAGACGTCAGTGTGTTGAATTGGAAGTATGGGCCAGCTTGCTAATGTGCTGCGTTGGTGTGCTTAAGGCCTCACACGTACTTGAAGCGAATTATTGTACTGTGTCTTCGAAATATCTATTCTTTATCATTGGTTGTTAGCTTTTGTTGGAAATGAAGTCAAATTGCTGCTAATAATCAGAAACTTTTACTCTTGCATGCTCGACGATGATGAGCATTTGCTCCACCAGTCATTAGATTCTAGGAGTAGTCCGCTAAAGTGTTTTCACTTTATTTACCCTTGAACCTCTTCTCGATTTTAGTGATGTCTTGATGGAATCATTCACCATGTTCATCACTAACTGCTCCCATATTTTCTGGGAAGAAGTCCAAGTGAGAATGCATCATGTGAATTTTCACTTTCATTTCCTGGAAGTTTTGCAACATGTTGTCGATCAGGTGCTTGTGGTTTCTAGATTTTGTGTTTCCAAAAATTGTTTATAATAGCTTTCACAGACGGCAGTAGACATCCGAATTGTTTGGTTCATTGGAAGCAGCTCAAAAAATACCACACCTTTCCAACCCCACCAAACAGATAGCATAATCTTTTTTTCAAGTTCAGTCAAGCTCTTTTCCGAATCACAGTCCAGCATCAGTTGTCGGATTTGTGGTCCATCAAAAACTCCCTCCCTAATTTTAGCTTCACTTAAAGTTAAAAAACTTTAAAATAAAAGTTAATAAGAAACGGACGTTTCTTTTCCGCCAACAATCTTCTCGAAAAAAAACAAGCTTATTAACTTGCTCTTTAATATTATCAACATCAGTTACGCTCTCTTCAGCATTCTTATGGAGAACTTGAATTCTAAGAAGTCTACAAAAACGAGGGGATGAAGGTCTAGGATTTTTCCATACCACACACTTTGCATTTGTTATTTCATCAATTGATATAAGCTGTAATGGTACAAGAGATGTAAAGAAAATATTGGTATCAGCAAATTTATCCACGTAATCATCAGTGAATTTCTGCTTATATCTACTCTGACCTGAGGTGCCGTTACAACCCCATTTACAAATGAAAGATAAATTTTCAAGTTTTTCTGCGGGTAGAGTCTTTATGACCCCCATTTGACTCGACAGAATACGATTAGTGATTGATCAAGAAGATCCGAGACTTTAACTTCTGCTTTAGTTTCAGTTATAATTAAATCTCAATTCGAAAGGTAGCATCTGAGTTTAGCTTTGTATACAGATTTATACGGTGGATACAAATTACAATTCTCTTTCTAATATTTCGGAGACTCTGATACTGTGACTTTTATAACTTATGCTCTACAATTAGTGAAACAGCCGCATCAGAAGAGAGAGTACTCTTAAAAATAGATTCTAATGATTCCCTTTATTCCCTAACTTTGGAAGGACTTCCTATAGCAACATCTTGAGGGACTTTTGTTGCATTCAATTTTCCAATCGATCGAAGGCTCATTTGAGTAGCATAGGACAATTCTTCTACGCTTACCTGTGATCTTAAGCTCTCAGTTCACCTTCGTTTCGTTCGATCATTGGAAGTTGCAAAGTTTAAGCTGGGTCTACTTGTATGCGCTCCCATTGTTGCACTCAAATCCTGTTTTGTTCAGTTACTTCAAAGGGTGAGAAGACATCGACCCATTTAGGGAAAGCTTCATAGAATTTCTTTTACGATTTCTTCACTTGGTCCCAATTTCTCTACATTTCATGAACCAATCTTCGAATGCTGGATTTAGTCTTGTCTGTTAAAACAAATTGTCGTTGCAATTTATAAAACATTAATTTTTCTATATATTTATAGAATAGATTATCTTCATAAATTTAAATTTGTCTTTATTATGAAAAATATTTCTCTTCTTGTCAAACCACAGAACTCGCGCACTCTCTTCTTCAGTATCCACTGCAGATCCTGAAAATGCTATAACAATATAAATTATTATTATATAATAGATGTTTATAATTTTGAAATTTTTATTATTTTTCAATAATAAATTCAATTCACAGTTCATAGAAATGCAACACTACATTTTCTAGAAACACCGCACATACACATTACAAGTATACGTGGGTAAAAATGATATCTTAGGTCTTCTTATACAAAAAGTTGAAAAGAAATCGCATGGGCACGTATGGGCAACGGATTGTTTTTTATTCCAATAATTTTTAGTATACTTTGCAAGATCTGGTGGGTCCAGAAGTCGAAAAATGCGGAGCAACTCAACTTTACTCTTAATGTTTGCTTAATTTGATTCAATTTCATCTTACTTTTACATACAAATCGTATATTTTTTTATACAATAATACTGTGACTACTATATTAGTAATTTATATTTAAATAGTACTTACTGCTATCAGATGAATCCATTTTTTACAATTGAAAAATCTCAATTCTATGATTTTCTGTAACCTCCGAAACACAGAACCAGTTTTAGCACTACGAAACCGCCACGTATTCACATAACGAAGGCCAGTTTCAAACTAGCACCTCCCAGTTGAGTGTCTCCAAGTAGTTTCGGACAATTTTTGACGTGTGCGTTGATGCGTTGTCGTGGAGGAAAATTAGCTTGTCATGTCTTTGTTGATAATCCGGCCTTTTTTCACGCACAGAAAGGTACAATTTGATGAGTTGTTGGTGGTAGCTGTGGGCATTGACAGTTTCACCAGGTTTTAACATCTCATAGTAGATCTAAACCATCCTGGGCCGATTGTCACGCTTCTTGTCGCTCAGGTCAAAATGTCCGTCATTGAACTAACGAAACCAATCTACATGATTATGTTGACAGATTTCAAACTCATAAAAAAAGTATGGCGTGTCCATGATAGCTTAATACGCTCACTAACACTATCTATGAGAAAACAGCGCTTTAAGCTTATACACCTGGTATATATGAACATGCTTTTTAAACAAAATGCGTGCATAAGAGATTCATGCTTATTATTTAACAGGTATAATGAGGATTGGGTGGCCTATAATCCACACTTCATGTATATTTTATAGGTTTTTGCAGGTGATTAATTATATGATGTAGAAGATTGAGAAATTGGTTGGATTGGTAGGTTAGGTTTTATTCTTTTCTTAAAAGGCAGATTGTTTATTCGTCTGACATTGGAATGTCTATCTTTCTTGTTATATTTTATTTCTAAAAGTGAATCGGATTTTAAAGAGTTAAATTCTGAATTTACAGTTGAATTTTGAACGTTATCGTGAACTTTATCAGTTTTTGGTTTTTCTATTGGATATATAACTTAGTTCAGTATATGTATATGTATATGTCATTCATTTGAAGCGTAAACAACAATAATTTTTTTTTCACTCAAATATGTCGAACTTTGTGCCTGAAAAAGTGTTTTTGCGGGGAGTTCTTCTTCAATACTTTAATATGAAGAAGACTGCTGCCAAAAGTCATCGTATTTTGCTGGGAGTTTATGGTGAACATTCTCTAGCTGAGCTAACGTGCCAAAAGTGGTTTGCACGATTTAAAAGTGGTGATTTTGGCTTGGAAGACGAAGCACGTCCTGGGCAGCCAAAAAAGTTTGAAGATGAAGAACTGGAAGAATTACTCGATGAATATTGTTGCCAAACACAAGAACCAGCCAAATCAACGGCAAAGCCGAATATCTATGGCGTGAAGGTAATGCTCTGTATTTGGGGGGATCAGAAGGGTGTGCTGTATTATGAGCTGCTAAAACCGGGTGAAACCATCAATGGAGAACGCTACCGAACACAATTAATTCGCTTGAAGAGAGCAATAGCCGAAAAACGCCCGGAATATCTGACCGGACACGAGGTAATAATTTTTCATCATGACGATGCTCGGTCCCATGTTGCTATTCCGGTTAAGAACTATTTGAAGAACAGTGGATGGGAAGTTTTACCCCACACGCCTTATAGCCCAGACCTTGCCCCTTCTGACTACCATTTGTTCCGGTCGATGCAGAACGCCCTCACTAGAATACGGTTCACATCAGAACAGGGTATCAAAAATTGGCTTGATTCATTCATGGCCGCCAAGCCGGCGCAGTTCTTTTGGGATGGAATCCACAAATTGCCAGAAAGATGGGAAAAAGTCATAGCTTCAGATGAGCAATACTTTGAATAATACTATTGTACACGTTTTTCTTAAATAAACGTTCAAATTGTGGAAAAAAAAACCGCACGAATTAAGTTATAGATAGACAGTATGGAATATATTATTTCACAAGCATCTTGATATATTGCTTGTTTTGGCGTGCTGCCGATGCTCATTTCATTCATTTGATTGGTTTTACAAATGCTTATATAAGTTCAGCATGCATTTAAATATTTAATGCGGAACGTCAACATTTGTGATCTCGAGATTCGCAACTCCTTACAAGTATAATGAAATCTTTTAAAGCCATTTAATAAAAAGGATTGATAGGAATTGGAAACATGTGCATATATTTCCGGTACCATTTCTGATAATGTTGTAGTGATATAGTGTTTTGTTAGTTAAGAAGCAAATCCAAGCCCAGTTACTTTTTGTTTTTTATACCTAAATACTAATACACCTAAATAGTTTCCTTATCTAATAGATTCATTCCGATCGAGAATATATTCCGCTTGTTGCGTAATGAGCTCGATTTATATCCCACCATATAGATTTTGTTCAAAGTTTCATTATTTCTGCGGGTAATGATTCGATTGAATTCAAAATTAGTTTATACCAAGCGTATCCTAAAAAGTACATAATTGGGATGAATGAGTTACAACATGCTTGAGAGCCTCTGTTTGTTAAGATGTAAGTTCTTAGTGTAAGAATAAAAGTTTGATGCCCTCTATAGATAGGTAAGTATAAATAACATTCTTCTGTTTGGAGATCTTTAACTTGAATCGCAATGCATTTGATTATATGGTCAACTTCTCCTGCAATTATTGATATAAGGAGGTTGAGTAGCTAAAATCAAAGCATTTTTGAAAACATCTTGCTTTGGTTTGCATTTTTGAGTTGAAACATCGTGATATAGTTTGTTTACTTCATTAAGAATGTGTCATTTGAAATATACAAATGTTAAAATGATGTATGTGAATAAATCCATATTTTGAACAAGAGGTTTCTTGTTTTAAGGAGTTAAAGGTCTTGGTGTGATTTCAAGTATTAATAATTTATGATGCTCAGGTCCAATCACTAAAAGATTGCAGACTGGATTTTTTTCTTTTCATGTCAAAACGAAGGTCATATCTTGAGTTGTAAGTGAATATAATATGTCCGGGTTTTGTGTATTTTTATCCCGAGTTTTATTTACAAAACCTTCATGTAATATTTCATATTCATTACAATTGTAATTATCATCAGGCAGAGAATCCCAAAAAGTTTGTCCTCGTTTCATGTCGAGACAATGAGATTCTAAAAGCGAACATGTTATTCCTGACCTTAAGTGTATTTTATTTGTATCGAAATTCATATTAGCATAATATTCTTAAAGTGTGGTTTTGAATACACGAACAACGATTACGTTATTCCACGTTCCAAAAGGGTCTTTATATTGAGTTTCGAAGCAGTCTACATTCATAGCTAGAGATCCAGCTAGTAATACGATGTACTAAGATATTTGATTAACTTCTAGGCTTGAGATTTGTAGGTTTTGGGCCAATGAAAAATTTTCGAAGATTCCGCATTGGAGGCATTACTTAATGAAGACCCGTACCAAACGCCAGAAGAATTGTCAGATTCATTGGGAATGACTCAGCAAGCCATTTCGAAACGCTCCAAAGCTATGGGAATGATTTAATGAAAAGATTTTACATCGCATTGTGACCGGCGAAGAAAAATAGGTCGACTACGATAATCCCAAGCGCAGAAAATCATAGGAAATTCCTGGACATGCCTCCGCGTCGACGGCCAGATCGAATATTCACGGTGCCAAGCTTATGCTCTGGATTTGGTGGGACCAGTTCAGTGTGGTGTATCATGAGCTGTTGAAACCGAGTGAAACCATCACAGGGGATCGTATCGAATGCGATTGATGCGTTTAAGCCGAGCATTCAAGGAGAAACGGCCTCTGTACTAAGAAAGACACGACAAAGTTATCTTCCAGCATGACAATGCTCGGCCACATGTCACAAGACCGGTCAAGACATACTTGGAAACGCTGAAATTGGGAGGTCCTACCCCACCCGCCGTACTTTCCAGACGTTGCTCATTCGGACTACCATTTGTCTCGTTCGATGGCACACGGCATGGCTCATCAGCATTTCCGCTCTTATGAGTTCATTATCAATTTCTTTTCTTCGACTTCATTTGAGTATGAAACATCTTTACATGTTAGTTCATTATCTATTTTTTTGTTCTGATTTCTTGCTTCATTTCGAGTCAATATTGGATCTATTTTTGACTCGAGTTTTTCATTTTGCCTTGTTCTATTTCAGATAATATATACGAGATTACCGAATTTCCGGTCTTATTATCAAAACTTGATTATAGACTGGAGAATTGCTTTTCCTCGAATTATTAAAAATTTATGGATACCAGAGATTAGGGATCGCCATCAGAAATTGTGTCATTGATATATGTCAGTATCAAATAGAAAGGATGGTAGATTTCATAGATTTTTTTGGGTGTATGTAAATTTTCTAAAGTTTGTAGATTTTGTTACTCGAGAACGAGGGTCTTTTGAGTTTTTAAATTATACTAATGGTTTCTGGCCTGTCTGGTCTGCCGTAAAGGTAAGATCGAAAGTGCTAAACTGAGTAGACTATTGCTAGTACCTCTTTGTCGTAAGTGTGGAATTTTCTTTCACTGTGGCTTAGTGTACGAGAAGTATAAGATATCAGTATATCTTGTTCTATTTTTCCTTGAGAGAGTATGCCTTCTATTGCATATTCGAATGCGCCTATAGCAAGTATAGAGTTTAGAAAGACTGGGCCGCTAGAATAAAGGTTATTCCTGAGACCACGTTCGGCGTCTCCGGGAGATACCCTGAAAAGCCAGGCGAAGGGTGAAAAGCGGGCAGCCCCCCAACCCCCCAGGAGAAAACTCCTAAGAGATGGAAGGGCGGCCCGTCACCCTCGTATGCCCAGGTGACTAAGAGCTAGACCCCAAATGAAGAAGAGGAATGGCAAGTGGTCACAAAAATTAAAATATAAGAAAAAAACGGAGAAGAAGGCGAAGGACCCTGTGCAAAAAGCACAGATTGAAGCCTAGATTGAAGCGCTCCTCGACCACCAGATCGGGCGACGCCATCAGGGTGTCGGCGAGGGAAGGCCAATCCTACGCCGATATCCTGAGGGAAATGAAGGAGAAAGTCGACCCTCGGAGGGCAGAACTTGATGTCTTGTCTATCCGGATAACTAGGAAGGAGTAAATCCTTCTAGATCTTAAGAAGGGGGAGACGTCCCAGCCTCCGCGAGGCACTTGACCGGGCGGTCGGGGAGAGGGCGGAGTTTTCGGCCTTAGCTTCGAAGCGGTCCCTTGAAATTAGGGAGCTCGACGAGACGATTCCACCCGCTTCGGTTGGCCTGTTGGCGGTGCGGCACGACGGGACACTTGGCCAGGGACTGTAGGGCGCCGCCGAGGAGCCTAACGTGTTAGGACAGGGGCGAAAAAGATGTCGCCCATGTCTCTGATAGCGGCTCCTGCTCGGTCTTCCGGGAAGAGCTTCGGACGTTGAGAGGCAGGAAGCGAAGTTCCTGCAACTCAACCTCAGAAGGGGAAAGGATGCCCAGGACCTCCTGATGCAGACTGCCAGGGAGAGGGGGCCCATGTACTACTCATTAGTGAGCAGTAAAAATGGTCTGAAAATTCTGCTTGGTACCAGGATGCATCAAGGAGGGCCGGCAACCGTGTCTATAGCCCTAATTTGAGCTGCGGGGATATCCTGGAGTCCAACGCGTGGTTTGTTTGGGTGGAGGTGGAGGGTGTGCGTTTGTATAGCTGATACTTCTCCCCCGGCGATCCCTTCGATGTCTTTGAGACCCAGATCCTCCTCCTTGATGGGAAGGGAATCTTGGTTGGCGAGATGGTCGCTAGAAATGACCCGATAGTCTTGAATCAGAGCAAAGAGCTTACGTTCAGAAGAGTCGGTGGGGGGGGGGGGGGGGTCTAATAATTAACCTCACGATTAGCGCGCTCCGTCACGCCTCAAGGATAGGCGACTGGTTAGTTGTCGAGGAGATAACCACCAGTGCATCAAATTTAATCTAGAACAACGGAGCCAAGCAGTGGAAAAAGGTAGGGGCAGAGAAAGAAGGAGCCTCTCCTGGAACACGAGACGACTCGGAAGGGAAAGACTAAGACTATATCTTAAAGAAACCAGGCTCATTGATGAGCTTGGTTGGGTCGGGCCTGCTAGGTCGTTGGAAGACACTATGCGCTGAGTGAGGCAAAAGGTAGTCGCAGCTTGCGACTACTCGATGCCCCGACCTAAACGCAGACAAGTCAAGGATTCGATGTACTGGTGGAATGACCACTTGGTTACAATAGGTCGACTTCAATGCTGGAAAGACTTGATTGGTGAAGTCAAGAAGGACCCATGGGGTCTCGCCTTCAAAATAGTTGCCAAGAGATTGGTGACTGGAAGAGAGACCCCAGGTCTGGACAATCCCAATCGAGTTAAGTACATTGTGCGAAGCTTGTTTCTACATATAGAGCCGTTCCAAAGACAGGGCCGATATTCCTGCGTGGTCCGACGCAAAGAACTCTTCACTCTCGAGATACTAAAGAGAACGGGTGGGAGGCTTAAGGCAAATACAGCGCCGAGGATCGACGGGGTGCCAAACGAGATCCTCAAAAAAGTGAGCGGGGCACACCCGTAGATCCTTCTGGAAGCCTTCAACTCCTGTCTTCGGGAGGGGAGGTTCTTCGTAGACTGGAAGAAGCAGAGGTTGGTCCTTGTGAGGAAGGGCAACAAACCTCTAGAAGATGCATCATCCTATAGACCTATTTGTCTATTGGATATAATGAAGAAGCTTCTAGAGGAAATGATCCTACAAAGACTACAGGGTCACATGGTCGGCGAGGACGGTCTCTCGAAAAACCAGTCCGGCTTTCGGAAAGGCAGGTCCACAGTTGACGTCATCCAGGCGGTGGTGGACATTGCCACTAAAGCAAGAAGAGGAACTGGTATGCGTAAGGGATTCTGTGCGTTGATCAGCATTGACATACGCAATGCGTTCAATAGTGCGAGGTGGAACATCTGCATCGAGGCGATGGTGCAGAAGAAGGTTCCAGACTACCTGTTGTCGATGATAGATGACTATCTAAGCAACAGCTGGGTGATATATGAGGGCGACAAATGGTCTCTCAAAGAGATGACATGTGACGCTCCTCAAGGGTCACGGGTAGGAACACTTGTTTGTAACGTCATGTATAACGACTTCCTGCACTTGGACCTACCTGCTGGAACGAGCATCATCGGTTTCGCGGATGACGCACTTGTCGTGTGTGCCACTGAAGACGTCATAATCCTGGAGCTAAGGATCAATGAAAGTCTGTGGAGGGCAAAGCGTTGGATGGATAGCAGAGGCCTGAAAATAGCCCCTGAAAAGACCGAACCTTTGCTTGTCACGGACAGGAGATCTTTCCAGGACCCGAGGATCATTCTCGGAGAACATGAGGTCAAGTGGTAAATAAGTATCAAGTACCTGGGGGGTGCAGTTGGATTGAAGGCTTAGCTTCGGCGAACACCTTCAGATCGCAACTGTCAAAGCCATCCAATGTGGAGCGAACTTGGCTCGGCTTATGCCCAACATTGGTGGACCCAAGGAAGCGAAAAGGAGACTGGTGGCGAGCGTGGTGCATTCGAAGCTGCTTTACGCAGCTCCGGTCTGGGCTAATGCCCTACAGAACCATTCTATCCAGAGGAAACTGTTCTCAGCGCAGAGAGGTGTTGCGCTGAGAATAGTTTCAGCATAAAGAACTGTGTCGACGACAAAGATGGAAGGCACAGAATCGTCGAGAGATGGCAGACGAGATGGCATGGTGAACAAACCGGGAGATGGACCTACCGTCTGATCCCGGAGTTCTCCACCTGGCTGAACAGAAAGCATGAAGAGCTCGATTTTTACTTGGCGCAAGTGCTCTAGGCCATGACTGTTTCAACGCGTATCTGAAGCCTTTTAAGAAGAGAGAAAATGCGACGTTTTGCTACTGCGATTCCCCTGTGGATAATGCAGAGCACGCATTTTTCGTCTGTGACAAGTGGGGCGTGGCAAGGGAGACCACTGGTCAGGCAGTGGGTGCCGAACTCACTCATTACACGATCGTCTCCCTGATGCTCCAGTCTGAACGGATCTGGACGCCCATCAAGTCATTCGTCAAACTAGTGATGAAGACGAGAGAGCTTGATGGCGTCGGGAGCGAAACAACGGGGAAGGCCAGTAGAAATCGCATCGGGGCCTGCACCCTTGACCGCAAGTCCCGGGCGGTTTGGGCTGCCGCGTCAGTTAGGGGAGGTATCCTTTTCCTCCGATGGCTTGCGCGGCTGGTCGTTTAAGCCTAAGGGGCAAGGGTCCCACAGGGGCGGGGGGGGGGGGCATTCTAATCGAAACCAATTGCCTGTGAAGTTTAAAGCCGAAAGTTGGTTCCGCGGGCGGTGTATTGTTTCGAGAGAGGGGTTTTTTTATTTCAACAGGTATGCCTAGCCTCGTCCTAGGAGAGTCCTGTACTACGTCTATAAAAGATTTCGCTATTTTTCCTCCTCACCCAAAAAAGAAAACGTAATTGCAATTTTCATTATAGTTTATAATTGGATAATTTGACAAAGGATTTTGCATCACCTATTTTTATCAAAATTGTTATTTTTTTATGTCGCTATGAATCTTGGTTTGGTAAATACGATTAAAGTCGCCATTGACCCGGATTTTCTTGACAGCGGGTCTATTAACTTTTGTTCGGCTGAGGGCTTCTACTAAGTGGTTGCCGCTGGTTATATCTATTGTAAAAATTGTTATTATATGGGAGATTTCTTCAATGCTGCAATGGTCTTCCGTTATTGTTTGGAAATCCTTGCCTATTTGAGGTTATTTTATTAAGTTGTCTACATTTAGGAGCTGTATGTTCTCTTTTACCACAAATTTTGACGAAAAATTTCTTCGTTGGTAATATTTATTCTATTTCTATCATTTTTTTCTCTGAAGAACCTGTTTTTCAGTAAAAAAAAACCGTTTAAGATTACCTATTATATACTCTATATTGTTATACTGTCCTCCAGAGATACATTTTCTAGCCTCTCCTTTCATTTTTGATTTGTATTATTAAGTTAAAATATGCTCTGTTCCTGCAAGAAACATATCTTTTGCTTCTCTACATCTTTCAACAAATTGATTAAGAGAAATTTTGTCTCCTGCAAATATTGGTACGACTTTAAGTACCTCACGTCATAAAACTATGAAACTACTTGACCATTAGCAATAATTAAAACTTCTGGCTTATTGGTAGCCATTTTATCCTGTACAATTTTATTTGAACGAGATGAATGGCCTTTCTTATTTGGATTAATCCGAGGATCTAATAATTCTGGATCATTAGGAATTAATTTTGCAGGATCTTGGGATAATTTCTTAGAAGTATTAAGATTTGTTTTTTAGCCTTAGTTGTCAAAAAGCTCAGACAAGATTAATTGTTCTTTATAATCCGAAGTAACTGTTGGAACCAAAGTACTATCAAATTTATCGATGACAGCAGAATTTCTGGTTGAATTTGATGTATCAAAAATAATTTGATTTAATGATAGCGAATTTTTAAAAATTGATTGATCGCTTGAAGGTATACTAGAGCTAATTATTGCACCCAAGGAGAAGAGAAAGCAAAAGCCAAGGCCTGCGCGCCACGAAGTAGTGATCATTTAGCCCACGATGGGGATGTGTTATGCTGAGATCCTCAAAAATCTCTAGACCTGAAGAACTGGGCATCAAACTCAGAGAAATCAGGGAATCAAAACACAAGGAGACCTTAGTCAAAATCAGTATAGCTCGAGAAGGAGCTAGACTTAGCTTTGTCTTCAAGGATGCTATTGGGGAAAGTGAAATAGTCCGTCATCTTATTTCTAAGATCGAGGTGGAGATCCTGGATATCGTCCCAACCACAGAGACGTAGTAGGTAGAAGAGGCTCTGGCGAAAATTTTCAATGAAGATTCGCTGGTGATTTTAATGGTGTTTATGACGATGAAACCCTATAGGTAATGGCGGCAAGCTTACTTCAAGATAGACAAAGTAAGGGAATTGGAGCTATTAGGTGCAGCGGAGATCAAGATGGATTCGTTTTCATGCAGAGTTTGTAAGAAGACGGCAGCAACCTGGTGCTATCGCTGCCAAGACTACAGTCATTTGGCAACAGGATGCAGAAATCTTGATAGTACACGGAGCTGCAGGAGGTGTGATATCGAAGGACTATCACTCCTCCTCTCAATTCACTAGAGAAACTAGTTAAAGAGTGATGCAATTTACTACATATTATTTTCGCTGTATGATTCCGCGAGGGAGTCTTTCATGCTTTAAAGTGAAAGATGTAGTTTCGTTATTTTTCACATTCTCACTTCACCTAATTTTGTACAGAGAAAGAATTCTTAGAGCATTCTTTTCTTTATTTATTGATTCTTCGCAACAAAGTGTAATAAGTGTTATAAATAAAAAATTTGCAGCTTACAGCAAGTTAGTTTCTTAAGTACCTAGACGTATAAAAGTCGTAGAGTTTAAAAATGAAGCGAATGCATTTTTCGCGTCGCCATTAATCATTTTTTACGTGGATACGTGATTATTTTCTATCAGTTCCCTCACCTGTCACTTAATTTTAGTCAAGTCGATTCTATTACGAAGAATTTTCTTTGCATTGAGCATTTCCTCATTGCTTGAGCTTATTACTGTTACAATGGAAATTACAATTTGTACTAAGTAGCGTTCAAAGTAGTTAATTCATTGACTGTTTCCATATCTGGAGTCAAAATGAAAAGGTTGCATATAAAAAATAAAAATGAACTTTCTATTTGATCAATTCTACGTAAACCCCACCCCCAAGGCTGAAGGGGGCGCTTAAATTTGAATGAGGTAAAATTGATCAACAATTTCATTTTTTGCCATTACAGCATTCGCGGGCACGTGGAAGTCGCCCGCTGCTTCAGGTGCCTTGGGTACGGCCACGGGTCCCGGGGCTGCAGCAACCCCGACAGAAAAAACGTTTGTTGGAGATGCGGCGCCACGGGACACTTGGCCAGGAGTTGTAAGGCGCCACCAAGGTGCCTAACTGTGGACGCCATCCAAGCTGTGGTTAACATCGCCACAAATGCAAGAAAAGGAACTGGTAAGCGTAAGGGATTCTGTACGTTGATTAGCATTGACATACGCAATGCGTTCAATACCGCGAGATGGGACATCTGCATCGAGGCGATGATGCGGAAAAAGGTTCCAGACTACCTGTTGCGAATGATGGATGACTATCTGAGCGACAGGTGGGTGATATACGAGGGCGCCAAATGGTCTCTCAAAGAAGAGATGACATGTGGCGCTCCTCAAGGGTCGCGGGTGGGTCCACTCGTTTAGAACATCATGTACGATGACTTTCTGCGCATGGACCTGCCTACTGGAACGAGCATCGTCGGCTTCGCGGATGACGCACTTGTCGTGTGCGCCGCTGACGACGTCGGAATCCTAGAGCTGAGGATCAATGAAAGTCTGTGGCGAGCGAAGCGCTGGTTGGATAGCAGAGGCCTTAAAATGGCCCCTGAGAAAACCGAGGCTTTGCTCGTTACGGACACTAGATCCTTCCAATATCCGAGGATCGTTCTCGGAGAGCAAGAAGTCGAGTGGAAAACAAGCATTAAGTACCTGGGGGTGCTTTATGCAGCTCCGGTCTGGGCCAATGCCTTGCAAAACCATGCTATCCAGAAGAAGCTGTTCTCGGCGCAGACTTGTCGCGCTGAAAATAGTTTCGGCATATAGAACTATCTCGACGAGCGCTGTGCTGGTCCTGGCGAGCGTCCCGCCAATAGATTTATTGGCGGAGGAAAGGCAGGAAACCTTTCAGCTTCGCAAGAAGCTTACCTGCGCCGTCCTGCAGGAAATCGCTCGCGCGAAGGAGGCCATCCGCAAGGATGGAAGGAGCAGACTCGTCGAGAAATGGCAGTTGAGATGGCATGGTGAGCAGACAGGGAGATGGACCTACTGCCTGATCCCGGAGCTCGCCACCTGGCTGAACAGAAAGCACGGGGAAGTCGGCTTTTACTTGGCACAAGCGCTGTCGGGCCATGACTGTTTTAACGCGTACCTGAGGCGCTTTAAGAAGAGAGACGAGGAGACGTGTTGCTACTGCGATTCCCCGGTGGATAACGCAGAGCACGCACTCATCGTCTGCGCAAAATGGGGTGTGGCTAGGGAGGTCCTCGGTCAGGCGGTGGGTTCCGAACTTACTCCTGACACGATGGTCCCCCTCATGCTCCAGTCTGAACGGTTCTGGACGCTCATCGAGTCATTCGTCACACTTGTGATGAAGACGAGAGAACTTGATGGGCGTCGAGAGCGAAACAACGGGGAGGGCCAGTAGAAATCGCATCGGGGCCTGCACCCGCGGTCCCGCGTCTCGGGTAGACTTGTCTGTCCGTGTCGTTCGGGGGAGGAATCTGTTTGTTTCTCCCTGGGTGGCGCGGCTAGTGAAGTTTAAAGCCGAAAGGCGGTCCCGCGGGTGGTGTTTTGGTTCATAAGAGGGGCTTTTTGGTTTTAACAGGTATGCCTAGACCCGTCCTAGGAGAGTCCTGTACAACGTCTATAAAAGATTTTGCCATTTTTCCTCCTCACCAAAAAAAAAAAAAAAAAAAAAAAAAAAATTTCATCGGGTTCAAAAACTAGCTTCCTTTGTCAATGGATTTTTTTTCGTTTTTAAAAATAAATGTGCTTCATATCTAATCACTTACTGTCGTAGGAGCTGTCGACTTCTCCTCCATGTTATATTACTAACTGATGTGAACGAGACGTCGGCATCACCAGCCCCTCCGTCTGAACCAGTACATGTGCTACTTTCTTCATAGCAGGGCACTTTTCCATCTTGGATTATTAAATCAGTCCCATATTTTAATTTGTGATACTTTGCTCTGCAAAATTGAATTTTTTTTATTACAGATTGTTTGAGGATAGAAATAATTTTCAAGTCTTTATTCACATCGTAATATTAATCAAAGGAATAAAATACATAGCGTTAGTACATCTTAATTAGAGCAATAATTCAATGTCAGGGTGGTGGGTAATAAAAACAAAAGAGGACAAAAGAAAGAAAAAGAAGGAAGGGGTTTTGGAAGGTTGCCTTCTTTTTTATTTCCTCCCTTTTTGTTTGTTTACTCAAGGTTTTTTTCTAGTGGTGATTTTGATCCAAATTTGGTTGTGTTTTTTGTGTTTGAGGATTCAATTATTTTCGAATTCTTGAAATTTTTAATAATAAAGTTAAAGTTGTTATCTACAAAAAATATTTTTTGAAGGGCGTTTTCAAAACGTGTTTCTTGTCCTATCTCTTATACAGTAGTCGAGAAATGAATTTTTAAATTTTTAATAGCGTTTTCCAAAACTAAAATGACAACTATAAGTCTTGTCAAAAAATAATCTAGATTAAAATGTAAAATTTCTTCGAAGTAAATAATTTCACTTCTCTGTGTTTTTGTCGTGCAGTTTAACTTTACGAATAGTTTGTAGAGGTTTCATGGAGGAAAATTCTGGGTCCCCATGGAAGGAGATAGGAGACAATTTTTAAATAATTTTTTCTAGAATCCCAGCTTTGAAGAGGGTGCTGGAAGGGCACCAAAACGTCGCGCAAGTTTTTTAAATTTTTTTTTATTTTTATGTAAATGGTGGTGGGGAATAAAGACAAAAAAGGAGGAAAGAAAGATAAAGAAGGAAGGGGTTTTAGAAGGTCGCCTTCTTTTTTCTTTCCTCCTTTTTTATTGGTTTTTCTCATGATTGTTTGATTCGGGTAATGTTTTTTGGTCCAAATTTGGTCGTTTTTTTGAGGATTCGGACGGTTTCGAGTCCTTGGAATTTTGAATTACTACCAGGATCCGAAATTACAAGTTCTGAATTGTCTGAAATTTTTTGGATATATCTGACTAATAAAGTCGTCTTTTCCTTTCAAGTCATAATGATATGTATTAAAGCACAATTGAATTTGATTTTTCATGGATTCATAGTCATCAAACACGGACATTTATTAGAAAAAGATTTAGAATTCTATACGAATCTAAAATAAAGCTTTTCAACAAAAACTTTGTTTTACCATAAAGGCCAACAACACGTGTTCGTTTGCGTTTGTCCAGCTGAAAATACTGCATGCCTCAAGTGAAAATATTGTAGTAGAAATAGAAATGTAGTTGTTGAGAAACGTTTGAATTCGACTCATCTTCTCATATGACGAGAATATACTCGTATACTATACTTATGAATTTCTGACATATTTTACATTAAAATCCAAATCCACTCAAATTGGCTAAATTTTGAATATTTTCTAATTCATGAAATGTTAAACAAAAAATACAAATGGCATCATTTTCTCTTATGGACAGTTTTCTCAAAAAATGATCTCTTTTAGACATATTTCCTTAAGTGTGAGAGAGAAAGACATTCTTTTGAAAGAAATTCAGGTATTTCCATTAAGAACATATTATAATAAAACTGTTCATAGGAAACAATTATGCCATCAGAATTTTTGGTTTAGAATCTCATGAACTAAAACATAACCAAAACTCAGCCGATTCGACCGAGCCAGGATTTTAATGTAAAATATGCGGGGTTCTTTTCGAATTAAAATTTTTTTTTATTGTTGGTGATGTTTTTGAAGTGCATGTTTCATAGAAAAAAAATTCCTTATTAATTACTTACATAGGATAGGCTCTCAGTTCTCAGTTTAGAAACTTTAGGTGACACCGGTCTTCCTGGTCCAGCCATATTGAGCGTCGATGGATGGGTTGCCCCATGTTCGACTCTCGGTGATAACTGGCACCCAGCGTCAGGTGCCCCTGAATGGGTGCTGCTCGGGCTGCGCCAGGACAAGACCGACTAGACCGAAAACCAGACTAACGTTAACGATTGGTCCCCCGCGTCGAGTACCAATAAATAGGTGCACCCATGATTGGTCCTTGGCAAAGCGTAGAGCTCGACGTCAGGTGCCCCTGATCGAGTACTACCCAGGTGACCATTGGATTCCCGACCTGGTGCCATCACGCCGTACGCCGACGAATCGGTGCCCCCCCCCCCCCCCCCCCATTGCCGGTCTTTGACATATTATGTATCTTATGAATGTCAATATTTCTCTTTATAGGCCCTGCCCTCACTATCATTCTCAACTATTTGTTTTGTACAGATTGCAGTTTGTTGATATTCGTTTAACTCGTTCCAGACGAGATTGGCGAAGCATTGGTTATTAACGGCCTGATAATGACTGTATATAATATTAATTTATTACGAGTATATTAAATTATTTAAGATTCTGATCATGATGTTTGCTTTTTCCCTAATATTAACAATATGTTTATTATAGGTGATTTTGTTATTCAAAGTTTGTCCAAGGTATTTTACGCTATCTTTTTTTAGTATTATCATTATTTTTTCTATCGCCAGCCTAGTTCTTCACAACGCAACAAATAGAGCTGTATCATCCGCGAATATCGACAGCCTGACTTGGTCAGAGCGAGGTATACCATTCGTATTAGGTGTACAACTTTGCTCCCGCCGTTTTTTCCCAAAACTTGAGGCTTTATTCTTAGAAAATGATTACCTATTTATGATTCAAAGTACTGTCCGTCGCTAGCCACTGCTTTTTCCATCGTTCTGTCAATTGTCGGATACCATCTCGAAAAAACGATGCGTCTTTTGAGGGGACCCACGAATCGATCCATGTTCTGACTTCTTCATAAGAACGAAAATGGTGATGAGCCAGACCGTGTGCAATCGATGTGATGGTTTCACTCGGTTTCAACAGCTCACAATACACCAAACTGAACTGATCCCACCCAATACAGAGCATAAACTTGGCACTGAGAATATTCGGTCTGACCGTCCACGTGGAGGCATGTCCAGGCATTTCCTATGACTTTCTGCGCTTGGGATTATCGTAGTGAACCCAGTTTTTGTCGCCGGTCAAAATGCGATTTAAAAACCCCTTCCGATTCTGTCTCTGAAGCAGCTGTTCACAAGCAAAGAAACGCCATTCAACATCTGTCGGCTACAACTCGTATGGAACCCAATTTCCTTGCTTTTAAATCATTCCCATGGCTTTGAAGCGTCTCGAAATTGCTTGCTGAGTCACTCCCAATGAATCTGACAATTCTTCTGACGTTTGGCACGTGTCTTCATTAAGTAATGCCTCCAATGCGGAATCTTCGAAAATTTTCTCTTTTCCATCGCCATGCCGGCCTTTTACATCAAAATCACCGTTCTTGAAGCGCAGAAACCATTCACGACACGTTCTTTCACTAAGAGCAGCCTCACCATAAGTACTTAAGAGTTTTTGATGAGCCTCAGCCGCAGTTTTCTTCAAATGAAAGCATAAAATCAAAGCTTCCGGAAAAGGACGAGAATGTGGCTCGAAAACTGACATCTTCGATCGGGAATAAATTTATGATGCACAGACAAATTTACTAATATGGATGTGTGGATATGTGTAACAGACGTCTAAACTTACTGTGTAACATTTTTGATCTGCCTATTTCGACCAGCACTTTTTGCTGCATTCATCTATCGAAAAGCGGTGGAAGCAAGGTTGTACACCAATATAATAAATAAAGAGCACCGGGCCCAGTATGGATCTCTGTGGGATTCCAGAATTTACTTTATTTACAGAAGAAGTTACTTCATTAGCGGTAACCACGAAGATTTTATTTCGCAAATAATTTTGCAATATTTTTGATATATAAATTGGAAAGTATAATGCAGATAATTAAAAGTATTGTACCTTGTATTGGCCCTTAATATCAATAGAATGGTATGTTGTTGGAAAATTGGCTTTAGGGTCCATAAAATGATCAAGTCAAATCTAATCAAACGTTTCGGCTCTGATCGGAGCCCTCATCAGTGATATTTATTAAAATCTTTCAAGTGTATGGAGAAAAATTCAATAATTTACACAAAAAATCCAAAGTTGAAAGTTTTTTCCTCTTTTTGTTGAAGGGCTTCTCTGAACAACACATAGCAACACGAGATTCTCCATCCACTTGAAAGATTTTAATAAATATCACTGATGAGGGCTCCGATCAGAGCCGAAACGTTTGATTAGATTTGACTTAATTATTTTATGGACCCTAAAGCCAATTTTCCAACAGCATACCATTCTATAATTCAGATAATTTGTATATAAGCCCCTCATAACAGACCGTGTCAAATGCATTCTCGATATCCAACATTACCAGTGCTGTGGACTTGTTTAGGTTTAGATTAGTTGTAATGTAATTTGTTACTCTAAACAGCTGTTGTGCTGTACTCTTATTTTCAACAAATCTGAACTGTTCTGGTATAAGAATTCCATTTATTTTTTCGAATTTTTTAATTCTGTTCAAGATTACTTTTTAGAGAATCTTACTAAGGATATTAAAGACACTTATTGGTTTATAGCTCTGTGGGAAGAGCTTATCTTTTCCTACTTTGTGTAACGGAAGTATAAGTGCCTTTTTTCAGCATGAAGGGAAATATGAATATTTGAGACATGCGTTGAAAATAACACATCACTCAATAAGTTTCCGAATTAATTAAGAAAAACAGTTTCATCAGCCTTACCATGAACTGAATAACTGCTATTTCTGTAAAACAGACGTAAGTGGTCATCATTATAAAACGCGAAAACGCATAAAGTATGCTGATGTTGAGACTGCAACGAAACCCGAAGTTCTTAACGATATGGTTGACTTAACCGCAGTTCATGAATTGTACACGGAAAGAAATTTAACTAGGCAACCGAGCGAATGAAGAATGATCCCAATTTCAAAGAATTAATGTGTTCAAATCATATAAAACTTTAGTCAAATTGTATAAACTGTTTAGGCGAAGAAGCACATTTCACACAGTTGCTGAATAACAGAAATTATTTTCTACAAATTGCATATGCTTCCAATATGGTAGAATTAAGTAAAAAGTATAAATGAAATAGAAATATATATTCCCATAGCAGCAACTTGTTTATCAGCTATTGTCAATTTCAATATCTCTATGCTAGCTATATTGTAAATCCCTGCAAGTTTATGTGGTGATGTATTTAAAATGACAACTAAAGTTCAAGTGCAGTGTTTAAAGTTTAAATTACTGTAATTTTAAAGTATTAAAGGTAAGCAAACTGTTAAAAGATGGCTGATTTTTATGCACATAACATTCTCGAACAGTGGAAGTTGGATAAGTACATTCCCGTTGTAACTCTTTTTTTTTTAATCTTATTCTGGCATGAATTTTATAATAATTCTCCGGTTTCCACGGGAGGAGAAATGAGGCATTTAATATAATCTAATGATCAGTTTAATTTTCAGTAAATTGACTCATTAGCAATCCTTCCTTACAAATCTTTGGTAATGTTCTTCCTTACAGAATCTAGAAAACTGGAGGGATTGCCTTATCTACACACATCTACTCTAGCCTAAAAATGACATAAGATTCTTATTCTAAATCGTGCTGAAAACATATATAAAGGATTTATGATAATATATGAGTTTATTATAACGTTTTAATAGAAATCTAAACTTGTACTCGCAGATAATCGTTGCCTGAATACTTGTTAAGCAAGAATAATATTACAGGGTTTGATCCTACATAAATTTCTTTGATTCTAGTCCTTCGCACCCTACTGTTAAGATGAATGGAGAGAAATCTCCCAACCACTCGTGTGTAGGCGCAGCCTGGGATCCTCAAGCTCTCTTTTAAATGAATGATTGATTCATCAAAAAGATCGCTTTAAGTCTCCTTTAGAGTTAAGGGTGCCAAACTCGGACTCAGAGAAGAAAACTCTGGCCCTGCCCAGCGTACCTTAACAGTGCGAGATCTCTCAAAACTCGTCTCAGAGCAGAAAACTCTCAGCCTGCCCCGAAAGATCTCAGGCAGTGCTTCAAAACTCAGTTGAAGGCAGAAAACCTTCAACCTGCCCCGAAGTACTTCTAAGGGTGGCTGCGGCTCGCTTGCGAGCCGCCAGAATGCATCTCCAGTCTCAGCATCCCGCTTTTATCCTCGCGGATCCAGCCTCCCACTCTGGTCCATGGCTGATCGGTGGGGATGCCGCGTCTGCGCCTCGCGTCAACGCCTGTACGCAGGCTACTTCGCTTTTCTCGCTTACGGGGTCGCGAGCATGGTTGCCGTTCTACAGGGGCTCGCGGAATGACACGTTACATCGTATTTGAAGGTTAGTTTTGCATATTTTTCCATTTTCATGTCTTTTTACTTACTGCAATCAAAATATGTGTTTACAAACTGCTTGAAATTTCTTATTGTAACGAACACAAAAAATTCTTCTAAATTTTGCTATTATTTGCGAATAAAAACAAAAGGTTTTTTCGTTTTGAGAAAATGAAAATCCTTAATACTGGTTATAAAGATTTCAAGCACGGAAAAATTATGTCATATTTTTATTTGCTTATACTCCATAAATATGTATCGTGTCACATAACCTACAAATGACTCAAAATTATTTTGTTATTGTCATGTTCTTAAGGTTATAACTGCGGTAGCTATACTTTTCAATTAACCTTCTTTTATAATTGTAAAATCTCAATTCTAGCTATAAACAGTGCCTTTCTTGACTATAGAATATCGCTGGAATAGCTAAAGTGGTTACGGATATTCACTTTGGCTGAATCCGAGATATTCCTTCATTCGCTCGTTCGTTACCAGCTAAACGTTTAACTGTCGCAAAGAATAACTTTGCTGTCACAACTACACTTTTTTCCGTGTAAAAGGTCCAACTCGTTGATAATGGTGAAGCTGATGATGAAAAATATCTTCCGTCTGCATCAAATTCAAGGGAACGATATGCAGTATCAAATGCGAACTTTCAGGATTTTAGACGTGATTTAGGTCTATCAAGAAGACAGTCTGAGGTGCTCGCTTCTCGATTGAAACAATGGAATTTGGTGGAAAAGGACTTCAAGATCACACTGGCCCGAGAAGATGATTGAATTTCTTTCAGAGAAATTTTCAAAGCTGATGAAGAGAATGACAAGCTTGTTTATTGTTCGGATGTATCTGAATTATTCGACGCCTTCGATTAAGATCACGTATCAAATGAGTGGTGACTTTTCATTGATGGATCGTGCGTAAGTACTCTCCCAATATGATGAATCGTATTCACCATATTCCTTACTTGAATCTTGAAGTTCAAATTTGTATGATTATAGGTTTGAAAACTGTGTTATTACACAATGAAAATAAATTGCCATCAGTTCCATTAGCATGCAACTGACATGAAGGGAACGTACGAAAATTTGGAAAGAATACTTCGCCTCATCAATTACGTTATATATAAATTGCAAATAGTCAGCGACTTGAAAGGGCTGACAATTTTGTTCGGAATGCAAGGTAGGTACACCAAGTATCCTTACTATCTTAGTGAATAGGATAGTCATGCCCCGAATAGATATGCAAGAACAGAATGGCCATCACGTCAACTCTTCAAAATTGGTCAAAAAAATTATTTGAACCCTCCACTAGTACGACCAGAAAATATCACCTTACCACCACTGCACATGAAGCTTGGATGTGCGAAGCAGTTTTTGAAAAAATTGAGAGTCGAAGGCGAAGTGTTTCGTTACCTGTAAGAAGTTGCATTCCCTAAATTGAGTGATGTAAAGCTAAGAGGAGATACCATATGATTCTTATCTGCTGACAGTTGACAATTCATTACTTTTCTACATTTTTTTTTAAGAGCTGTCGTTAATTTCAGGCATCCTTGTCGGGCCTCAGATTTGGAAACTTATGCGAGATGAGGAATTCGCGAGCAAGTTGAAGGCAGTGGAAAGACGCGCATGGGAGAGTTTCATGTCATTGTGTAGAAGTTCCTTGAAAATAACAAGAGCCCTGATCATATTGAAGTTGTGCACGAATTTTGGAGCGCATACGAAAAAGTGAAGTGCAACATGTGGATAAAAATCCACTTCCTGCACTCACATTTTAATTTCTTTCCGGAAAATCTGGGCAAGATGAATGGCGAACAAGGTGAACGATTCCACCGGGAAATAGGAGCCATTGATGCCATGCTTGCTGATTACTGCTGGTCGTTGAGACGAGAAACAAGTGATGAATCATACAAACGGAAGAGGTCGAGCAAACATTTTTGACGCAAAGAGTACTCTCCAGAAATTTTTTGACTTTCTGTCGTATACTGTTTTGTACTGTACTATACTGTACTGAATGACTATAGATAAACCAAATAAGTACATAGCTATAAGGAAGGTTGCTATATCGGATAAAAATTAGCGAAGTTAGGAGTGATGGTTCACATGAACCTACCCAAAAACGATTTTTTGCCATAAAATGAGATTTTGGGGGTGTATGGTGAATTTCTCCCATACCATTTTTCTTAGTTTTACTATATCCACAAACCCCAAAAATCTTTTTGATCAAGTTGAAATAATCACATTTTTCATCTCTTATTGTGAAGGCATTGCTCGAGTTGGTTTGATTGTGAAAGATTCTGTTATTATATGTGAAACAATTAAATGGGCATTTGGTACCACACATTTCGGGGGTGACTTTTACCCCCTAAAAACCATTTTGGGCACGTAAGAAAAAATACGTTTCACTTAGTTTTTCGAGTACTGCAACATATGTGAAAACGAAGAAAATTGGAGTGGGACACCTACTTTATGTTCCTTGTGAGTTTCAATAGAACCGTCATTATACAAGGATACAAGTGTATTAAAAAAGATAGAAACTCAAAGGGATCGGGAGGGGGAGTTATGATTTTTGTTAAAATAAATATATCAATCCACGAAGTTTCCAAAGAAACAAAATAATTACTAAGGATCAACGTTTTTTTTTCAAGAGGAGGGTGAAATTTAGGGCATATCCTTTGCATAAAAGTTATCTCATTCAAGGTGATTGCAAGGTCAACCTTTTTTTCTTCTATAGGATGAACTATTTTTGACACCGTACGATAATAGATCGTCAAATTTACGTAAACACATGTGGTCATAAGTTTTGTCCCACTGACTCCAGAGTCACATGATACGGCTAAGCAAAGCAAGACATGTCATAATTTTGTAAGACTAAGAAGATAATGTTCCTGACAATTAGGGACGGCATATTGGTAGGCTATATATATATATCAGTTCCAATTAGAGGTTTCATTTAGAATAGCCCACTATTTTGGCAGCTGTCATAATAAGAGGTGTCATTTTTTGACAGATGACAACCAAAAACTATGCCATTAATAATAGAACAATAAACGCTTCAACAACACATTGAAATTGTTAAAATTCACTACAAAAATGCATGAAAATGAACCTGAATTTCACCGAAAAATCATTATAAGCGATGAGCCTAATTTTCACCTTGGAGGCTACGTTAATAAGCAGAATTGTCGAATTTGGGGCTCGGAAAACCCTGTGACCGGGGTCGCAAACTGAGGAGGGGAAAAGGAAGGGACGCCGAGAAGGTGCACACCAAATAAAAATCACAATCGCGGTAACTAGATTTATTAAAACTTACAAGTCGGTGCGCGACACTCCGAAGCACAGTCTACAGGCACAACGAAAAAGGTAGTCAACTTGTATTGACACGCTGACCTAGATCCTAACTACTAGCAGCCGGTAACCGGCGACGGCGCGTCATCGTAGGGCATGCCGGGCCAAGTTCCCCCGAATTCCGGTCGCAGGGCTGTGTCCTCCCGGGGCGCTAGTGTACCCTCGTTACAACCCAAAAATGATTATTGAAGAGCCTCTCTATCCGCAACGTGTAACTGTTTGTTGCGTTTTTTGGGCAGGAGGGATCATTGGGCCTTATTTTTTTTTTAAATGAAGCTGGAGCGGCTGTTTTGATTAAGCGATTGCGCTATCGAACCATGATTAATGGATTTTTATGACCAGAATTGGATTAAACTGCTTTTAAAAAAAAATTATTGTTTCTTTGGCATGGGGTCACATTTTCGGATATTATAAAAAAATTTCAAAAAGTAATTTGAAATAATGAAAATCATAAAACTTGGAAACTTGTCTGATATGTTGCAAATACAAATGAAGCAGTCCAGTCTCAAAATCTCGTATAGAATAAAGGTGTAGACTCTAATGTATATAAATACAACGGTAAAGGGGACACCATTGAGTAACGTGCGATTAAAACCAATCGATAAGAAATCAAAAATACATCCAAAAATTATTTGATCTTCAATAACAGAAAATAAGAATCCTAAAAAAAATGCGTTGAAAGTTTTTTTCAGGAACTTTATATTGGAGTCTTGCATCGAGCAATCGCCATAGGCTCACGTCTAGTAGAAAACTGTTTAAAAACCTAATGGAGATATGTGGCTCTGCTGACTAACAATTTTGTATGCCATCCTTACAACTTTTCTGACAGTCCATTTATTATTAAATTTACAAGCAATACTCTACATAAATATAAATATTTATCATATCAATAGATATCATTTTCTTTCATATTCTTTAAATATATTTAATAATGAAAAAAAATTGTATCTATAACTTTATGTTATTCTGAGATATTTAGAATAAGCCACGCGCTCTATAAAAAATCACTTTAATATTGGGGTGGACACGCAAATGATGAGTTACCCCAGGACTGCTTTGCTTTTGGTAGTGGCTGAATCCTGGCTTGCTGATGCCTCACTATTAAAATTTTAAAAAATAAATTTTGAATTAAGAGAAGTGGGAAAGTATGGTTACGAGTAAGGGTTATTAATGATGATGTTAGATCTGTAAATGGCAAAACAACCTATTTTTTTTTTAGAAATCTGATAGTCTACTGCACGGGCAGTATTTGCATTCCCTTTAAACCGGTTAAGTTTCGTTGGAAAAATAAAACGTGAGTCAACTTTGCGTCATTTTCACAATCTAAATTCAAAAAAATATCCAACGCGAAATCTTCCTACCTTCAGGAAACCCAAATTTAAGTTTTCAAAAAGAAAAGAATTAAATTTCGAATGCCACAAAATGAGGAGTTTAGAATAAAATAAATTTGTTATTTTCATCACTTAATAACACGAAATTGTCAGGGATAGTCTGAGAGCTGCTTGAAAAATTCTTTTATTTTATTTTCTTTTCTGGCCGTTTTTATTTTTTTTTGTTTCATTACTACATCAGTTTGAAAGGCGCCACCAAGAAGATCGCTGTGTTACCACCGCACGTCAAAGGGGTTCATAGGAAAGCCACAGAGGGCATCACCCGGCAGGCATGGCATCTGAAACCAACCACGTGCTGCAGCCTATAAATTCCAACACCTTTACAACGATACTGTTATGATTAATATAAAAATGATATATTAAGTTGGAGTCACTTTATATTATACATTATATATTATATATGTGCGTTGCCTAATTGTAACTGTTGTGTTATGCAATACGAACTCTCCGTAGTTTAAACGCACCCCTCGACTTTTTAAGCCAATGGGGCAAGCTGACCTATAGACGCTTCAGCTTATTGGTTGCCTGGCGCCGTCGTCCTCACAAGACGAGTCGCCTGCGCAAACCTCAGCTTCATGCGCGTGCGCCAGCCTCTGCAACTGATGTAATTAAACTGCGCGACACCTGTGGCGCGCAGCTTTATTCTGTCGTTGTTATCCGAGTGGCAAGTAGACAAAAATCATTAAAAGATTTTTTTTAATGGACGCCACCAAATTTAATTTGGAGGAAGTAAGGCGCGATATTGCGGCCAGATGTCCGGTAAGTCTTTACGACTATATTCCGGGCCATTATAAATCGCTTTGAGGTTATTTTCTGATTGTCTTTTTCTTTAAATTTTGTCACTCGTGACACCAGTGGCTCTCAGGCTCTCCAAGAGCCTATGTATTATGGTTTAGGCGCTGTACGCAATTTTGGCCACAATTTCCTTTTATTGAATTTATATCGAGCCTAGAGCCTTGCCCATTTATCGAATAAATTGTAGCACTAATTTGTAAATGAACGATGCTTAATTTATTTCATTATTTTTATGTGAGAGCTTCTATATTTTAGGATAAGTTTTCCTTCCCAACCTATAATACCATCGGATCCGAACTCCCGAATCCATCAAGCCCTAGCCGGAACCCTTGCTTGGCTTTACTTCTTTTGATTGCTAGCATGCGAAATTTTATTTTCAGGGTCATCAAATTTATAAATATGGCGTCGGGAGACGCCAGGCGCTTGTTTTAAAAGCCGCCTAAGTAACACCGGTGACGCCGAGGGTAATCCCGAATCCTCTGGTCCACCTTGATAAAAATTGTATTTTATTTTGTCCTTTCAGTAGAAGTCACCCGTTATAACATTTCACACACACATTACGCAATTACAGCTTTCATGCACTAACACAGTTATCCAATGCGCAATGACGATCGCGCAGTCAGATTCGAGAATCAGTTCTGGAATTCTTAAAAATAAAGAATCCGCATTCTCTGGTTTTAAGGAAAACGAAAAAATCAAACGGCAGATCAGAATATTTGTTCGAAATTTCGTAAGATGTTGGATATTATTCTCAATTTTCTTCTTAATTGATCCTAAAGATGCTGGCGTGGCACCTGGGTTCGCTGAACGAACGCGCGGCTTTTTTTCGTTATAACAGGTATGCCTAGACCCGTCCTAGGAGTCTTATACTAGGTCTATAAAATATTTCGTCATTTTTACTGCTCACAAAAAAACTGATTCTGAATAATTACTGGAAAAGAAAGTTGAGAACCGTTTCATAGTTTTTTCTGGACAGTTCCTGATTTTTTGTCGAACGTTCATAGAATTATACGAAAAGGTTCTAAACAGCTACGCAACTTTTCTCGTGTACCAAAGTTAGGTATGAGTTACTACACAAAGATATACAAATTTGAATTGCAAGATTCTTTTATAAAATGTATATTTTTTAAGTTTAAAAAATATCATTGAAAATCGATAATTCAATTTTTTAACAAAAATATGAAAATATGAAAAAACGCATGAATGCGAAATTGTTTTCTTCTATAGGATCTACAAATTTTATCTGACACAGATGCAGATAAAATGTATATTTTTCGTTTTAATCTTTGAAAATAAGATAAAAATTCAAAAATTCCATTTTTAAAACAAAATATGTGGGATACGAAAAAACGTCGAGATTTGACAAATATGTTTTAATGTAAGTTTTATATTTTCAACTGTTCATTCAAACATTTTTCTCAAAATTAAATTTTACATGGGATATTCATTTAGTTCAGTGTAAATTATGTTAAAGATTGTCTATTATTGAATTTTAACAACATTAGACATTCATTTAGTCCAGTGTTTGTTAATTTAAACATTTTCCTCAAATTTAAATTTTACATTGGATATTCATTTAGTTCAGTGTAAATTGTTTTTAAATTGGTTCTTTTTAAATGGAGGAAAATAGTTAAATTAATTTTACTCGACTCTGTCGGTTAAACTTGGGACATAAAGATAGTTCAACATCTTTTAAATCTTAGTCGAGTAAAATAAATTTGATAAATACCTACTTCACCCAAAGTGAATAAATAACAATAAGTGTTACATAGGGAATAGTAAGGAGTTGAGTAAAACGTTGTCGACGACAGGGCATCAACATGCGTCAGTGGGTTTACATGCCATGTATAAGTATATTACCGACGCTTGAGGTGCTTCAAACGATAGTTGAGTAAAATGAGCATCGGGCATATTACTTCAACCGGCAGTGGTATGGTTCTCTTAAACAAACAAAAAATTCTTACTTCGAGCCTGCCATTAGTCATCCGATACATAGATACATACATAAACAGCATACAAAACTACACTTATATATAGGACGATACGCTTTCGTCGAATCACACTCACGCTCGCTTACAATCCTGAGACATAAAACTTGGAACTTTCTTATATAGTGACTGGAAGAATTTTTCAGAGCTTATGGATCAGTGTCGTCACTAGAGTTTTTCAACCTCAATCAAGTAAAAATAAATCAACTTTTTCCATAAATTATTCATAAAATATTTTTAAAAATTAATATAATTAATCAATTATTATAATTATGATTATTGATATATATATAAGTATTAAATTTTCCAGCAACGTACCATTTTATTATATTTAGTATATATTTTCATTACAACTACGTATGAAGTTTAATTAATCTAAATTTTGAAAGGTACATTAAAAAATTGATTATTATCAAAGAGTATCTTGTGTAAAAACATTTATAAAAAATTTTCTTTTATTTTCTGTGTTTTATATTGCCAAAAGATGTGTTTTACAATTGTGAATTCCAAATTATTATTATGCCTAATACATTTATGTGATTTCGAAATCCAGTGTAGATTTTTTATATTTTATGTAACACAGTTATCAAGACATTTGCTATTTAAATTTTCATAAAATCAATTTCATTTCAAAAACTTGAGTGAAAAATAAAGAAGTAATTATAAATGAATTGAGAAAAAATTATGAATCAAGAATTTATTAAAATATTATTAAAATTTCTAAAATATAAAAACATTGTATAAAATATTGCACTATTTTGAAGTAAACGTTGGTATTGTGAAAAATGTTGAAAACTATGAAAAAATTCACGTAAAATTATAAGAAAACATCGATAAATTACCTAGAAAAGTTCCTTGGGAATAATAATAAAATTCTAGCACATAACTTTAAGATACGTCAACTAAAAAACTAGTATATATTTGTGTCTGAATGTTACTGAAGATATAGATGCAAATACATATATAGTATAAAATTACAAAGGATTATTTGTGAAAATTAGCTTAGAATTGCTAATATGAATTCTACACTGTTAAAAGTTTCTACCGCAATTTCCCAGAACATGTAACAGGAGTTTTATTCAGCTAGAGTCTCGCGAAATTAAGACAGAATTTCAGAAAAATCAGTTATTTTTAAATAAATTTAGGAAAAAAATTTTAATTTTCAGTTACAAAGTGTTAAATATTCTGTATATGTTCATCTGGAAATTCTGAAACTAGTAACAGGAATAATTTTGCGTTTTGGGTAACCGAAGTTTAATGTAGTTACATGCAACTGAAAACTCAGTCACATGTAACTGAAAACCCAGTTACAGTTCCGTAATTTTCCCAATTTCAAGATACCTTTACTCAAAAACATCATAAATATCATCAAATTTTACGTCACTATATAGTATACATAAATAGAAAGTAAATATAATTACACATAAAATTTTTTTTTGTAAATTTCTGAACATTTCCAACAGTGTAATGTTCAAATATTTTTTTAAATAACAGATTTAGAATTCTCTCAGGAAATTTGTGTATGTGTGTATTTTAATATATGTGTTTAAAAGATACAAATTTTTTGGCAAGATTACAATTTGTTGTTTAAAAGAGGGAGGTAAAATAAGTTCTCAGTATCAGCTCTTTGGATTACCGCATGTGGATTGCCAGCTATATGGGTCATTTCATGTATCATTCGTTTTTTGTAATTATCTGATCTGATAATTATTTGAAGGAATTACAATCTCTCAGTTTGCAACTATATCATACTACATTACGTAAGGTTAGTTCATTTTATTTTCAAATTCCAAATGTTGATTGATTGTTTTTTCCAATGTTACATCCTGCATAAACTTACACTGAGAGAAATCGGCTTTGGTTCCTGTGCACATAGCACATAAATTTTTTGTACAGTAGTTGCCTTGACCAAAAAAGTTGAGAGAAGCTACTACTTTTATAGTTATCATGACAGTAATTTGGACTTTTTTGTGTATTCGGTTGTTGTGACCAAAGTTGATGATTAGAATGAGCTTTATACGTACCCCAACGGTTAGTACACGTACATTTTCTTTATGTGTACTGCCAAGCTCCTTTGGTTACTACAACCGCAGCGTTCGCTGTTGCGCTAGACAAATCAAGTATAACTTTCATTGAAAGATATGCAGCCTAAGTTGAATCCTGCCAATTCTCGTTCTCGATTCCTGGACTATATTTCACCGTGCCAAGCATTATCAGGTAAATAATTCTATTATAAATATAGTTTGACAATTCTTTCTAAATGATAAACGATTTTGTTCGGGGACAATGCAATGCGTTCCAATGTTGCTGTCTCGTCGTATTTTGTCAAAACTATAGTCAGTCAAAAAACGTTCATGGTCATGAAAAAAGTGACAATTTTTTAACTTAATCGACGAAAGTTATCATAAATATCATTATACCGGATTATTTTTCTTAGATCTTTTCGGTGAAACTTTATTTTTTCTAATCAAATTGAATTCGTATTTTAATAACTAAGAGAACCATACCTATAACCTCAAAAATAATTTTGGCTGGGTATTTACTGTCCGTAGACTTAGTCATTTTAACTAAACTCTATGCGCGGCTTTACGATGGACTTTGGTTCCTATAACCGCAGCGCTATGGTATTTCAAGTACCAGAATCGTGGTCTCAGTAACGTTCCTTGCAGTTGGAGTAAACACTTTTCCAATGTATGACAGCCACTACCATAATTGTCATGAGAACTTTAAAATTTTTGTAAAGACGATTTTAACAAAAAAACTTTGGTCAGTGAAACCTAAAATTTCTCTCTGTGTAGGATATATATTTTTTTTATTATTATATAAAAAGGTAACAAATAGGAATTAGTAATTTGTAAGAAATCCTGACACCCGATATACACAGGAAGTGAGCACTTGTATGCAGCTGACCCAGAGTGCAAGAGAGCAATAAAAATGTTAAAGTACACAAGACAAGGTCGCTTCCCTAATCTCAAGGCACTGCACCAAAAGCGACTTAACAGATTTTAGAATTTTCTTCCAAATAATATTTTTCGATATCTTAAAATCTTAATTTTATTTTCAAATTTAGCCACGTAAAGGTCAAGAAAAGTTCAACTTACGAAATTCAAAAGGTGAAATTGAGTTTTTCATGATTCAAGCTTGAATAGGATTTAGAAAATAGTAAAAATAGTTTGCGAAATGGCATATTGCAATTGCAAATTTTCAACCAAGAACTTAAGCTGAAATAAAGATAAAATCTGCCGAACACATCAAGAAAATGTAAAATCAGAAAAAAATCTAGATTTTAAAATTCAAATAAATTTGGTAAAAGGCAAGTAAACACGGGGACACCCGGTATAAACCTAAACATCCCTCATGCTTTCTACGTCTTACTTATAGAACATATGGGATCCAAACCATATAAATAAGCGACGAATTTTCATGAAAAGTCAGTTCGACTTGAGTTTGAGCCCCATAGCCAGCTTTTCGAACAACTCTGAGCCAGTCGTTGTAAGGGTTATTACGCGGACTTAGTTCAGAGATACTGAAATTGTATCCAACCTTCTATTCGAAATAAATCAAAAGTATTTTTATTGTACATTGAGCATCAATTTGTTCAGTGTAGATTTTCTTTTATTCGTTTGATCCAATTTTCAATTGAACATTGAGCATTAACTTGGTTCAGTGTACATTCATATTATATGTTTGATCCAATTTTCGAATGAACATTGAGCATTAATTTTGTTCAGTGTAAATTTATATTATATGTTTGATCCTATTTTTATTGAACATTGAGCATCAATTTTGTTCGTTGTCAATTGTATTATTTGTTTGATCCAATTTTCAATTGAACATTGAGCATTAACTTGGTTCAGTGTACATTCATATTATATGTTTGATCCAATTTTCAATTGAACATTGAGCATTAATTTTGCTCAGTGTAAGTATATATTATATGTTTGATCCAATTTTTTTTAACATTGAGCATCAATTTGTTCACTGTACATTTTCTATTATTAGTTTGATATAAATTTTTATTGAACATTGAGCATTAATTTTGTCCAGTGGCAATTGTTTTATTTGTTTGGTCTAAATTTCAAATTGAACATTGAGCATTAATTTTGTTCAGTCTCAGTGTATATTATTTTTTGGTGTAGATTTCCCAATTAAGTATTAAGACTAAATCTAACTCAGTGGCTAGACATAGAAACACAAGTCTGTGTTACATCTTCCCTGATTTTCTCGAGGGTCAATTCACAATTTATCTAACTAGTTAAGTCATTTTTCATATTGCGAACTAGCAGCTAGCCTTGTGTCAGGTTCTCTCAATTTAATATAATATCAGTCAAATATTAGTGAATCTATAAAATTTCTCTTCAAATCATCTAAACATTATAACGCGTTATAGGAAATCAGGATTTTCTCACTGATCTTGGCGCGTAAACCGTTTTCGTGATATTCTCTTCTCGTAGGTTGGTCTGATTCCCAGGTTATAGAGCGTGAGCTTTGACCTAAAAATTGTTTTTAAAACAAATGGACACTTGAGCGTTTTCGGACGTAACACCATAAAACTAATATTTGGACACTGGCACTCTTATGAGCAACTTATTTATAATTTACGTTTATATTACAAGTTTATTCGCTACATTTCAATTTTTTACTGTAAATGGTTTTTTATGTGTTTTGTACTCAATTTTCTAAATTTTTCTTAATATTATGGAACTCAACTGAATTTTCATAAAATTTATCTTAAAACTACCAATCTGTAACAGAATTTTTATAAAATTTATCATAAAATTACGGAAATGTAACTGGGTTTTCAGTTACATGTGACTGAGTTTTCAGTTGCATGTAACTACATTAAACTTCGGTTACTCAAAACGCAAAATTATTCCTATTACAAATATCAGAAATTCTAGAGAAACATATACATAATATTCAACACTTTGTAACTGAAAATTAAAATTTTTTTCCTAAATTTATTAAAAAATAACTGATTTTTCTGAAATTCTGTCTTAATTTTGCGAGACTCTAGCTGAATAAAACTCCTGTTACATGTTCTGGGAAATTGCGGTAGAAACTTTTAACAGTGTAGAATTCATATTAGCAATTCTAAGCTAATTTTCACAAATAATCCTTTGTAATTTTATACTATATATGTATTTGCATCTATATCTTCAGTAACATTCAGACACAAATATATACTAGTTTTTTAGTTGACGTATCTTAAAGTTATGTGCTAGAATTTTATTATTATTCCCAAGGAACTTTTCTAGGTAATTTACCGATGTTTTCTTATAATTTTACGTGAATTTTTTCACAGTTTTCAACATTTTTCACAATACCAACGTTTACTTCAAAATAGTGCAATATTTTATACAATTCTGTAATATTTATTTTGCTTGGGGTCAGCTTAGTTTCTAATTATTTATGTCATAGAGGACATAAACATTAGGAAGGCAAACGTTTCGGCCACAGATGGGGGCCCTCTTCAGTGCCAATTAGCTTAATTGTAACCTTTAAATATTTATTAACTAATACATGCAATTAAAAAATATATGGTATTTTTTGTTTTTTTCCTTTTTGCTTATTAATTAAAAATAGAGTAAACATGCAGAAAAACTTATGAGTAAGCGAGTTTCTAGGTGTGAAGAAACCAGGCCGTTCCAAAAACTGCTCCAACAAGTAATCCTCTCCCACAGGAACCGTGAAAAATGCGGCCGCGGAACGCACTCCCTCAAGGGCACATATATAAACACAATTATTTCAAACCAGAAAGAAACAACACACTGGAGAATATAACGTGGGTCCTTGGTAAAGCACGCACAGCAAACCACACATATGCACGAGCACCAGAAGTAAAGGACACTGAAGTTAAAACAATCAGAACATTGCAATTGGTACAGAAAAATTTATTTATTTTCTCAAAAACCACAGAGATGACAGACGGATGTAAGTCCACCACTCTGCCACATGGCTAGAAGAAAACTGATTTGGGAATAAGTCGTGTTTAGGAAGACAAGTATTAGGAGTTTGACGTATATGGAGAGCATTCTCCATGATAGGTCAGGTTCCAACACCAAGGGTTATACACATTTAAAATTTACTTTAATGTCCCCGGCACTTGAGATTTCTATGTGCTCAAGCGTCCAAGGAAAGCAAACCCCTACCACGTGTTCGAAGAATTCTGTAAGGAAAGGCACTCAATACGGTCCCGGCGTCGTAAAAATTATACACATTTTTGTGGATATAGAAAGTAAAATGCAGCTAAAGTGGAAATTCACGAAAAATTAATTTCCTGGTTTTTCGAAACCTCTGATTCTTAATAACTGGAACCCGGAAAAATACAATATTAAGTTTATAAGTATGATGTCCGAGTTTTTCGGATTATAAGACTGCTGTAAAGAGGTAAAATATTACGCGAGCTATTCAAACTCTGATTTGAATAGAGAGGTCAATTAATACGGTAGCACTACGGATTCGGAGACTAATAAAAAGTTGCAAAGTGATGCGCGAGCACTTCAGACTCTGACTTTAAGTGAGGTGGCCAAGTAATGCGCGAGTTCTTGGGAGTATGAGAATTTTTATAAAGTGGCCAAGTAATACGCGAGATTTCCGGACTCTGACTTTAAGTAAGGTGGCCAAGTAATGCGCGAATTCTTAGGAGTATAAGAACTTTTATAAAGTGGCCAAGTAATACGCGAATTCCTAGGAGTATAAGAATTTTTATAAAGTGGCCAAGTAATGCGCGAGATTTCCGTACTCTGACTTTAAGTAAAGTGGCCAAGTAATATGCGAGATTTCCGGATTCTGACTTCAAGTAAGGTGGTCAAGTAATGCGCGAGTTCTTAGGAGTATAAGAATTTTTATAAGTAGCCAAGTAATGCGCGAGATTTCCGGACTCTGACTTTAAGTAAGGTGGCCAAGTAATGCGCGAATTCTTAGGAGTATAAGAATTTTTATAAAGTGGCCAAGTAATACGCGAGATTTCCGGGCTCTGACTTAAAATAAGGTGGCCAAGTAATGCGCGAGATTTCCCGACTCTGACTTTAAGTAAGGTGATCAAGTAATGCGCGAGTACAATGGACCTCAGGACTGACATAAATACATAAGTGGCCTCGTAATACGCGAGTTAGACGAAGTCTGTCTTGAAAAGAGTGGCCAAGTAATACGCGAATTAATAGGAGAATAAGAATTTTTCTAAAGTGGCCAAATAATACGCGAGATTTCCGGACTCTGACTTTAAATAAGGTGGCCAAGTAATGTGCGAGATTTCCGGATTCTGACTTCAAGTAAGGTGGCCAAGTAATGCGCGAGTTCTTAGGAGTATAAGAATTTTTATAAAGTGGCCAAGTAATACGCGAGATTTCTGAACTCTGACCTTAAGTAAGGTGGCCAAGTAATGCGCGAGTTCAATGGACCACAGGACTCGCGCATTACTTGGCCACTTTACTTTAAGTCAGAGCCCGAAAATCTCGCGTATTACTTGGCCACTTTAGAAAAATTCTTACACTCCTATGAATTCGCGTATTACTTGGCCACTCTTTTCAAGACAGACTTCGTCTAACTCGCGTATTACGAGGCCACTTATGTATTTATGTCAGTCCTGAGGTCCATTGTATTCGCGCATTACTTGGCCACCTTACTTAAAGTCAGAGTCCGGAAATCTCGCGCATTACTTGGCTACATATAGAAATTCTTATACTCCTAAGAACTCGCGCATTAATTGGCCACCTTATTTAAAGTCAGAATCCGGAAATCTCGCACATTACTTGGCCACCTTATTTAAAGTCAGAGTCCGGAAATCTCGCGTATTACTTGGCCACTTTAGAAAAATTCTTATTCTCCTATGAATTCGCGTATTACTTGGCCACTCTTTTCAAGACAGACTTCGTCTAACTCGCGTATTACGAGGCCACTTATGTATTTATGTCAGTCCTGAGGTCCATTGTACTCGCGCATTACTTGATCACCTTACTTAAAGTCAGAGTCGGGAAATCTCGCGCATTACTTGGCCCCTCTTTTCAAGACAGACTTCGTCTAACTCGCGTATTACGAGGCCACTTATGTATTTATGTCAGTCCTGAGGTCCATTGTACTCGCGCATTACTTGATCACCTTATTTAAAGTCAGAATCCGGAAATCTCGCACATTACTTGGCCACCTTATTTAAAGTCAGAGTCCGGAAATCTCGCGTATTATTTGGCCAATTTAGAAAATTCTTATTCTCCTATGAATTCGCGTATTACTTGGCCACTCTTTTCAAGACAGACTTCGTCTAACTCGCGTATTACGAGGCCACTTATGTATTTATGTCAGTCCTGAGGTCCATTGTACTCGCGACTTACTTGATCACCTTACTTAAAGTCAGAGTCCGGAAATCTCGCACATTACTTGGCCCCTCTTTTCAAGACAGACTTCGTCTAACTCGCGTATTACGAGGCCACTTATGTATTTATGTCAGTCTTGAGGTCCATTGTACTCGCGCATTACTTGATCACCTTACTTAAAGTCAGAGTCGGGAAATCTCGCTTATTACTTTGACACTTTATAAAAATTCTGATACTCCCAAGAACTCGCGCATTACTTGGCCACCTTATTTAAAGTCAGGGTCCGGAAATCTCCCGTATTAGTTGGCCACTTTATAACAATTCTCTTACTCCTAAGAATTCGCACATTACTTGGCCACTCTTTTCAAGACAGACTTCCTTTAACTCGCGTATTACTTGGCCACTTATGTATTTATGTCAGTCCTGAGAGGTCCATTGTACTCGCGCATTACTTGATCACCTTACTTAAAGTCAGAGTCCGGAAATCTCGCGCATTACTTGGCCACTCTTTTCAGGACAGGTTTCGTCTAACTCGCGTATTACGAGGCCACATATGTATTTATGTCAGTCCTGAGGTCCATTGTACTCGCGCATTACTTGGCCACCTTACTTAAAGTCAGAGTCCGGAAATCTCGCGCATTACTTGACCACCTTACTTAAAGTCAGAATCCGGAAATCTCGCGCATTACTTGGCCACCTTACTTAAAGTCAGAGTCCGGAAATCTCGCGTATTATTTGGCCAATTTAGAAAATTCTTATTCTCCTATGAATTCGCGTATTACTTGGCCACTCTTTTCAAGACAGACTTCGTCTAACTCGCGTATTACGAGGCCACTTATGTATTTATGTCAGTCCTGAGGTCCATTGTACTCGCGCATTACTTGATCACCTTACTTAAAGTCAGAGTCGGGAAATCTCGCGCATTACTTGGCCACCTTACTTAAAGTCAGAGTCCGGAAATCTCGCGCATTACTTGGCCACTCTTTTCAGGACAGGTTTCGTCTAACTCGCGTATTACGAGGCCACTTATGTATTTATGTCAGTCCTGAGGTCCATTGTATTCGCGCATTACTTGATCACCTTACTTAAAGTCAGAGTCGGGAAATCTCGCGCATTACTTGGCCACCTTACTTAAAGTCAGAGTCCGGAAATCTCGCGCATTACTTGGCCACTCTTTTCAGGACAGGTTTCGTCTAACTCGCGTATTACGAGGCCACTTATGTATTTATGTCAGTCCTGAGAGGTCCATTGTACTCGCGCATTACTTGATCACCTTACTTAAAGTCAGAGTCCGGAAATCTCGCGCATTACTTGGCCACTCTTTTCAGGACAGGTTTCGTCTAACTCGCGTATTACGAGGCCACATATGTATTTATGTCAGTCCTGAGGTCCATTGTACTCGCGACTTACTTGATCACCTTATTTAAAGTCATAGTCCGGAAATCTCGCGTATTACTTGGCCTTTTTAGAAAAATTCTTATACTCCTAAGAATTCGCGCATTACTTGGCCACTTTACTTTATGTCAGAGTCAGGAAATCTCGCGTATTATTTGGCCACATTAGAAAAATTCTTATACTCCTATGAATTCGCGTATTACTTGGCTACTCTTTTCAATACAGACTTCGTCTAACTCTCGTATTACGAGGCCACTTATGTATTTATGTCAGTCCTGAGAGGTCCATTGTACTCGCGCATTACTTGGCCACCTTACTTAAAGTCAGAGTCCGGAAATCTCGCGTATTATTTGGCCACTCTTTTCAAGACAGACTTCGTCTAACTCGCGTATTACGAGGCCACTTATGTATTTATATCAGTCATGAGGTCCATTGAACTCGCGCATTACTTGATCACCTTACTTAAAGTCAGAGTCGGGAAATCTCGCTTATTACTTTGCCACTTTATAAAAATTCTGATACTCCCAAGAACTCGCGCATTACTTGGCCACCTTATTTAAAGTCAAAGTCCGGAAATCTCGCGTATTATTTGGCCACTTTATAAAAGTTCTTATACTCCTAAGAATTCGCGCATTACTTGGCCACTTTATAAAAACTCTTATACTCCTAAGAACTCGCGCATTACTTGGCCACCTTATTTAAAGTCAGAGTCCGGAAATCTCGCGTACTATTTGGCAACTTTAGAAAAATTCTTATTCTCCTATGAATTCGCGTATTACTTGGCCACTCTTTTCAAGACAGACTTCGTCTAACTCGCGTATTACGAGGCCACTTATGTATTTATATCGGTCATGAGGTCCATTGAACTCGCACATTACTTGGTCACCTTACTTAAAGTCAGAGTCTGGAAAACTCGCGTATTACTTGGCCACTTTAGAAAAATTCTTATACTCCTATGAGTTCGCGTATTACATGGCCACCTTACTTAAAGTCAGAGTACGCAAATCTCGCGCATTACTTGGCCACCTTATTTAAAGTCAGAGTCCGGAAATCTCGCGTATTATTCGGCCACTTTAGAAAAATTCTTATACTCCAATGAATTCGCGTATTACTTGGCCACTCTTTTCAAGACAGACTTCGTCTAACTCGAGTATTACGAGGCCACTTATGTATTTATGTCAGTCCTGAGGTCCATTGTACTCGCGCATTACTTGGCCACCTTACTTAAGGTCAGAGTCAGGAAATCTCGCGTATTACTTGGCCACTTTAGAAAAATTCTTATACTCCTAAGAATTCGCGCATTACTTGGACACCTTATTTAAAGTCATAGTCCGGAAATCTCGCGTGTTACTTGGCCTTTTTAGAAAAATTCTTATAATCCTAAGAACTCGCGCATTACTTGGCCACTTTACTTAAAGTCAGAATCCGGAAATCTCGCGCATTACTTGGCCACCTTACTTAAAGTCAGAATCCGGAAATCTCGCGCATTACTTGGCCACCTTATTTAAAGTCAGAGTCCGGAAATCTCGCGTATTATTTGGCCACTTTAGAAAAATTCTTATACTCCTATGAATTCGCGTATTACTTGGCCACTCTTTTCAAGACAGACTTCGTCTAACTCGCGTATTACGAGGCCACTTATGTATTTATATCAGTCATGAGGTCCATTGAACTCGCGCATTACTTGGTCACCTTACTTAAAGTCAGAGTCCGGAAAACTCGCGTATTACTTGGCCACTTTAGAAAAATTCTTATACTCCTATGAGTTCGCGTATTACATGGCCACCTTACTTAAAGTCAGAGTACGCAAATCTCGCGCATTACTTGGCCACCTTACTTTAAGTAAGAGTTCTGAAATCTCGCGTATTAGTTGGCCACTTTATAACAATTCTCTTACTTCTAAGAATTCGCGCATTACTTGGCCACTCTTTTCAGGACAGACTTCGTTTAACTCGCGTATTACGAGACCACTTATGTAATTATATCAGTCCTGTGGTCCATTGAACTCGCGCATTACTTGGCCACCTTACTTATGGTCAGAGTCAGGAAATCTCGCGTATTACTTGGCCTTTTTAGAAAAATTCTTATAATCCTAAGAACTCGCGCATTACTTGGCCACTTTACTTTAAGTCAGAGTCCGGAAATCTCGCGTATTACTTGGCCACTTTATAAAAGTTCTTATACTTGGCCACCTTATTTAAAGTCAGAGTCCGGAAATCTCGCGTATTATTTGGCCACTTTAGAAAAATTCTTATACTCCTATGAATTCGCGTATTACTTGGCCACTCTTTTCAAGACAGACTTCGTCTAACTCGAGTATTACGAGGCCACTTATGTATTTATGTCAGTCCTGAGGTCCATTGTACTCGCGCATTACTTGATCACCTTACTTAAAGTCAGAGTCGGGAAATCTCGCGTATTACTTTGCCACTTTATAAAAATTCTTATACTCCCAAGAACTCGCGCATTACTTGGCCACCTTATTTAAAGTCAGAGCCCGGAAATCTCGCGTATTAGTTGGCCACTTTATAACAATTCTTATACTCCTAAGAATTCGCGCATTACTTGGCCACCTTATTTAAAGTCATAGTCCGGAAATCTCGCGTATTACTTGGCATTTTTAGAAAAATTCTTATAATCCTAAGAACTCGCGTATTACTTGGCCACTTTACTTTAAGTCAGAGTCCGGAAATCTCGCGTATTATTTGGCCACTTTAGAAAAATTCTTATACTCCTATGAATTCGCGTTTTACTTGGCCACTCTCTTCAAGACAGACTTCGTCTAACTCGCGTATAACGAGGTCACTTTTGTATTTATGTCAGTCCTGAGGTCCATTGAACTCGCGCATTACTTGGTCACCTTACTTAAAGTCAGAGTCCGGAAAACTCGCGTATTACTTGGCCACTTTAGAAAAATTCTTAAACTCCTATGAGTTCGCGTATTACATGGCCACCTTACTTAAAGTCAGAGTACGCAAATCTCGCGCATTACTTGGCCACCTTACTTAAAGTCAGAGTCGGGAAATCTCGCGTATTACTTTGCCACTTTATAAAAATTCTTATACTCCTAAGAATTCGCGCATTACTTTGCCACTCTTTTCAGGACAGACAACGTTTAACTCGCGTATTACTTGGCCACCTTACTTTAAGTCAGAGCCCGGAAATCTCGCGTATTACTTGGCCTTTTTAGAAAAATTCTTATAATCCTAAGAACTCGCGCATTACTTGGCCACTTTACTTTAAGTCAGAGTCCGGAAATCTCGCGTATTACTTGGCCACTTTATAAAAGTTCTTATACTTGGCCACCTTATTTAAAGTCAGAGTCCGGAAATCTCGCGTATTATTTGGCCACTTTAGAAAAATTCTTATACTCCTATGAATTTGCGTATTACTTGGCCACTCTTTTCAAGACAGACTTCGTCTAACTCGCGTATTACAAGGCCACTTATGTATTTATATCAGTCATGAGGTCCATTGAACTCGCGCATTACTTGATCACCTTACTTAAAGTCAGAGTCCGGAAATCTCGCGTATTACTTGGCCACTTTAGAAAAATTCTTATACTCCTATGAGTTCGCGTATTACTTGGCCACCTTACTTAAAGTCAGAGTACGCAAATCTCGCGCACTACTTGGCCACTTTATAAAAATTCTTATACTCCTAAGAATTCGCGCATTACTTTGCCACTCTTTTCAGGACAGACAACGTTTAACTCGCGTATTACTTGGCCACCTTACTTTAAGTCAGAGCCCGGAAATCTCGCGTATTACTTGGCCTTTTTAGAAAAATTCTTATAATCCTAAGAACTCGCGCATTACTTGGCCACTTTACTTTAAGTCAGAGTCCGGAAATCTCGCGTATTACTTGGCCACTTTATAAAAGTTCTTATACTTGGCCACCTTATTTAAAGTCAGAGTCCGGAAATCTCGCGTATTATTCGGCCACTTTAGAAAAATTCTTATACTCCAATGAATTCGCGTATTACTTGGCCACTCTTTTCAAGACAGACTTCGTCTAACTCGAGTATTACGAGGCCACTTATGTATTTATGTCAGTCCTGAGGTCCATTGTACTCGCGCATTACTTGATCACCTTACTTAAAGTCAGAGTCGGGAAATCTCGCGTATTACTTTGCCACTTTATAAAAATTCTTATACTCCTAAGAACTCGCGCATTACTTGGCCACCTTACTTAAAGTCAGAGTCCGGAAATCTCGCGCATTACTTGGCTACTTATAAAAATTCTTATACTCCTAAGAACTCGCGCATTACTTGGCCACCTTACTTAAAGTCAGAATCCGGAAATCTCGCGCATTACGTGGCCACCTTATTTTAAGTGAGAGCCCGGAAATCTCGCGTATTACTTGGCCACTTTATAAAAGTTCTTATACTCCTAAGAATTCGCGCATTACTTGGCCACCTTACTTAAAGTCAGAGTCTGGAAATCTCGCGCATTACTTGGCTACTTATAAAAACTCTTATACTCCTAAGAACTCGCGCATTACTTGGCCACCTTACTTAAAGTCAGAATCCGGAAATCTCGCGCATTACTTGGCCACCTTATTTAAAGTCAGAGTCCGGAAATCTCGCGTACTATTTGGCAACTTTAGAAAAATTCTTATTCTCCTATGAATTTGCGTATTACTTGGCCACTCTTTTCAAGACAGACTTCGTCTAACTCGCGTATTACGAGGCCACTTATGTATTTATATCAGTCATGAGGTCCATTGAACTCGCGCATTACTTGATCACCTTACTTAAAGTCAGAGTCCGGAAAACTCGCGTATTACTTGGCCACTTTAGAAAAATTCTTATACTCCTATGAGTTCGCGTATTACATGGCCACCTTACTTAAAGTCAGAGTACGCAAATCTCGCGTATTACTTGGCCACTCTTTTGAAGACAGACTTCCTTTAACTCGCGTATTACTTGGCCACATATGTATTTATGTCAGTCCTGAGGTCCATTGTACTCGCGCATTACTTGATCACCTTACTTAAAGTCAGAGTCGGGAAATCTCGCGTATTACTTTCCCACTTTATAAAAATTCTTATACTCCTAAGAACTCGCGCATTACTTGGCCACCTTACTTAAAGTCAGAGTCCGGAAATCTCGCGCATTACTTGGCTACTTATAAAAATTCTTATACTCCTAAGAACTCGCGCATTACTTGGCCACCTTACTTAAAGTCAGAATCCGGAAATCTCGCGCATTACTTGGCCACCTTATTTTAAGTCAGAGCCCGGAAATCTCGCGTATTACTTGGCCACTTTATAAAAGTTCTTATACTCCTAAGAATTCGCGCATTACTTGGCCACCTTACTTAAAGTCAGAGTCTGGAAATCTCGCGCATTACTTGGCTACTTATAAAAACTCTTATACTCCTAAGAACTCGCGCATTACTTGGCCACCTTACTTAAAGTCAGAATCCGGAAATCTCGCGCATTACTTGGCCACCTAATTTAAAGTCAGAGTACGCAAATCTCGCGCATTACTTGGCCACCTTACTTTAAGTAAGAGTTCTGAAATCTCGCGTATTAGTTGGCCACTTTATAACAATTCTCTTACTTCTAAGAATTCGCGCATTACTTGGCCACTCTTTTCAGGACAGACTTCGTTTAACTCGCGTATTACGAGACCACTTATGTATTTATATCAGTCCTGTGGTCCATTGAACTCGCGCATTACTTGGCCACCTTACTTAAGGTCAGAGTCAGAAAATCTCGCGTATTACTTGGCCACTTTAGAAAAATTCTTATACTCCTAAGAATTCGCGCATTACTTGGACACCTTATTTAAAGTCCTAGTCCGGAAATCTCGCGTATTACTTGGCGTTTTTAGAAAAATTCTTATAATCCTAAGAACTCGCGCATTACTTGGCCACTTTACTTTAAGTTAGAGTCCGGAAATCTCGCGTATTATTCGGCCACTTTAGAAAAATTCTTATACTCCAATGAATTCGCGTATTACTTGGCCACTCTTTTCAAGACAGACTTCGTCTAACTCGAGTATTACGAGGCCACTTATGTATTTATGTTAGTCCTGAGGTCCATTGTACTCGCGCATTACTTGATCACCTTACTTAAAGTCAGAGTCGGGAAATCTCGCTTATTACTTTGCCACTTTATAAAAATTCTGATACTCCCAAGAACTCGCGCATTACTTGGCCACTTTACTTTAAGTCAGAGCCCGGAAATCTCGCGTATTAGTTGGCCACTTTATAACAATTCTTATACTCCTAAGAATTCGCGCATTACTTGGCCACCTTACTTAAAGTCAGAATCCGGAAATCTCGCGCATTACTTGGCCACCTTATTTAAAGTCAGAGTCCGGAAATCTCGCGTATTATTCGGCCACTTTAGAAAAATTCTTATACTCCAATGAATTCGCGTATTACTTGGCCACTCTTTTCAAGACAGACTTCGTCTAACTCGAGTATTACGAGGCCACTTATGTATTTATGTCAGTCCTGAGGTCCATTGTACTCGCGCATTACTTGATCACCTTACTTAAAGTCAGAGTCGGGAAATCTCGCGTATTACTTGGCCACTTTATAAAAATTCTTATACTCCTAAGAATTCGCGCATTACTTGGCCACCTTACTTAAAGTCAGAGTACGCAAATCTCGCGCATTACTTGGCCACCTTATTTAAAGTCAGAGTCCGGAAATCTCGCGTATTATTCGGCCACTTTAGAAAAATTCTTATACTCCAATGAATTCGCGTATTACTTGGCCACTCTTTTCAAGACAGACTTCGTCTAACTCGAGTATTACGAGGCCACTTATGTATTTATGTCAGTCCTGAGGTCCATTGTACTCGCGCATTACTTGATCACCTTACTTAAAGTCAGAGTCGGGAAATCTCGCGTATTACTTTGCCACTTTATAAAAATTCTGATACTCCCAAGAACTCGCGCATTACTTGGCCACTCTTTTCAAGACAGACTTCGTCTAACTCGCGTATTACGAGGCCACTTATGTATTTATGTCAGTCATGAGGTCCATTGAACTCGCGCATTACTTGATCACCTTACTTAAAGTCAGAGTCCGGAAAACTCGCGTATTACTTGGCCACTTTAGAAAAATTCTTATACTCCTATGAGTTCGCGTATTACATGGCCACCTTACTTAAAGTCAGAGTACGCAAATCTCGCGCATTACTTGGCCACCTTATTTAAAGTCAGAGTCCGGAAATCTCGCGTATTATTCGGCCACTTTAGAAAAATTCTTATACTCCAATGAATTTGCGTATTACTTGGCCACTCTTTTCAGGACAGACTTCGTTTAACTCGCGTATTACGAGACCACTTATGTATTTATATCAGTCCTGTGGTCCATTGAACTCGCGCATTACGTGGCCACCTTATTTTAAGTCAGAGCCCGGAAATCTCGCGTATTACTTGGCCACTTTATAAAAGTTCTTATACTCCTAAGAATTCGCGCATTACTTGGCCACCTTACTTAAAGTCAGAGTCCGGAAATCTCTCGTATTACTTGGCCACTTTATAAAAGTTCTTATACTCCTAAGAACTCGCGCATTACTTGGCCACCTTACTTAAAGTCAGAGTCCGGAAATCTCGCGCATTACTTGGCCACCTTATTTAAAGTCCTAGTCCGGAAATCTCGCGTATTATTCGGCCACTTTAGAAAAATTCTTATACTCCAATGAATTCGCGTATTACTTGGCCACTCTTTTCAAGACAGACTTCGTCTAACTCGAGTATTACGAGGCCACTTATGTATTTATGTCAGTCCTGAGGTCCATTGTACTCGCGCATTACTTGATCACCTTACTTAAAGTCAGAGTCGGGAAATCTCGCGTATTACTTTGCCACTTTATAAAAATTCTTATACTCCTATGAATTCGCGTATTACTTGGCCACTCTTTTCAAGACAGACTTCGTCTAACTCGCGTATTACGAGGCCACTTATGTATTTATGTCAGTCCTGAGGTCCATTGTACTCGCGCATTACTTGATCACCTTACTTAAAGTCAGAGTCGGGAAATCTCGCGTATTACTTGGCCACTTTATAAAAGTTCTTATACTCCTAAGAATTCGCGCATTACTTGGCCACCTTACTTAAAGTCAGAGTCCGGAAATCTCGCGCATTACTTGGCCACCTTATTTAAAGTCAGAGTCCGGAAATCTCGCGTATTATTTGGCCACTTTAGAAAAATTCTTATACTCCTATGAATTCGCGTATTACTTGGCCACTCTTTTGAAGACAGACTTCCTTTAACTCGCGTATTACGTGGCCACTTATGTACTTATGTCAGTCCTGAGGTCCATTGTACTCGCGCATTACTTGATCACCTTACTTAAAGTCAGAGTCGGGAAATCTCGCGTATTACTTTGCCACTTTATAAAAATTCTTATTCTCCTATGAATTCGCGTATTACTTGGCCACTCTTTTCAAGACAGACTTCGTCTAACTCGCGTATTACGAGGCCACTTATGTATTTATATCAGTCATGAGGTCCATTGAACTCGCGCATTACTTGGTCACCTTACTTAAAGTCAGAGTCCGGAAAACTCGCGTATTACTTGGCCACTTTAGAAAAATTCTTATACTCCTATGAGTTCGCGTATTACTTGGCCACTTTACTTTAAGTCAGAGTCCGGAAATCTCGCGTATTAGTTGTCCACTTTATAACAATTCTTAAACTCCTAAGAATTCGCGCATTACTTGGCCACCTTACTTAAAGTCAGAGTACGCAAATCTCGCGCATTACTTGGCCACCTTACTTTAAGTCAGAGTTCTGAAATCTCGCGTATTATTCGGCCACTTTAGAAAAATTCTTATACTCCAATGAATTCGCGTATTACTTGGCCACTCTTTTCAAGACAGACTTCGTCTAACTCGAGTATTACGAGGCCACTTATGTATTTATATCAGTCATGAGGTCCATTGAACTCGCGCATTACTTGGTCACCTTACTTAAAGTCAGAGTCCGGAAAACTCGCGTATTACTTGGCCACTTTAGAAAAATTCTTAAACTCCTATGAGTTCGCGTATTACATGGCCACCTTACTTAAAGTCAGAGTACGCAAATCTCGCGCATTACTTGGCCACCTTATTTAAAGTCAGAGTCCGGAAATCTCGCGTATTAGTCGCCCACTTTAGAAAAATTCTTATACTCCAATGAATTCGCGTGTTACTTGGCCACTCTTTTCAGGATAGACTTCGTCTAACTCGAGTATTACGTGGCCACTTATGTATTTATGTCAGTCCTGAGGTCCATTGTACTCGCGCATTACTTGATCACCTTACTTAAAGTCAGAGTACGCAAATCTCGCGTATTACTTGGCCACTTTATAAAAATTCTTATACTCCTATGAGTTCGCGTATTACATGGCCACCTTACTTAAAGTCAGAGTACGCAAATCTCGCGCATTACTTGGCCACCTTATTTAAAGTCAGAGTCCGGAAATCTCGCGTATTATTCGGCCACTTTAGAAAAATTCTTATACTCCAATGAATTCGCGTATTACTTGGCCACTCTTTTCAAGACAGACTTCGTCTAACTCGAGTATTACGAGGCCACTTATGTATTTATGTCAGTCCTGAGGTCCATTGTACTCGCGCATTACTTGATCACCTTACTTAAAGTCAGAGTCGGGAAATCTCGCGTATTACTTTGCCACTTTATAAAAATTCTTACACTCCAATGAATTCGCGTATTACTTGGCCACTCTTTTCAAGACAGACTTCGTCTAACTCGAGTATTACGAGGCCACTTATGTATTTATATCAGTCATGAGGTCCATTGAACTCGCGCATTACTTGGTCACCTTACTTAAAGTCAGAGTCCGGAAATCTCGCGTATTACTTGGCCACTTTAGAAAAATTCTTATACTCCTATGAGTTCGCGTATTACATGGCCACCTTACTTAAAGTCAGAGTACGCAAATCTCGCGCATTACTTGGCCACCTTATTTAAAGTCAGAGTCCGGAAATCTCGCGTACTATTTGGCAACTTTAGAAAAATTCTTATTCTCCTATGAATTCGCGTATTACTTGGCCACTCTTTTCAAGACAGACTTCGTCTAACTCGCGTATTACGAGGCCACTTATGTATTTATATCAGTCATGAGGTCCATTGAACTCGCGCATTACTTGGTCACCTTACTTAATGTCAGAGTCTGGAAAACTCGCCTATTACTTGGCCACTTTAGAAAAATTCTTATACTCCTATGAGTTCGCGTATTACATGGCCACCTTACTTAAAGTCATAGTACGCAAATCTCGCGCATTACTTGGCCACTTTATAAAAATTCTTACACTCCTAAGAATTCGCGCATTACTTGGCCACCTTACTTTAAATCAGAGTTCTGAAATCTCGCGTATTAGTTGGCCACTTTATAACAATTCTCTTACTCCTAAGAATTCGCGCATTACTTGGCCACTCTTTTCAGGACAGACTTCGTTTAACACGCGTATTACGAGACCACTTATGTATTTATATCAGTCCTGTGGTCCATTGAACTCGCGCATTACTTGGCCACCTTACTTAAGGTCAGAGTCAGGAAATCTCGCGTATTACTTGGCCACTTTAGAAAAATTCTTATACTCCTAAGAATTCGCGCATTACTTGGACACCTTATTTAAAGTCATAGTCCGGAAATCTCGCGTGTTACTTGGCCTTTTTAGAAAAATTCTTATAATCCTAAGAACTCGCGCATTACGTGGCCACCTTATTTTAAGTCAGAGCCCGGAAATCTCGCGTATTACTTGGCCACTTTATAAAAGTTCTTATACTCCTAAGAATTCGCGCATTACTTGGCCACCTTACTTAAAGTCAGAGTCCGGAAATCTCGCGCATTACTTGGCTACTTATAAAAATTCTTATACTCCTAAGAACTCGCGCATTACTTGGCCACCTTACTTAAAGTCAGAATCCGGAAATCTCGCGCATTACTTGGCCACCTTATTTAAAGTCAGAGTCCGGAAATCTCGCGTACTATTTGGCAACTTTAGAAAAATTCTTATTCTCCTATGAATTTGCGTATTACTTGGCCACTCTTTTCAAGACAGACTTCGTCTAACTCGCGTATTACGAGACCACTTATGTATTTATATCAGTCCTGTGGTCCATTGAACTCGCGCATTACTTGGTCACCTTACTTAAAGTCAGAGTCTGGAAAACTCGCGTATTACTTGGCCACTTTAGAAAAATTCTTATACTCCTATGAGTTCGCGTATTACATGGCCACCTTACTTAAAGTCAGAGTACGCAAATCTCGCGCATTACTTGGCCACCTTACTTTAAGTCAGAGTTCTGAAATCTCGCGTATTAGTTGGCCACTTTATAACAATTCTCTTACTCCTAAGAATTCGCGCATTACTTGGCCACTCTTTTCAGGACAGACTTCGTTTAACTCGCGTATTACGAGACCACTTATGTATTTATATCAGTCCTGTGGTCCATTGAACTCGCGCATTACTTGGCCACCTTACTTAAGGTCAGAGTCAGGAAATCTCGCGTATTACTTGGCCACTTTAGAAAAATTCTTATACTCCTAAGAATTCGCGCATTACTTGGACACCTTATTTAAAGTCATAGTCCGGAAATCTCGCGTATTACTTGGCCTTTTTAGAAAAATTCTTATAATCCTAAGAACTCGCGCATTACTTGGCCACTTTACTTTAAGTTAGAGTCCGGAAATCTCGCGTATTAGTTGGCCACTTTATAACAATTCTTATACTCCTAAGAATTCGCGCATTACTTGGCCACCTTACTTAAAGTCAGAATCCGGAAATCTCGCGCATTACTTGGCCACCTTATTTAAAGTCAGAGTCCGGAAATCTCGCGTATTATTCGGCCACTTTAGAAAAATTCTTATACTCCAATGAATTCGCGTATTACTTGGCCACTCTTTTCAAGACAGACTTCGTCTAACTCGAGTATTACGAGGCCACTTATGTATTTATGTCAGTCCTGAGGTCCATTGTACTCGCGCATTACTTGATCACCTTACTTAAAGTCAGAGTCGGGAAATCTCGCGTATTACTTTCCCACTTTATAAAAATTCTTATAATCCTAAGAATTCGCGCATTACTTGGCCACTTTACTTTAAGTCAGAGTCCGGAAATCTCGCGTATTAGTTGTCCACTTTATAACAATTCTTATACTCCTAAGAATTCGCGCATTACTTGGCCACCTTATTTAAAGTCATAGTCCGGAAATCTCGCGTATTACTTGGCATTTTTAGAAAAATTCTTATAATCCTAAGAACTCGCGTATTACTTGGCCACTTTACTTTAAGTCAGAGTCCGGAAATCTCGCGTATTATTTGGCCACTTTAGAAAAATTCTTATACTCCTATGAATTCGCGTTTTACTTGGCCACTCTCTTCAAGACAGACTTCGTCTAACTCGCGTATTACGAGGCCACTTATGTATTTATATCAGTCATGAGGTCCATTGAACTCGCGCATTACTTGGTCACCTTACTTAAAGTCAGAGTCCGGAAAACTCGCGTATTACTTGGCCACTTTAGAAAAATTCTTATACTCCTATGAATTCGCGTATTACTTGGCCACTTTACTTTAAGTCAGAGTCCGGAAATCTCGCGTATTAGTTGTCCACTTTATAACAATTCTTAAACTCCTATGAGTTCGCGCATTACTTGGCCACCTTACTTAAAGTCAGAATCCGGAAATCTCGCGCATTACTTGGCCACCTTACTTAAAGTCATAGTACGCAAATCTCGCGCATTACTTGGCCACTTTATAAAAATTCTTATACTCCAATGAATTCGCGTATTACTTGGCCACTCTTTTCAAGACAGACTTCGTCTAACTCGAGTATTACGAGGCCACTTATGTATTTATATCAGTCATGAGGTCCATTGAACTCGCGCATTACTTGGTCACCTTACTTAAAGTCAGAGTCCGGAAAACTCGCGTATTACTTGGCCACTTTAGAAAAATTCTTAAACTCCTATGAGTTCGCGTATTACATGGCCACCTTACTTAAAGTCAGAGTACGCAAATCTCGCGCATTACTTGGCCACCTTATTTAAAGTCAGAGTCCGGAAATCTCGCGTATTATTCGGCCACTTTAGAAAAATTCTTATACTCCAATGAATTCGCGTATTACTTGGCCACTCTTTTCAGGATAGACTTCGTTTAACTCGAGTATCACGAGGCCACTTATGTATTTATGTCAGTCCTGAGGTCCATTGTACTCGCGACTTACTTGATCACCTTATTTAAAGTCATAGTCCGGAAATCTCGCGTATTACTTGGCCTTTTTAGAAAAATTCTTATACTCCTAAGAATTCGCGCATTACTTGGCCACCTTACTTAAAGTCAGAGTACGCAAATCTCGCGCATTACTTGGCCACCTTATTTAAAGTCAGAGTCCGGAAATCTCGCGTATTATTCGGCCACTTTAGAAAAATTCTTATACTCCAATGAATTCGCGTATTACTTGGCCACTCTTTTCAAGACAGACTTCGTCTAACTCGAGTATTACGAGGCCACTTATGTATTTATGTCAGTCCTGAGGTCCATTGTACTCGCGCATTACTTGATCACCTTACTTAAAGTCAGAGTCGGGAAATCTCGCTTATTACTTTGCCACTTTATAAAAATTCTGATACTCCTATGAATTTGCGTATTACTTGGCCACTCTTTTCAAGACAGACTTCGTCTAACTCGCGTATTACGAGGCCACTTATGTATTTATATCAGTCATGAGGTCCATTGAACTCGCGCATTACTTGATCACCTTACTTAAAGTCAGAGTCCGGAAAACTCGCGTATTACTTGGCCACTTTAGAAAAATTCTTATACTCCTATGAGTTCGCGTATTACATGGCCACCTTACTTAAAGTCAGAGTACGCAAATCTCGCGCATTACTTGGCCACCTTATTTAAAGTCAGAGTCCGGAAATCTCGCGTACTATTTGGCAACTTTAGAAAAATTCTTATTCTCCTATGAATTCGCGTATTACTTGGCCACTCTTTTCAAGACAGACTTCGTCTAACTCGCGTATTACGAGGCCACTTATGTATTTATATCAGTCATGAGGTCCATTGAACTCGCGCATTACTTGGTCACCTTACTTAATGTCAGAGTCTGGAAAACTCGCCTATTACTTGGCCACTTTAGAAAAATTCTTATACTCCTATGAGTTCGCGTATTACATGGCCACCTTACTTAAAGTCATAGTACGCAAATCTCGCGCATTACTTGGCCACTTTATAAAAATTCTTACACTCCTAAGAATTCGCGCATTACTTGGCCACCTTACTTTAAATCAGAGTTCTGAAATCTCGCGTATTAGTTGGCCACTTTATAACAATTCTCTTACTCCTAAGAATTCGCGCATTACTTGGCCACTCTTTTCAGGACAGACTTCGTTTAACACGCGTATTACGAGACCACTTATGTATTTATATCAGTCCTGTGGTCCATTGAACTCGCGCATTACTTGGCCACCTTACTTAAGGTCAGAGTCAGGAAATCTCGCGTATTACTTGGCCACTTTAGAAAAATTCTTATACTCCTAAGAATTCGCGCATTACTTGGACACCTTATTTAAAGTCATAGTCCGGAAATCTCGCGTGTTACTTGGCCTTTTTAGAAAAATTCTTATAATCCTAAGAACTCGCGCATTACGTGGCCACCTTATTTTAAGTGAGAGCCCGGAAATCTCGCGTATTACTTGGCCACTTTATAAAAGTTCTTATACTCCTAAGAATTCGCGCATTACTTGGCCACCTTACTTAAAGTCAGAGTCCGGAAATCTCGCGCATTACTTGGCTACTTATAAAAATTCTTATACTCCTAAGAACTCGCGCATTACTTGGCCACCTTACTTAAAGTCAGAATCCGGAAATCTCGCGCATTACTTGGCCACCTTATTTAAAGTCAGAGTCCGGAAATCTCGCGTACTATTTGGCAACTTTAGAAAAATTCTTATTCTCCTATGAATTTGCGTATTACTTGGCCACTCTTTTCAAGACAGACTTCGTCTAACTCGCGTATTACGAGGCCACTTATGTATTTATATCAGTCATGAGGTCCATTGAACTCGCGCATTACTTGGTCACCTTACTTAAAGTCAGAGTCCGGAAAACTCGCGTATTACTTGGCCACTTTAGAAAAATTCTTATACTCCTATGAGTTCGCGTATTACATGGCCACCTTACTTAAAGTCAGAGTACGCAAATCTCGCGCATTACTTGGCCACCTTACTTTAAGTAAGAGTTCTGAAATCTCGCGTATTAGTTGGCCACTTTATAACAATTCTCTTACTCCTAAGAATTCGCGCATTACTTGGCCACTCTTTTCAGGACAGACTTCGTTTAACTCGCGTATTACGAGACCACTTATGTATTTATATCAGTCCTGTGGTCCATTGAACTCGCGCATTACTTGGCCACCTTACTTAAGGTCAGAGTCAGGAAATCTCGCGTATTACTTGGCCACTTTAGAAAAATTCTTATACTCCTAAGAATTCGCGCATTACTTGGACACCTTATTTAAAGTCATAGTCCGGAAATCTCGCGTATTACTTGGCCTTTTTAGAAAAATTCTTATAATCCTAAGAACTCGCGCATTACTTGGCCACTTTACTTTAAGTTAGAGTCCGGAAATCTCGCGTATTAGTTGGCCACTTTATAACAATTCTTATACTCCTAAGAATTCGCGCATTACTTGGCCACCTTACTTAAAGTCAGAATCCGGAAATCTCGCGCATTACTTGGCCACCTTATTTAAAGTCAGAGTCCGGAAATCTCGCGTATTATTCGGCCACTTTAGAAAAATTCTTATACTCCAATGAATTCGCGTATTACTTGGCCACTCTTTTCAAGACAGACTTCGTCTAACTCGAGTATTACGAGGCCACTTATGTATTTATGTCAGTCCTGAGGTCCATTGTACTCGCGCATTACTTGATCACCTTACTTAAAGTCAGAGTCGGGAAATCTCGCGTATTACTTTCCCACTTTATAAAAATTCTTATAATCCTAAGAATTCGCGCATTACTTGGCCACTTTACTTTAAGTCAGAGTCCGGAAATCTCGCGTATTAGTTGTCCACTTTATAACAATTCTTATACTCCTAAGAATTCGCGCATTACTTGGCCACCTTATTTAAAGTCATAGTCCGGAAATCTCGCGTATTACTTGGCCTTTTTAGAAAAATTCTTATAATCCTAAGAACTCGCGCATTACTTGGCCACTTTACTTTAAGTCAGAGTCCGGAAATCTCGCGTATTATTTGGCCACTTTAGAAAAATTCTTATACTCCTATGAATTCGCGTATTACTTGGCCACTCTTTTCAAGACAGACTTCGTCTAACTCGCGTATTACGAGGCCACTTATGTATTTATATCAGTCATGAGGTCCATTGAACTCGCGCATTACTTGATCACCTTACTTAAAGTCAGAGTCGGGAAATCTCGCGTATTACTTGGCCACTTTATAAAGATTCTTATACTCCTAAGAATTCGCGCATTACTTGGCCACCTTATTTAAAGTCATAGTCCGGAAATCTCGCGTATTACTTGGCCTTTTTAGAAAAATTCTTATAATCCTAAGAACTCGCGCATTACTTGGCCACTTTACTTTAAGTCAGAGTCCGGAAATCTCGCGTATTATTTGGCCACTTTAGAAAAATTCTTATACTCCTATGAATTCGCGTATTACTTGGCCACTCTTTTCAAGACAGACTTCGTCTAACTCGCGTATTACGAGGCCACTTATGTATTTATGTCAGTCCTGAGGTCCATTGTACTCGCGCATTACTTGATCACCTTACTTAAAGTCAGAGTCGGGAAATCTCGCTTATTACTTTGCCACTTTATAAAAATTCTGATACTCCCAAGAACTCGCGCATTACTTGGCCACCTTATTTAAAGTCAAAGTCCGGAAATCTCGCGTATTATTTGGCCACTTTAGAAAAATTCTTATACTCCTATGAATTCGCGTATTACTTGGCCACTCTTTTCAAGACAGACTTCGTCTAACTCGCGTATTACGAGGCCACTTATGTATTTATGTCAGTCCTGAGGTCCATTGTACTCGCGCATTACTTGATCACCTTACTTAAAGTCAGAGTCGGGAAATCTCGCGTATTACTTTGCCACTTTATAAAAATTCTTATACTCCTAAGAATTCGCGCATTACTTGGCCACCTTACTTAAAGTCAGAGTCCGGAAATCTCGCGTATTACTTGGCCACTTTATAAAAGTTCTTATACTCCTAAGAATTCGCGCATTACTTGGCCACCTTACTTAAAGTCAGAGTCCGGAAATCTCGCGTATTACTTGGCCACTTTATAAAAATTCTCATACTCCCAAGAACTCGCGCATTACTTGGCCACCTCACTTAAAGTCAGAGTCTGAAGTGCTCGCGCATCACTTTGCAACTTTTTATTAGTCTCAGAATCCGTAGTGCTACCGTATTAATTGACCTCTCTATTCAAATCAGAGTTTGAATAGCTCGCGTAATATTTTACCTCTTTACAGCAGTCTTATAATCCGAAAAACTCGGACATCATACTTATAAACTTAATATTGTATTTTTCCGGGTTCCAGTTATTAAGAATCAGAGGTGTCGAAAAACCAGGAAATTAATTTTTCGTGAATTTCCACTTTAGCTGCATTTTACTTTCTATATCCACAAAAATGTGTATAATTTTTACGACGCCGGGACCGTATTGAGTGCCTTTCCTTACAGAATTCTTCGAACACGTGGTAGGGGTTTGCTTTCCTTGGACGCTTGAGCACATAGAAATCTCAAGTGCCGGGAACATTAAAGTAAATTTTGAATGTGTATAACCCTTGGTGTTGGAACCTGACCTATCATGGAGAATGCTCTCCATATACGTCAAACTCCTAACACTTGTCTTCCTAAACACGACTTATTCCCAAATCAGTTTTCTTCTAGCCATGTGGCAGAGTGGTGGACTTACATCCGTCTGTCATCTCTGTGGTTTTTGAGAAAATAAATAAATTTTTCTGTACCAATTGCAATGTTCTGATTGTTTTAACTTCAGTGTCCTTTACTTCTGGTGCTCGTGCATATGTGTGGTTTGCTGTGCGTGCTTTACCAAGGACCCACGTTATATTCTCCAGTGTGTTGTTTCTTTCTGGTTTGAAATAATTGTGTTTATATATGTGCCCTTGAGGGAGTGCGTTCCGCGGCCACATTTTTCACGGTTCCTGTGGGAGAGGATTACTTGTTGGAGCAGTTTTTGGAACGGCCTGGTTTCTTCACACCTAGAAACTCGCTTACTCATAAGTTTTTCTGCATGTTTACTCTATTTTTAATTAATAAGCAAAAAGGAAAAAAACAAAAAATACCATATATTTTTTAATTGCATGTATTAGTTAATAAATATTTAAAGGTTACACTTAAGCTAATTGGCACTGAAGAGGGCCCCCATCTGTGGCCGAAACGTTTGCCTGCCTAATGTTTATGTCCTCTATGACATAAATAATTAGAAACTAAGCTGACCCCAAGCCAAAATAAATATTACAGAATTATAACTGTGGGTCAATGTAACAAGGAACATGTACCGAAACATGTCACGATATAATTTTATACAATGTTTTGATACTTTTTAAATATAGATCTGATGAGGACTTCTATCAGATTCGAATCATTTGAAAGTATGTAACCTCCTGAGTAATCATTTCTGGACCGTAATGCCAATTATCAACAACAACACCGTGTGAAATTATTATTTGAGGGTCGATACAAGTCCTATTTTATAATATTAAATTTTACATTGAACATTAATTTAGTTCAGTGTAAGTGGTTTTTAAATTAAATATTGTTAGAATTTAACAACATTGGTCATTAATTAATATACTTGCAGAATTTATGTCAGAACGATTAGTCTTCGTATTTATAATCGAGCTTACGGTTGGAGCGCAAGGATATCACAAAAAGGGTCCTGACGTCCTAAAACTTAGTTCCTATATGTTATGTTTGAGCATAGCCACCTAGCGACCGATGCTTGAACTACACATTGCGAATGTTTGTGTGCGGAACTTATAGACAGCTCACGGTTCTCCAAATAGCGCTGTTTTGCGGCGAAAAGTGACAAAAGACGGATGCATTTTGAATTTCAATTACATTTGAAAGATACAACACGTCAATAATTATCAAAGTTCTAGTAGGAGTATGAACTTTTGAGTACCAAAGGGTTATTCTATCAAAATATTTTTCGAATTATGCATTTATAGCAGTCTTTGCATCCAGAAACTTCTGACTGAAGATGGCGCTACATTCGTCAGGCCAGAGACACGTGAGGCGTCTATTCTGAATATGAAAATTCATAGATGAACGTTAAGAAATCATGGCATCATTATACGCCATATTGAATTCGAAATCTTGGATATTAAAAATATGACAACAGATTTGGATTCAGTAACCCCAAAAACATAATAATGTACGATTTTATCGATCTTTTCTCTTGTTTTTCGACTCTTGGTCTGCCATATTGGATTCGCTATTTTGAATTTTGAAAATTTGATGACAGATTTGGAGTCAGCGGCCCTAAAAACCTGAGTACAGACAATTTCGCCGAGTTCTGAAGATTTTTCAAAAATTTTACCGCCATATTGCATCCGACATTTTGAATTTCGAAAATATTCGTTAGAATCTGAGTGACGCGTCCACGCTCCTATATTTTTTCAAAATTTTCAAATGAAAAATCAGCATTTTGAAAATGATAACGACTTTTATGATTAAAACCAAAAGTACACGGAGAAAAATAGTTGAAATAATTTTACTCAACTTCCGATCAAATTTGGGACATATGGATAAGTTAGAAGTTATTTGGTATCATTGTAATTATTTGTGATATATTAAATGTTAAAAAATGAATCAAAGTTGAGTAAAATTCAGAAGTGTAGGGTGAAGTATGAAAGCGTGCATTAAAAAATTCTAAATATATACAATATATTATTACTCATAGTATAATTATAAAAAACTAATCTTTTATTAAATCACAAAAATAGTAGAGCTTTCCGTTCATTCTACTCTACTCTTCAATCAAGAGTTGAGTAAATCATGAATCGCAAGACTTATTCCACCAGCTATACCTATTCACGCAGGAACGAATGAAAGTAATCTACGCCTTGAGCACACATAAAATATTTTTAATTTAAAAACCGTGTTGAATTTTCAGCATACTGATGTTATTTAGAAGTTTCATATAATCTAGCTATATAGATTCTGTAAATTTAATAAATTCTTTATATAAATTTTTTTCTCAATTCATTTATAATTGCTTCTTTTTTTCACTTTAATTTTTTAAATTAAATTGATTTGATGGAAATTTAAACAACAAAAGTCTTGATAATTGTATTAAATAAAATTTGAAAAATCTACACAGGATTTAGATTTCACATGAATTTCTTAGGCACAATAATAATTTGGAATTCTCAATAGTAAAATCCATATTTTGATAACATGTAACACAGAAAGTAAAAAAAACTTTTAAAAAATGTTTTTACACAAGATACTTTTTGATATTAAAGCAATTTATTAATGTACATTTGAAAATTTAGTTTCATTAAACTTCATACGTAGTTATAAACAAAATGTATATTAAATATAATTTAATAATATTTGTATTATTAGATAATTGGCTTTAGGGTCTATGTTATATATATATATATATATATATATATATATAATCATAGATATAATAATTGATTAATTATATTAATTTTGTAAAATATTTATTGAAAAAAGTTGATTTATTTTTACTTCAGTGAGCCTCAAGAACTCTAGTCACGACACTGGTCCACAAGCTCTGAATGGCCCTTGCAGTCACTATATAAGAAAGTTCCAAGTTTTATGTCTGAGGATTGTAAGCGAGCGTGTGCGTGATTCTACGAAAGCGTATCGTCCTATATATAAGTGAGGTTATTTGTTTTATATATGTGACGTTATATTTTAAGTGTATTTGCGATTAAAAATAGGACTGGCTGCGACTGAATGGAGTGAATGTTTTTATATACTGTTTATGTATGTATCTATGTATCGGATGACTAATGGTAGGCTCGAGATAAGAATGTTTTTTTCATTTAAAAAAATCATACAATGCCGGTTGAAGTAATATCCCCGATGCTCATTTTACTCAACTATCGTTTGAAGCACCTTAGGCGTCGGTAATATACTTATACATTTCATGTTAACCCTCTGACGCATCTTGATGCCCTGTCGTTGATAACGTTTTACTTAACTCCTTACTATACGCTATGTAACGCTTATTGTTATTCACTTTGGGTGAATTAGGTATCTATCATCTTCATATTACCCGACTAGGATTTAATAAATGTTCAAATGTCCTTATGCCCTAAGTTTAATCGACAGAATCGAGTAAAATTACTTCAACTACTTTTCTCCATGTATACTGTCAACTTACACGATTTTTGTACACCGATGGTTGAAGAAAGTGTGAAGTTTTCTCGAGATTTCAATGTGAACAAAAATCATGACCAAAATTTCTTCGCAAAATGTTCATGTTTTTTGACATAAAAGCCGCGATATTTAATTTTCTAGGAGAGATATTTCAATTTCAAGCTCAGGTTCTGTAAGAGCATACCCGAAAATAGTGGGGAACAGGGTTTTCGTTCAAAAATTCCTACTTCTTAATTATAATAATGACGCTGGAAAATGAATAAAAAAATCGGAGTTCTTCGTCGTTAATGGATTAATCAAACATTTTTTCTCAAAATTGAATTTTACTCTGCATATATATTAAGTTTAGAGAATATTGTTTTCAAAATGGTTTATTGGTAAAATTTAATATAATTTGATATAATATAATTCTCAAAATTTAATTTTACATTGGACCAAATAAGTTGAATTCGAAACTTTTGCCACTGCCTACATTATTAGAGGATCATTACTCGCGTATGAGAAAGGATACGTTGCCGACAGGTGTCCTCGTAGACAATTTCAAACTCTTATATCGCAAATTCTTTAAATTTAAATTTACATTGAATATTTATTTAGTTCAGTGTAAATTGTTTTTAAATTGTTTGTTGTTAAAATTTGACAATTTTTTACACTAGTTTAGTTCAGTATTTGTTAATGAAACATTTTTTCTCAATTTCAAATTAATTAGTTGAGTCTGAAATTTTTGTCACTGCCTACATTATCGGAGGATCACTAGTCGCGTATCAGATAGGATACGTTGTCGACAGGTGTCCTCGTAGACAATTTCAAACTCTTATATCACAAATAATGCAAATAAATTCAATATTTTAAAGAATTTGAAAATCTTTCTGTGGAAAAAATGACGCTTTCGACTGCGCTGGGATTCGAGCCCAGGTCTTTCGATTGCCGGTCGACTGCTCTAACCACTGAGCTACACAGGCGTCCGACATCTCCTTCTCCACAGGAAGATCTCCTTATATCGCCTAGTGGCTCAGCCTTGCGGCTGTAAATGATTTCAAATTAATTAGTTGAGTCTGAAATAAAGATTTTCAAATTCTTTAAAATATTATTTTTTCTCAATATTCAATTTTACTTTAGACATTCTTTAGTTCGGAGTAAATTGTTATAAAATAGTTTATGTGCCTCCGGCGCGTAAAATAGTTTTTATGCTACAGTTGAGAGTAGCGTAATGTTGTGTGTTACGATACAGAGGAATGTAATGAAAAAATTGAACTGCGCATATGCCTATAATCATACAGCGGAGCGTATTCTTCTTCTTATTTTTCTTCTTCTTTGTACATCGTTGACACCGTACTAGTCGAAATATCAAGTGCAATGGACCAGAATCATGATGAATACTAGATTAGATTCGAGTGTACCCATAAAAACTCGTATACGCACCGAAGTCACATAAAATAGAATATGTGCCAATGCACACAATTCGGGTAATTACGAGAGTCGCTTAAAATGCTCGCAGGACTGATCGCGCCTCGGCTTCGATCTCCTGCGAGGATTGTCGCTCGTCACGCAATAACCCTCATTATGCGCCTAGGCACATAATATACTATTACATTGGAAATTCATTTAGTTTAGTGTAAAGTGTTTTCAAAGTGATTATTGTTAGAATTTAACAACATTGGACATTAATTTAATTCAGTGTTTGCTCGGTCGAGTAATTTCAAAAGCTAGAAAATATTCGGGTATTTGAAAATTTTCGTGTACCGCATATAGTAAAAATTAGTTATTTGAAACAGGCCCGAAAAAGTCAAGTTCGGTTTAAGCAAAGCTTTCAAGTTTTTTGCACATCCGTTATATTATAATATATATATATATTAAGGCGGGTACACTTGACGAATTTTGCCCCATATATAATATAATATATATATACAATATATAAATCGGAAACCGATGTTTTTCGTTTTTATTACTGTACTCTCGAGCAATAACGAATATCAATATTACATAATAGTTAAAAATACCACATTAAAATATCTTAAAAACTTTCAATGTCCTCATGCCCAATAGGTATTTTACCTGTATACCTATTTTGACAGAGGGTGATCAAGATATCTGCAATGCAATGCCAACCGATGAAGAATTTTATAACTTATCTATCGGAAAAGAAATTTTTTTTTAAGTAATTTTCTGGCAAAACATGTGTTGAAATGTAGTTGAAATAATTTACCAACCTCTCTTGCTTCAACGCATATTCCAACATTTTTATTCGTCTCACAAGGTCATTTTTTAAGTTTTCCTGTCCCTTTCTCTCTCCTTGAAGAAATGCTATTCTGGCCTAAACAAAAGAGAAAAATACATAACAATAATAAGATTGGTTACTTGAATGAAAAGTTGCATATTTCATTTCTCCTGAATTAAGAAAATCAATGCAAGAAGATTAATATAACTTGCGTTTCTTGACAAAAAATAGTTTTGCTGAGAAATCCACGAGTCCGCAAAATGACAACTTTTTTTGTGACGTACGTTTCAAACCTTGATTGGTGCATATTCCTGCAAAACCATTTCTTCTGTAAAATGTAGTAAAAATTATGGGATAAACAAAAAAAATTATGTTTTTGTTGTTTTTCAATTATTTAAAAACACTGAAACTAGGAAAAATTCTGAAAAAAATTAAACAAACGTATAATCAGCTGGCCGATGTAGTAAAATTTTTCGAAAAAAATGTTTACCCCAAAGTTAATAACAAACGCATTTTTTTTTAAACAAATAGATTTTTAAAAAAAACGTCATTTTTGAAAAATCTGAAAAAGTTTACAGTGATAGCCCTAAGTATTATGCAAATTTTAGGTATATAATTAAGGTGAGTACTCGAAAATTGCGCGAAATATAAATTTTTTGTATAGTGATGCGCGTGGAATCACGATCTTCGATGGACGGCGTCGAGCGCAACTTCTAGTAATGCTGAATTCTGTCTACTTTCTCGAGAACTTTATTCTCAAAAAGTGATGGAAAGTAATTATTCATTGTTTTATGATCGATTCAAACTCATAAAATATGAATACTGTAATAAGTTTTATGATTATATATAAATGATCAAAAAAGTAATTTTTTTTATTAGGTGCGTAACTAAGTTCCCGCTGTTTTTTTTATGAAAATGCAACTTTATTATGAAAAAATGGTTACAAATGAATTATTCAAAGTGTTGCCCATCGTTAGCTACAACTTTTGTCCATCTTCCTGGTAGACCTCGAATACCGTTACGATAAAAGTGTTCATCTTTTGAGGCTATCCATAAATCAAGACATTTTTCAATGTCTTCATATGAGCGGAACTGCTGATCAGCCAGACCATGTGACATCGACCGAAACAAGTAATAAACAACGGGAACTTAGTTGCGTACCTAATATCATCATAAAAATAAATATGTTCGTAAGAAATCCACGAACAAATTTTTTACGTAAGAAAGTATGGAGAGTGATTTTTTGAATTGTACGTTGATGAGAATGTGAGGAATCGCAAGGTCTCCGATTTTTCATTAATATTATTGTCTCCGAAGGATTTTTGGAATCGGAAGGTTCCCCTAAGCCGTGAGGAGGGAGATTTTGCGAGTCATTCGCCGATTCCTGATAATTTTAACATTTAAGAAAGAACATATAAATGCTATGCGAAACAAATCGTATTCTTTTCCATCCTTCTTTTAAAACTTCATTTTTCATAACTCTTATCCTGCGTGTGTTGCCCCGGTCCTGCATTGGTTTCTTCGGAAATCGATCAGGAGGCCCTAGAACAGGCCACCGGGCGCGTCCTCAGGTTGCGGATAGAGGGGCCCTGTACCGAGGGTTACTGCTGAATACGGATACAAAACTAAATAAGCAGTCGCAGACAATGTTCCAGGGATGGTCCCGAAGGAATAACCCCCAAGCCAAGGTGTTAACTACCGTGCCGAGGGCTGCATAGCATCAGGGAGTGGTGTCTCACACGGTGTCTCTAGGAAACCAGGCCACCTCCTAGAGTATTGAGGCCTTACCCCTGCATGCGGGGCTCTGCAGGGGCGGACCGAATACTTCCCTAGCTAATCGTAGGAACAATCATGGAGCATTATAATTTAAATAAAACGATGTGTGAGGAGATTTTCGGAGGGAAGTTGGATGTAACGGAGGAAACGCCGGATCCGTTCGAGACGGATAAGTCTCAGGTACGGCAGTACCGGAACTGGCCACACCAGCGGAACGAGCAGCAGCTGGAGATCCTCTCGAAGGTGGTATCGGCCCTGGAGAAGATGGAGAAGTTCTCTAGGTCGAAGAAGAATATGCACCTCCCTATCAGGGATGGCATACAGGAGATGAAGAAGGGGCTCGGGGCGCTGCGGTACGACATCGACGATACCGTATGCTACCTCGACTCCTTCGAGTACCTGATGCGAGGTCTAATGGTGAGGAAAATCAAGGAGGTCAAACCACCCAAAAACAAGGGAGTAGTTGACGAGGGTAGCCAAACCCTCCCAGAGCCGGCGGCGAGGTCCACACCGGACACTCGCAAACGGCGTAGAGAGCAGACTGTAAGTCCGGAGGTGCCTGTGGTTACAAAACCAATGGAGAAGAGGCCAAAAGCCTCTAAAAAGGAAGAGGACTTGCTAGTAGAAATGAAATGTTCCGCAAAAAGCAGAGGGAGGCTTGACACTGCCTTTAAAGAGGTAATTGGAGCCAGGGGGACGGTCCGACATCTTATTCCCCGGATCGAGGTCGAGATCGTCGACCTGGAACCCACTATCGAAGTGAAAGACGTCGAGGATGCCGTCAGAAGCCTCTTCGCCAAAGAACCGGAGCTGGAGTTAAGGGTGTCTCTAAGTAAGATACCCTATAGAGGAAACCGGAAGGCGTATGTGCTTCTGGAGGAGGCTAGGGCGCTGAAGCTGCTCAAGGGGGCCCACATCAAGATCGGGTGGGTCTCCTGCAGAGTCCGCAGGAAAAATGAGGTGAACCGGTGCTTCCGTTGCCTTGGTTTTGGCCACATAGCGGCGGACTGTCGAGGGCCAGACCGCAGCAGGTGCTGCTGGAGATGCGGTGAGGAGGGGCATCTCACGGGTTCCTGCATTGGGAAGTCGAGGTGCTTTCTCTGTGCTGCAAAGAAGGAAAAGCCCCGGAATGACCATATACCGGGGACTATGCGCTGTGCGGCGTTTCGGGAGGCAGCTCCGAATAGGAAGCCTTAGAAAGGCTTGCATTCGAATCTGCGAGTATAATTTATTAGAAGGAAAATGAATTTTAAGCTCAAGCTTCATAAATTATTGATAGATTAGCACGTGTTGATTACACTATATTATAATCTGTTTCGAGCAGTGAAAAATCACGTAATATTTATTTACGATTTTTGTTTTTCCACAGATTACAACAACATTTTCTTTTTTGTTTCGATTTCAAGAATCCTTCGAAGACAATAATATTGACGAAAAATCGGAGTCTTATTTATTTATCTTTTATGATAATAAAAAAAAATGATTTTTTTGATAATTTACATTCTGTAAAAAAGTACCCGGAATTGGTCAAAAAAGCACAAACTATGTATTATTCATCTAAATTCATTTTATGGCCTTCAAAGTAGGCCCCTCCCGAAATAATGCACTTATGCCAACGAATAATCCAATTATTAAAACATTTTTAACGCATTTTCTGGAATTGACTTCAGTTCTCGCCGCGAATTCTCTTTTCTATCTTCTATCGACTTAAGGCAAGTGCCTCGAATTGGTAATTTGATTTTTGGAAAGAGAAAAAAGTCGGCCGGAGCCATATCAGGTGAATACGGTGGATGTTCGATGATATTCGTTGAGTTTTTGGCCTTCACGCGATTGAGTTTTTGAAGAAACTTCAGGTCTTTCAGAACTATGTCACAATGACATTATTTTCCAAGTATTTAAACCTTTTTTCAATTTTGAAAATTCTTCCAAAGGTTTATTTCAGGTGAGTGACTTTTTCTTTTTTTGTGAAAAATTTTGTAATTCTAAATTTAGCTCATCGTGTAACATTGTAAAAAGATTTTGAAACTTCAAAACAAATTTTTCAGTTTAATTCAAAGTCAATTAATATTCAATGTTTGAAATCGAAATATTAAGTGAAAGATTTTCAAGCTCTGGAAATCAACTGCTTTAATAACACAATATTGCCTCCCTCTTAAGCATCTCAATTTTCAAATTAAAAGTCTCCGCATACGTTTCAAAAACTTAAGATGAAAACACTTTTATTATAAAATTTAAAATATAGATTAGAAACTCAAGAACTATTTGTCTCAAATAAACATCTCGAAGATCTTGTAGAAATAAAGGGGAATTTGAATACTTAAAAAATAAACTTTCAGTGAAATGTTGAACTCAAATCAAGATAGTTTACATATTTTTAGTTGCGTGAATTGACTACTTCAATTTAAAAATTACGTGAAAAAATATTTTATTTTAAAAAATAAGGCATATTAAATAACGGTTTAAAATACATATTCATAGATTCATGGTAAAAGCAGGTCAAAGTTTATTAATCTTACGTTTTAGTGGCGTATGCACAGACTTTTAATCAAAAAATTAAATGCTTTATAGAAGGCCAACATTTTCTTATCACTATAATTGATTAAATTTATGAAGTTAAAACAATTCTTAATTGATTTTTTCACTTAAATCTTCAATCATTCATTAATTTAAAATTTTACTCAAAATTTAATCTTATAGCGATCAAATCTTCCCACAATTTTACAAAATCTTATAAATCTTTATTTTAGGCGAATTTTGTTTTAAATGTTCGAAACATGAGTGTAATTATTTTAATTAGATATTTCGTAAAATTCGCATTTATTTTGTTGCATGCGTGTTATTTGGAAATTTTTAATTTTCTTGAAAAGGTGAAGTAGTTTCCATTAGAAGGAGATAAACACATGACATAATAAGTTTTCAATCACATTCTTAGTTTTATGATGAAAGAATTTTTATCTCACTTTTTTATGGCCTAAGCACAGATTTTGAATTAAAAATATAAAAAGTCACTACAGAGCTGAATTACTTTCTGAATCAAGTAATTATTTACAAAGCTAGTTACAAAGCTTCAAAATTTTGCAATCAAAATCTTGATATAAAAATTTAAGCATTTATTAACCTTGAATTCCATTGGAAAATTTGTTGTTTACTGTTCAAATCTTCCTCCGATTTCGGAAGAACAGACAAATTATAAATTACAAAATATTTCATTTAAAAGATTGAACTCGTCCATACGATCTTATGAATTTCATTTAAAGGATTGAACTCGTCCATACGTTCTTGTCAAATTCTAACAAGTTTTGAACACTTCAAACAAAAATTTTTATGTAAAATTTGATATCGATAAATATTTACATGTTTATATGAAGATATCAATAAACACATATTTTATTTTTTCAATTTATCCACTTCTATTTAAAAAAATTTCCTTTCCGTAGACCATTTCATTTTTTAAATGAATAGTCAATGCTTAGGCTACAAAAATGTAAGATGAAAATATTTTTAATATAAAATTGAGAATTCTTTCTCTTGCGCGGACTCTGCACTTGAAGCTGCCATGCATTGGTGCCATTTTTCCAATCGACTTACTTTGATGTTAGTTTCGAACCCTGGAACGTTCTGTGACTCTAAAAAGTATAACTCACGTTTTCTTTTGCCATGAAAAACAATTTTACCCATGCCATTTTTATGGATATAAAACAAAAAAATATGGGGAAGAAAGACTGTGAGACTCTTTCGGGACATGAGGGATTGAAAGATATCCTCCAGCTCCTGAAAGAGCAAAGTGAAAAAATGGAGAAGCTGGGCTTGGCCTTAAAGTAATACAAGAAGGGATGCGTCAAAGCACGCCAATCACCGTCAAAACGAGTGTTGGGGAGGCTGCCGTGGTTTTGGACAGCCTCCTCAACACTCATAAGTGTTTATTGCAAAACGGGGTGGAAATCCAGAATAGGCTGGAATCCCAAACCACCTCGAGTAAAATGGAGATTTTCCGGAGACCCAGGTCAGCGTCTCTGAGAGATACCCCTAAAACGCAGTCCAAGTGGAAGAAAAGGGAAGCACCCTTTCCCCCCGAGGAACGGATAGCAAAAAAAGGGAAGAGAAATTCATCGCCTTCCCATTCTCAGGCCACCAGGAACCAGCCCCCTAAGAAGGTTGGGAAGTGGCAACTGGCACAAAAGGGAAAAAAAAAAATCTCTGAGTGAAGGCATAGAGAAAAGCCGACTTCAGTGCTGGAAAGACTTGATTGGTGATGTCGAAAAAGAGTCATGGGGTCTTGCCTTCATAATAGTTACCAAGAGATTGGTGACTAGAAGAAAGACCCCCGGTCTGGACAATCCCGATCGAGTCAAGTACATCCTGTGAAGCTTTTTTCCACAAGTAGAGTCATTCCAAAGATAGGATCGAAGTTCTTGTAGGGCATGGTATCACGGTATACTCGGAGATACTTTTGGAAGACTTTAACTCCTGTCTTCGGGAGGGAAGGTTCTGTGATGAATGTAAGAGGTAGAGGTTGGTCCTTCTCAGGAAGAGAGAGAAACCTCTGGAGGATGCCTCATCCTATAGACCGATATGTCTACTGGATACAATGGGGAAGTTTCTGGGGGAAATAATTCTACAACGACTACAGAGTCGCCTGGTTGACGAGAACAGTCTCTCGGAGAACCATTTCGGCTTTCGAAAAAGCAGGTCCACAGTGGACGCAATCCAGGCACTGGTGGGCTTGGCCACTAAAGCAAGAAAAGGAACTGGTAGACGTAAGGGATTCTGTGCGTAGATTAGCATTGACATACACGATACGTTTAATACAGCAAGATGGAAGAACTGCATCGAGGCGATGACGCAGAAGGAGGTTCAAGACTACCTGTTGCAGATAATAGACGAGTATCTGAGCAGCAAGTGGGTGATATACGAGGGCGACAAGTGGTCTCTTAAAGAAGAGATAACATGTAGCGCCCCTCAGGGGTCATGGAGTTTGGAACGAGCGTCATCGGCTTTGCGGATGACGCACTTGTCGTGTGCGATGCTGAAGACGTCGGAATTCTGGAGCTGAGGATCAATGAAAGTCTGTGGCGGGCAGAGCGTTAGTTAGATAGCAGAAGCCTGAAAATGGTTCCTGAAAAGGCCGAGACTTGCTGGTCACGGACAGAAGATCCTTTCAGTACCCGAAGATTGTTTTTAAAGAACACGATGTCGTGTGGAAAAAAGAGTATCAGGTGCCTGAGAGTGCAGTTAGGTGGAGGGCTTAGCTTCGGCGAACACCTGCAGATCGCGACTGCTAAAGCCATCCAATGTGACAAACTCGTCAAGATATGATAATCGAGGTGGTGTAGTGAACAGACCGAGAGATGTACACACCGTCTAATCCCGAAGCTCGCCACCTGGCTCAATAGAAAGCACAGTGATGTCGGCTTCTACCTAGCGCAAGCGCTTTCGAGACATGGCTGCTGTAATGCATACCTGAAGCGCTTCAAGAAGAGAGACGATGAGTTGTGTCGCTCAGTGGGTGGAAACTAAATTTTAAAGGGTGGCGCAGGGCGCAGTATTATTCGCGCGCCCTCTAAAATATGGAACCACTAATCGGAACTAAAATTCAATATAGCGACGTATGCCGGGAAATTTAAATGTAAATAAATGTAAAATATTGATAATATTCAATTTCATTGTAAATAAATAATTCTCTAAAATGAAATTGAATATTATCAATATTTTTAATTTATACTTTTTTTTCACGAATCAATAGCTGTACGTTTTATCCATTTCATATAATAACGTGCAACATTGTAAAAATATAAGTAGTAAAAGGTTTAGTAATTGATATGAACATAATTTGTTAAGTTTTAAAACTGGATAGTTGTATTTATTAAACTACTTGTTACATAACTGTAAATATATAGAGTAATTATTCTAGAGTTTTAAAAACTAAATTTAGAAATTCATTATAAAAATTTTAGATTTCTCAAATTAAAACATTAAAAATCCATGATCATCGGTTCTTTATCTGTCGCTTTTTCTAAAGATATGCAGAATTTATCACGAATTACTGCAATTATGAGTAATGCGAGAAATATAATTGAAAAGAATTCTAAGAAATCTCGTGAAAATTCCCACTTTCTTATTGTGAATACAAAAGTATTATTATAAAGTGAAGAACTTCAAATGTAAGTATACATATATAAAATTTATCAGTAAGTAGTATAAAATTACCAAATATAAATCAAGAAAAAATGTGAGTAAAAAAGTTAATTTCAAGATTAAAATGTTTCGTAAAATAAAGTTAACAAAATTAGGTGAAATATTTCGTTGAAATACAAAAGTATTATTAATTGGTTGCAAAATATAAATATACAATAATAATGGAAAAACTAAATACATTTACAATTTATTAGTAACTCGTAGAACATTAGTGAAGAGAAATTAGTAAAAAAATTGTAAGTACACGGAAAAAAATTTGGTAGTAATGCTGCACTACCTCTGGTGCTCCTGCGCCACTACACTGGAGGGCAACTGCAGCGCTCTTCATAAGTTAGCAGGTTTACTCTTTTGTGGACTAACTGCTCTCCCACAATTACGGGAGAGCTGCTGCCCTACAGGAGGGAATGCTGCGGCAAGTCATATAAACTGATATTTGACTATACTTTTCAATTGGAAATTCTATTGTTTTGATATTTCTGAAATCGTCGTTAATTATTATATCTTTTGAAGAATTTGTTTAATTTCTTAAAATGATGTGAAATTATTTGAAATCTCAACATTGAGGTTAGGTTATTTGTAAACAGATCGTAATGAACCAAAAAGTACTTCTATATATATATACAGAAAATGTCATTTCAATGGGCACTTTCATGTAAATCATAAAAAACTTAAAATTTATACTTTCACCTGCTTTTGCAATTGCCTGACGATGCGGTGCAACTACACTCCCTCCCGAAAAGAGCGCTGTGTTCCTTCGACGCAAGTCAACTGCTCCCCCTCAGAGGGAACGCAGCATACTCAAATGCACAGTCGCACAACTCTCCTCCGCTAAACGCAACATCTCCACCGCTAGGGGCAGCATCTGCGCCAAATTTTTTCCGTGTAAGAAAGTTAATTTCAAGATAAGTGGAATCAATGAAAACTGCACGATACATCACATTGAATACTTGCCTCAGCTTTTTTATGTACATTACGAATGTGCGATTGCATGAATGCTAACTGCTCCTCTGACAAGCTCTGCAGTTTTTTCATCTCAACACCTTTTGCGAATTGTTCAACACTTTCAAGTCATTTTTGGGACTAATCCAAATTTTGTACAAATTTAGACTGCTGTTTCAATAAATTAGTCACTATACCATGTAAACGTGCAGCAACTGGAGTTACATCTTTTTTCCGGGTAACTGATCCAAGAATTGCTCGTTTTTTAGAAGTTTTTCGAGTTGAGCATGAACTGTTATGTACTCCTTCTCGAACAATATCTTTTTTCGAAAATGAACCATCGTCATTGTCCTCATTTAGACCAGTACTGACATCTTTTACTTTACCGGACGTTTTCGCTGATTTAGTCGTGCCTACATCAACTAATGCTTCTTCCAACTCCATACTTATCGAGGAATCCACGCTGTTCTTGGCAATGTTTGTTTTAGTAGACAATGTGATATTCAGCAGCAATTCGTTAACAGCATCGTTTCTCAATATCCTACGTACAGATTTTATTGTTATTTTTGAGTTAGATGATAATTTTTCTCCATTTTTAATTCATTTTTCTTATTTTATTGAAAAGAGTCAGTCAAGACGGGAAAGTTGTCAACATTTTTGTTAGACGAAAAAAATATGTGTAACACGGTCTCAAAAATATACCTTCTTACAAAGTAAAATTGATCATTTTATTAGGTATTATTATAACTCTATTTTTTTTTAGTGCATTTAGTCACAATTGTCATCCAATATAAACTTCAACAAACTTTACCTTACATAACCTCAAAGCATGTCGTAATATCTCTTACCTGTGCTACTCGCCACACTATTTTCGACCAATTTTTTCTTCAACACCTTCATTTCAATTTCAATATTGTACAAAATTTTGTCAATCACTTCAACAAAATATTAAAAATGACACCAAACTCACAATAATTCCAACGAATACATTCAAAACATTTGAAATTTGACTGTGTTGAGGCGCGGCTTGTGTACGATGCATACTTACAAAACTATAGTAAAAATCGCACCGGGGCCTGGACCTGGACCTTTGACTGCCGACGCAATTTTAAGAAATATGCCAAGATTGGCAAAAATTCGAAATTGCAGTTCAAACTCCTGATGTGGATTTTCTGAATGTGGGTCGAGAACTGATCAAGAAAATATATGTCATTTAACATTTTCCTTTTGTTATAAACAATTTTTCGGAAGAAATATTAGTGTAACAAAGTCTAGTCTTAGTCTTATATTATATAAATATAATGTGTTTATAATGCAGATGTGACTGTAAATATCTCGTCAATGGTTCTCTTGATTGCTAACTTAATATTAGATAATTGTTAATTGGTTGAACAACTTTAATTAAGAAATGCATAACTTTGTCAGTTTTTACTGCAAATTTGTGTTCAGCGACTGTCTTGGTACATTTTTTCATTTATCACATGGTTTCTGATATAATTTGCATTTGGAAAAAGTGTATATCAAAGTTAAAAGCATGTTTTTCTTTATCATCGGGTAGGCTTACAAGGAGTAGGATGTACCAAGTCCTAGAAAACTCCTCTCTGTATTTCAATTAATATTTTTCTGAATGAAAACTTAGTGTTAGTATATATGGTGTGTTCCATGGCAAATCGGACGGGTTCAGGAATCCATGTTTCCGATTTCCTTGAAATTTTAAGGATTGATAAACTAACATAAATAATAAAGAAACCCAAAATTTGAGATTATTTCATGCATTATTTAAAAAGTTATGTGATAAACGAACAAAAAAATATTTTTGTTCTTTTTCAATTATTTAAAAACTGAAACTAGGAAAAATTTTGAAAAAAATTACACACACGTATCATTAGATGGCCGATGTAGTAGTATTTTTTGGAAAAAATTTTACTCCAAATTTAATAATAAAAAAAAAATGTTTTTTTTAAACAAATTGATTTTTTGAAAAAACGCCATCTTTGAAAAATCTGAAAAAATTCATAGTGATAGCTGCAAGTATTACGCAAATTTTAGGTATATAATTAAGGTGCGCACTCAAAAATTGTGCAAAATATGAATTTTTTTGTAAAGTGATGCGCGTGGAATCACGATCTGCGATCGACGGCGTCGGGCGCAAGTTCTACTAATGTTCTATTACTATCTGCTTTTTCGAGAACGTTACTATCAAAAAGTGATGGGAAGTGATTATTAGTTTTTTAAATATCGCTTTATACTCATAACATATGAATAATATAATGAGTTTTATAATTATACATAAATTATCAAAAAAATAATTTTTTTTATTGTCATGAATAATTATAATAATAATTAAATAATTTTCCTTTTTCTAGATCATAAAAGAGATTCCAAAGGAAGGAAGATTTTATGACGGAAAGTATCTTATTTTTCAACTGAGAGAAATATTGTAAAACCAACTTACGTTCTATTGGTTTTACGGAGATGAATCAATTAGAGGAAACACGAATCACAGTTTCTCACTCGTAGGTATTTTTTTCTTTTCTGAATAAATGGAAAAAATTGGGCCGTGAAAGAAAATATCATCGCGCGTTCTAATTTTAAAGATAATTCCCTATATCTGGATATAAAAGACTTATTGAATTATTATTTGAGTTATTTATCCTTCATTGATCCAATTATGTCATTAGTAACCCTTAGTTACAATTTTTCTTTCCCACTCCTGACAATTTTACAATTTGCTTTTATTTTAACAAAAGAAGGCATCAGTAAACCAGGATCCTGCCACTACCAGGGGGAAGCAGTCCTGGCGTAACTCATTATTTGCCCGTCCACCCAATATTGAATCAAATTTTTATCAAACGCGTCGCTTGGTAGGCTTTATTACTCAATAGGTGAGTGTCTTTCCTTTTCTACTAATTTTGTTTAAAAACGCGTAAATTTAATTCTTAACCTATTGATACCTAGCTCGTAGGCTTCGATTTCCACCTCCTTGGCCGATCCCCACTCTATTGGATGTGCACGCGTCTTCATTAGTAGCAACGATCTAGAGTAATTTGATCGTCAAATTAGAGGACTTGTTCAGGATTTTTTAACCCCTTTTAAACAGTATTTATGCATGCATTTAAACATGTAACGAAAGCTAAAGGTTTTGCGGTCACGAGAGTATGCTTTTCATACCCAAAAAGTACATCGTGGACGCGGTAGATGAATTAGAAAATCGACGCGTATAAAAGGGAGAAGGCATCTCATACGTAGGAAGTTAGCGCTTTCCCGCTGAACGCGTTTTGACCAGTAGGGAAATCGATCCACGCGCCCTACGATGGCATTACTATGACGTACCTACATCTAAATCTTCTTGGTGGGTAAATTCTAGGCATTTACTCTTTTGTGAGAATTTCTTTATCAATTTTATTTTTAAATTATACGTGAAATACTATTAGGTGTACAATTGCTTTGGCCGTTTTTCGATAGATGGCTGCAACGGTAAGTGCTGTTCGTAATAGGCAGATCAAAAATGTCACACAGTAAGCTTTGACATTTGACAACATAACGACAACACCACATTAGTGAATTTGTGTTTGCATCGTGAATTTATTCTCGGGCGAAGATGTCAGTTTTCGAGCCAACTTCTTGTAATTCGCAGGAAGTATTGATTTTATGCTTTCATTTGAAGAAAACTGCGGCTGAGGCTCATCAAAAAGCTCTCAAGTACTTATGGTGAGGCTGCTCTTAGTGAAAGAACGTGTCGTAAGTGGTTTCAACGCTTCAAGAACGGTGATTTTGATATCGAGGACCGACATGGCGGTAGAAAAGAGAAAATTTTCGAAGATTCCGAATCGGAGGCATTACTTGCTGATGACTCGTGCCAAACGCAAGATGAATTAGCAGAATGATTGGGGATGACTCAACAAGCCATTTCGAAACGCCTCAAAACCATGGGAATGATTCAGAAGCAAGGAAATTGGGTTCCGTACGAGTTGAAGCCGAGAGATGTCGTTTTTGCAGCATGTCAACGGTCGCTCCAATGTTGCAAAACCGGTGAAACCTACTGGCAAAACGCTTATAAAAGAAAAAGAAATAAAGAAAAGAGAATATTAGTAAGGGAGACCCATCCGAGTATTGACCATACCCAAGGTTGCTTAAATTTGGCGATCAGACAAAAGGCAGCACTCTCAACCTAGTGTGGCGCTGTCTGCCCTTCTGAACGAAAATGGGCCATCGAAACGTGGTACTGGGTACACCTAATTCACATTTGTCCTCTGCATATGATTCAGCATCTGAACTGCTTTTAATTGATTATGGATGAAGAGCAATGAAGAAAATGCTGAAATAATACATGCATAAATCTACGATTTAGATATATAATTTTATAGGAATGGATTTTAAAGCATTTACTTTTCATTCTTAAAATCATTTTTGTCGAAACTGAATCGTCTCACCCCCCAAAAACAAAATGACTTTTTGGCTAATAAAGATCATTTCGTTTCAAAAGACACTGTGAGATTTTAAGAGAATATGTATATTGCATTATGGTAATCATTATTGTATAAGATAACACTAAATTAAGAATAATCCAGCACATGCTAGAAAATATTTACCTAAAATCTCCTTTTGTTATATAATTATATTTATATTGTATTAGAATATTTATATTATATTATCATATTGTATATTTATATTTTTTATTTTTTGTGAGTAAATTTGCAAATTATTTTCACTTTTATTTAATTTGTATCATTAATTCTATTTTTGGAATTTGCCAATTAGACTTGACCATTTTATATGCATCTGTGATTAATTACTGACACAAAATTTATCATTTTTAATTTAATATGCATCAAATTTTCAACAATTTTTTAAATAATATTTTGTACTTTATGTATTTTGTGCATTTATCTTGTATTTTCTCTGTGAAACTTACCTTTGGAAGACTTATTTCGAATATGTCATGAAAATAGCATTACAAATTAACTAGTATACTGCATTTTTTTGTTTACTTGTGCTAGAAGTTTTTGTTTTTGCATAAAATTAAGTAAAAATGATTATTCTAAAACCTAAGTACGCTCATGGGAACCTTTGAACCATTTAATTTTCTCCTAAAAAGTGTAATTTTGAAAATAAAATAAAATTTACAAAATCCAAGGAAAATCAGGAATTCTTAAAGAAAGGGTACCAAGTAGTAAGTCGCGGCGTTTGGAGTCATTGTCAAAATTTGTCAACTTATTAGTCTTGTTTGACAAGGTCTATAAAAATCTGTTTGTCCATTAAAATAACAAAACACTAATCATAATATTACTATTTTTCTGTTCTCTGGATATCATTTAAAAAAGTTTTGTACCTTTGGTCAGTAAAGAAAATGTTCAACATTATCGGTGAAGAGATAAAGTTGGCATCCGGTGTAGAAGACAGATGCAGTGTACAGGTTAATGATTTTCACTTTATTTATTTATTACCTATATAAAATAAATGTACTCTTTTTCACACCTCCGTAGAGGTAGAGTAACAGGTGCTTTTTTGTGATATAGGATCAAATTGGAAAAAAAATCTCTTGAATCGAGGGACTAGAGATGGAATATTAAATTTGTTAGTCTAGTGCTGGCAGACTTGGCGGAGAAGATGGGAAATAAATAATATGGGGATGGAAAAAGAATAAGAGAATAGATAAGAGAAGAGAAGAATAGAATAGAACTAAAAGAAAAGAGATAAATCAGACAACTCAAGCGACCGTGAAATTTTAAAGATAACTTGAAAAGAGGAAACAGAAGTAGCATAGCACAAGCATGCTTAAGGGGTTATACTCGTACTACCTTGACATGCTGAAAAATGAGGCTTTTTACATTCTCATCAGAAATGAGAAGGCTTCATGTGAAAAATGACTTTCGAAGTTTTTATTAAATCTTTACGTTTTGAGACCCCCTAAGTCAGAAAAAAACGGTTTTTACAAAAGTGTCTGTCTGTCTGTAGCTCATTATACTCGATAACTCTCGGCAGAATAATCGGCTTGAATTGAGCTTTGGTATACTTTTTCGGAAACGAAAAAGTAAGGACTAGTTCGTCAGCAAACCTCATCCGACAAAAATGGTTAAAATAGAAGCATTTTTTGTTTTTGAAAAAAACTTATGAAAAAATCCAACATTCCAATACTGAATACACAAAAAAATTTTAGGGAATAAAATTGGTCGTCCAGAAAATTTCAGAAATTTTCCTTTGACATTACTTATGATGAGTTATATAAAAATTAATTATGTTAAGTTTTACACCTCAGGCAGGACTGCTCATTCAGATATTGCAGAAAGTATATTTTTTTATTATTTTGCGTTGATTTTCATTCGCAACTGCCCTAAGAAATGTATTATTTCAATAAATGTATATTAATAGAATTTCTGATATGCATTGATACTGAAACGTACTTATTTTCATTTGTAATTATAAAAGTGTATAGATGAACATCTTTAATGGATTGTCCATTTTTAATGGACTTGTTATTATAATATACCAATTTCTTATTTTTTTAACTGTTTAAAATACTTATTAATGACGCATACAGATGGAAAGGTGTTCAATATTATAACGGATACAAAATCGATGCGAACCTGCCCTATCTGCCACGCAACTCCTAAGCTCTTTAACAAACTTCCCACTATACAGTATGCAATCTTCTTTTCAAATCTGAATTTATTAGTGTATAGAATCAGTACTCTGTATGTGTGGATACGTTTTTTTGAATTGTGCTTGCATATCTTCTCTATATTAAAAATAAAAGCTTGCAGATGAGAACTGAGATTCAAAAGAGAGAGTTTACAAAACGGAAAAGTGAAATATAAAAAATTCTTTGGGAAAAATTAGGACTGGCAGTGAAGAATTTCAAGAGGACTTAACTGGTAACTCAGAAGTCTTCTCTCTTTTAGATGAACAAGAAATGTCTTCAGACATTGAAGTCGAAAAGAGTTAGATTGCTCCTAATTCTTTCCGCATGAAGGGTAACTATAAGAGGCGAGGGGACTCACATCAAAAATCACCCCGAGTTCTTAAAAGCGAGGAGACTGATATCAAAAAGCACCCCGAATTGAGAGAGGTAAGGAATTCACATCACAAAGGACCCCGATTTTTGAGAGGCAAGGGAACTCACGTTTACCAACAAACAATTAGACTCAGAGATCCTTGAAACACTTTAAAACTAATTTTTATGAGAAACGAATATTTACAAATTTTCAAGGCCACATTGGATTTGCTATTTTCAACTTCAAAGTTTTTAAAACGGATTTAGAATCAGAGGCTTAAAAAATCATTAAAAAATAAGTTTTAAACAGAACGGATAATTTTTACAAATGTTGGACGCCATATTGAATCACCTGGACCAACTAAGGATGGCCACTACGGGAGCGATCGACGATGTAAAAGCAACACCCAGCTGTAAGGACCTCCTCTTGGAAGTTCTATGGAGTAAATGAGTATCCCACGGACTCGGCCCAGAGGACCGAGGAGTGTTCCTTGCTTTAAGCGACCTCGAAGGTATGATAATTTATTAACTTGAAAATTTGTATGCTTATAATAGTAATTTGAAACTTTGTTGTAATATTTTTCATTATCAAAAATAATGATTTTTAAGGCCGTTATAGAGAATCTCCGGGAGCCCCTCTAAAGAAGGTGTTTTCGGTATACACAATATATCGTGACTGGATTATCTAAAATCAAAAAACCAAAAATATTTTGTTAATATATTGTATTATCTCGTAATTAATAGAAGGAATAAGCAAAATATTAATTTTTCACAAAATGGCGACTACTAAAAAAAAACATTATTTTTTAATAAAATTTTACCCTAAAATTGTTTATAAAATGGAAAATATTTATTGGTTAGAAGAAACCTTCGATGAATCACTAAAAAATATATTTATAAAGCTTGTGTGAAAATTTGAGACCGATCGGTTCAGCCGTTCCCGAGAAATCGTGTACACCGACTTTAAAAACATAGTTTTGATAAAAAACGCGTTCAAAGTTTAAAAAGCATTTTACACATAGTAAAAAAAAAATTTTTTTTAACTCACACCGAGTCATCTATTCTAGGGCAATATAATATTCCCTCCATTCCTTCGGCAGCCTCTAGTAATTCAATCTGGTGCTGTCTGCAGACCATTCTTTCCTCTCGTGTGCTCTCCTGCGCTCGGCGGTCAGATATCGTGACGCGCTCCGCATCCTCTTTTTGGGCATATAAATACGCATTGGGCCCCAGTGACAGTCCCATTGCACTCATATAATATAAAAGTGATGCAGTACCTTCGTTGAACATACTGGTAGCGATGTATGCAGCCATTTCAACAATTTTTTAACCGCACGGAACGACTTTTAGAGTGATTTTCCAGATCAGCTGATTGTAACTTTCATTATTATTTTATGTGAAGCCACCGACACATCTTTCTAATAATTTGTCATTGCTGAGATCTGTGTAGATTGAACGTAAAGCCTCAGCAACATCCTCTGTGAATGGCTGATAATCGTGTTTGAATTCGGAAAATCCATTCGCAGCTGTTGCCCGCTGCCAACAGCTCCGCCTACTTTCAAATGCACCGAGGCGTCTTAACAAATGTACGTGTAACTCCGAGAAGATTTGTCAGATCGACATAAAATTTTGTGTGTACAAACTTGAATATATGCACATTAGGAAAATGAATTTAAAAAATCGATTTTTTGAAAATCCTGACTGCGTATAACCCCTTAAACTGACATTGTATTCAAGTTCGATGCAAGAGACTGTGCAAGATTGGAGAGTCTCAGACGAAAAATCATTTTCAAACCACAGACATACTACTATCAAGTTAGCATCAACTTTGGGGGGGGGGGGGGGGGGAGAGAGTGGAAACTTAACCCAAGAGAAACTGCTTTGGACTCCTACAAGAATTTGTTAGGTCGGATGGTCAACTTTCCAAGAAGATATGGAACGGAGGATGAATTAGAACTGCAGATTTTCTGCAGAGGGTGATCACTTCCTCATATGAAAACAACTGTCAATTGAAAGAGACTATCCCGCAAAAAGGTGCCAGGTGATAGAATGCGCACTTAGAGAGTCGACGACGGAAGGTGACAAGACTCTTTAAACAGGCAAAAAGAACGTGGACTCACAAAGGTGGGAAAAGTAATATTGAGCCTGTCGGGAATATAAAATCGCAGTACAGAGTGCTAGGAAATCCAGCTGGGAAGGCTTTTTTGGACCCCGAAGACATCAGTGCATTCCCTGTCCGAGAAACCCTGGACTTCTGGAAAAGGACAGATCTAGAGCAGCAAAGCATTTGGAACATGTGGGGGAGGTACAATGAGTCTAGAACCTCAGTGGCGGAGAATTTCTTGGTAGTCCACCCCTTTAGAATGTAATGTAATGCAATATAGACGTAATAAGTGCCTTTAAAGAATTGAAGAGCATAAAATATTGCGTGAACTAAAAAGAAACATCTTTCTTACTCTAATGTTTTCCTAATTATAGTGAGTGATATTTCAGGTTCAACATGCAAACAAGTTACCTTCTACTTATAATTAGGCCCTGAAAATGCATAAAGGTTATTTTATAAATAATTAAATATTTGCAATAAATCATTTAAACATTTGATAACAAGTGATATTTTCCTTCATTTTCTCGACTATTTTTTTTGGTCAAAAAGATTCTGCAAAGCTAAAATTATAATATATTTTTCAATGACAAATGAAGGGATATTTATGATAAATAAACATTAATTAATTTGCTTTTCAATAAATTAAGATGAATTAAAAGATTAAAATGAATTAATAAAACCAGAAATGTGTGTAACGAATTAAAATTGAAAAGGAAATGTTGTTAAAATTGTATTTAATACTATACATAAGAATTTTTTATAAATAATTTGTCATTAAAAAATATAATTTTAACTTTACAGAATCTTGTTGACTAAAAAAATAGTCGAAAACACGAAGAAAGAGATCACCTGTTATCAATTGTTCAAATAGTTTATTGCAAACATTTAATTATTCATAAAATAAAATTTATACATTTTTAGAACTTAATTATAAGTTGAAAGTAACTTGTTTGCATGTGAAACCTCAAATATCAGTCATGTTGTGTACTAGAGCATCACTGTGACATCAACCACAAAAATAGGGTTACTAATAAAAGCTCATATCTCGCGAACTGTTGACATTAAGGTGGCTTGAGCGTTTGGTGTCGTATGAAGTGAGGGGCACCGTGGGGGCACGTGTTACATGAATGCTCATTGCTACTTATTTTTTTAATAATCATATGTATTATAGTAATATCTGAGTAGAAGGGTAAGAAATCGCTGAAATGTCCCCGGAAAAAAGCGATAGTAAAAAATTATTAGTTTCACCTTGAGGCGATTTCTATATTCTGTACCTTTTTCGCAATTTTCTCTTGATTGAAGTCGTCAACCCTTCGTTTTTATAATACTAATAGATTCCTCGAAATCGAAAGTACTATTATATATTTGATTTATGGGGACTTGTGTTTTGTTCCGGAGTTTCGCCGATTTTGACGAGGAATCCCATAAGACTACGTGTTAAACTGACATTTTTTTGGTAGCGATTTTTTCGGCAATGACATCGTCAACCACGGTATTTTTTTTTTCCAAGTGAATCTAGCATATTTTATTAAGATAATCTCTAAGTTTCAGAGCAGTCTGTAATTTTTTTCAAAAACGATCAAGCCACCTTAAACAACTCTTTTTACATTTCCATCATCAATAAGAAGGTATTGGTTTCATGTGAAAAATGACTTTCGAAGTGTTTATAAAATCTTTACGTTTTGAGACCCCATAAGTTAGAAAAAACGATTTTTACGAAATTGTCTGTCTCTCTATGTTAGTAGTGGGAGTAGTAGGTCGTGTCCACGATAACTCTCGATTTGAATTCAGTTTTGGCATACTTTATCGGAGCCCAAAAAGTAAGAACAAGTTTGATAAGCAGCCACATCCGACCAATATTGTGAAAATAAGAGCATTTTTTGTGTTTTTGAATGAACAAATTTGAAAAAATAAAAAATTACAATATTGGTTTCTGATAGTGCTAATAATATTTTCCAATTATCCTTCTAAAATTTTTCGATGAAACCAAAATTAGGAAAGTTACAGTATGTTAAAACTTTAAAAAAGTCATTATCAAAATTCCATTTTCCAGATAAACTATAGGTGATACAAAATTTTTTACTACAGAATAATCTACAAATTTGAATCGCAACACTTTTTATAAGATGCATGTATTTTATTTTAGTTTAAAAAAATACTATTGAAAATCGAAAATTCAATTTTTTAATCAGAATGTGAAATATGAAAAAAATGTAGGAATGCAAAATTGTTCGCTGCAATAAGGTCTACACATTTTGTTTAACACAGTTTCCGATGAAATGTATATTTTTCATTTCAATTCATATTAATATACGATTAAAACTCAATTTTTCAACCAAAATATGTGAGATACGAAAAAGCGTTAAATTGCGAAATCGTTTCCTTCAATAAAGTCTACGAAATTTTTTCCTTTTTGGGATATTTGGAAGAATTTGGAAGAGATGTCATGGGTGAGCAGATCGGGAGATGAACCTACCGCCTGATCTCGGAGCTCGCCACCTGGTTGAATAGGAAGCACGGGGAAGCTCACTACTGACACGATGGTCGCTCTGATGCCCCAGTCTGAACGGATCTGGACGCTCATCAATTCATTCGTCACACTAGTGATGAAGACGAGAGAACTCGATGGGCGTCGGGAGCGAAACAACGGGGAGGGCCAGTAGAAATCGCATCGGGGCCTGCACCCTTGGTCGCGAGTTCCGGGCGGACTGGGCTGCCGCATCGGTTAAGGGATTCTGCAAGAGGCTACTTTTATTAATAGGGAGATGATTCGTAATGCTGTAACTCATTTTTACAATCGCATAGCTTTTTGTCAAGAAGCTCAAGGTTTTTAGTTCGAACATCTTCACTGAAGCGTGAGAGGCAAGGGGACTCAGGCTAATCAAACACCCCGAAACGTGAGATGCAAGGGGGCTCACGCTAATCAAGCACCCCAAAGGGAACAGCATTTACTACATCCACGTCGTTGTTCCTGGGTAATGCTAAACGTAAACGTAATCTGCTTGGAAAAAATCTTGAAAAAACCTTGAAGATCATCACCAAGATCAATACAGAGCTCACCAATGAATTTCTCGTTGAAGTTTACTTCAGGAATTACACTGACCTCTTGGAAAACTTTGTTAATTTCAAATAACTTTCAACTGACCTGGAACGTTACAATTGACCTATGACTTGGGTACGTATCTGAACGTAGAATTTTCCGCTCTATCGATTGCAGATGTAAAAAAAGGGGGTTTCCATTTAAAAAAACAAAGTTGACCTTGAAAAAGCCATGCAGGTCATCTTCAAGGTCTAAATGAAGGTCACCATTGAATTCCTCGTTGAAATTTACTTCAAGAATGACCTTCACTTTTTTGAAAAATATTTTACCTGAGGAAATATCCAACCGTCCCGGGACTTTTTAGACACCCTGTATAGTATAGTGTGAATTTTTCACATTGCATTGATATGTATAATATAATTAGGCATTTCCATATTTACAATTAATACTTTTAAAAAGTAAGAATTAGAATGGACAATGTAATAAATTAGTATTTGAACTAAAGAATTTGGGATTGAGATATATTGTAAGTGATCTCTATGAAATGACAGAAAAAATAATTCTATGTATGAACAGTTGAAGTAATATAGAATGACAGGGGTTTACAAAAGTTGAACATGGTAAATATGGATAGATAAAAAAAGGGTCGAAACTATAGCTTTCTTTAATTTAGAATAGTATGAATCAGAAAGGACATCAAAGATTAGCATTGACAATGTTAAAATTTCTGAGTGTTTCCGATAATAGCCAAACGCTACGAATGCTTGAGGCTTAATAATAAGTCTCATTCCTGCAAATTAATGTTCCAAATTCCTGTGGATTCGAATATGAAGAGTGAATTTTCCATGTCCATGTCATCAAAAATGGCTTTATTGTTTTTCAAAGTATTCTCCTTTATGATCTATACACTTTTCAATGCGTTCGAACATTTCTTAAGCATTTGTTTGCACCAATCGACTCTTGCATCTTTTTGAGCTATTGTCAAATTATGTGGGATCCAACGAGAACAAATCTTTTTGACGGCTAAATGTTCATGCAATATTTTATATATGCTGGTGGAACTAATGCCTAAGGTTGCCTCAATCTCACAGTATGTGTAATGACGATCTTGCATTATCAGTTTTTGCGCAGCATTAATGTTTTCTGGCCCAACAACTGATTTTGGACGATGTTTACGAAATTAGTCGGTAAGTGAATGGCGGCCACGATTAAACTCGTTATATCAGCGTTTCACAATAACATACACTACCGTCAGAAATTGTGAGCACGGTGCTTGTGAGCGCTATTGAAAATCACTGCTGACTTTGAACCACGATATCTCGGTGAAAAAAAGAGATAGGGCATTTTTAAAAATACAGTTGTAAAGCTTATGAAATTCCACGTCGAGTGATGCTCAATAAATATTTTGTTGACTTTCTGAAAATAATACAGCACGTGAGGAGTTAAAAAAAAAATTCAAGATTTTCTCAAATTCTCTACCTCAACTTTAACCTTTTGCATGACCTAGGTTAATTTTTTTCAAAATCTGAAAATTATACTAAATAGAGTCTAGAATCTTATCTTTAATTTAAGCCAAGAAAACTTGAAAAATATTCATGGGTACCCGAGATACGATTAAAAATGTTCAATTGTATCTAAGTTGAATTTTAATCGACGATCACGGTTCTCGGCCGGTTTGTTGCTCCCCCGCTTAGTTGAGGCAGGACCGAATAGGCCACGCACAAAGGTGGCGCTTAAGTGGAGCCCTCTTGTATGTATTTTTGATTCTGTTCATTAGTAGTTTTTATTTCTAATTATTCTAAATTTCAAAAAATATTTATTGTCATTTGTGATTATTAAAAATTATTTAAATCCAATATTATCCCCATATTAACGAATAGAACATTGATATGTAAACATGTTTTATTTCTTAAAATTCTTATAAATTACAACATTAATAAAAATTTTAATAGTCATTGTAAATATCAACTAAGAATGAAAGGATAGGAAATAAAGGAAACACGTTCTTGGATCAAAGAACATATAAGAGAGCTCCACTTAACCGCCACCTTTGTGCGTGGCCTATTCGGTCCTGCCTCAACTAAGCGGGGGAGCAACAAACCGGCCGAGAACCGTGATCGTCGATTAAAATTCAACTCAGATACAATTGAACATTTTTAATCGTATCTCGGGTACCCATGAATATTTTTCAAGTTTTCTTGGCTTAAATTAAAGATAAGATTCTAGACTCTATTTAGTATAATTTTCAGATTTTGAAAAAAATTAACCTAGGTCATGCAAAAGGTTAAAGTTGAGGCAGAGAATTTGAGAAAATCTTGAATTTTTTTTTAACTCCTCACGTGCTGTATTATTTTCAGAAAGTCAACAAAATATTTATTGAGCATCACTCGACGTGGATTTTTATAAGCTTTCCAACTCCTCACGTGCTGTATTATTTTCAGAAAGTCAACAAAATATTTATTGAGCATCACTCGACGTGGATTTTTATAAGCTTTCCAACTGTATTTTTAAAAATGCCCAATCTCTTTTTTTCACCGAGTTATCGTGGTTTAAAGTCAGCAGTGATTTTCAATAGCATGACATGCACCGTGCGCACAATTTCCGACGGTAGTGTAGGATGGGGCTTCATCGCCAAAAGTGGAAATAAGTTGATCGATGTATTCTTGTCTTGATAATTTACGTCGAAAATCGTAATAAATGATCGCACGAAAATGTTCACGAGTTAATTCCATTTTTTTCTGAGACACAATTTTCAAGTCACTGTAAACAACACAAATAACGCTCAAATGACAAAACGTTTCAAAGGTGGCTATGGTAAAAAATGTCAAACTTTCCAGTGCAAATGTCAGATGGCACCTGAGAACACTCAGAGTTGCCAAGGCTCAAAATATAAATAGTATTGTAACCTCTTCACTACTCTCGATCCTTAACAGCTTAACATATTTCGAATTTACCTTTTACAACGAAATTCAAAAAAATTTGTTTTGCTTCTCTCTTACAGTATACTTTTCAGCGAAAAAAGAGTTTGTTCCGTCACAGGCACAAGGTGGCCACCATTTTATAAAAATTTTATATTCCGGCTCTCTCCGGTGAAAATTCATGATTTCTGCTGGTTTTGAGAAAAAAGTACTTTCATTGTGAAACTTAGTTTTATTTTTTACATATATATGATCACTTGCGGAAATTGGTCATCAGAATAAGTAATACTATTTGCAAGAAATTCATTGATTTTGAGTCATAACAAGAAGGATAAAGAAATTTTATATTTAATAATGAAGATATATGCTGACTTTGATAGTTGGCTTTAGGGTCAAAGGTTAACAAAAACAATGTTTTACGTAATGAGACAAGTCCAGAATATAACTATATTTAATATATTTTAATATATTATTTTACTTTCATATTTATGAACGTCAATGATTGTCATTAGGGTCTTTATTAATATAAAAACACAGTTACAATCTCATATAATTGAAATAATCACAGTTTCGAGTAACTTTTTTCAGGTGATTAACAGTTTATACATTAATTACTATTAGGCAGTCCCGATAAATACAAAATCACATATTGTTATACATTAAATCAGTCTTCAGCAGTCTTCAGTTGAATATAATAAATCAATCTCCATTTCAATCAAATCAGCTTCCTTTTGTGCGTCTGCTAAAACTATTATTTGCTTGGCCTTTAGCTTCTTCTTTTTTTCAGCATTACATTTCACTATTTTTTTTGCTTCCAATGCAGCCTTTTCACTCTCTCGTTTCTTTTTCAGATTGTCTTGATGAACTGCATGTGCATCTCAAAAATGATGAATCAAGTTTTTCGTGAATTCAAATTATTCTATTAAATTACCTACTCCAATTTTATTTTACGGAAAATTTCCTAACTCTTAAAACACTTTTCTCACAGAGTAAGCGACTACGTGCTAAAATCCGATGCTCAAACCGCTCGAAAATAATCTATGTGTACACTTTGTCAAGGTAAATATCCGCTTTGTTTAATAAATTATTGAATACCTTTGTGCAAGAAAGAATTTTAGGCAATGAAAGTTCTAAACCGAACTTGATGCAAAATTATTTTTAAGAAATGTGCCTTATAAGGCATTGGTGAATTTATTGATAAGCTAAATTTACCTATTATTACGTCCCGGCTTAAAATTTCGAGTTGAATCCCGATCAAAACCGGGTAGAAGTTGGGACAATATTTTTATCCAATTTCTACATAGGCCTAGTTGGGGAATTTGTGAGGCTCCTACTCGGATTTTACCCGAATTGTATCTATTTGTTACACAAACCCCCAGGTACAAAATTTCCATCATTTATTTATTAATTTAGGTACCGCACTACGAAGTTTGTTACAATTCAGAAAGGTCATGTCAGCCAACCTAGGAAAAATTTCGTATTTACTAATGGCGCGAAATTCAAAGTTTGAATTTAAAAAAAAACTATAAAACGAAATAATTTGAAACAAATTGTACTAATAATTTGTCTTAAATATTTTTCAACGCAAGAATAAATAAAACAAATCAAATTTATTGGACTAAACCCGAAGATGAAATAAATTATTATTGAAAAGGAATGAAAATTTAATTATGTAATTTTTTTCAACTCAAACTTTGAATTTTGCGCCATTAGTAAATACGCCATTTTTCCTAAGTTGGCTACATTGCTTGTCGTGATACGCAGTCAACTTCGTAGTGCGGTGCCTAAACTGAAGTTTAACCCTGGGTACAAACCCACTGAAAAGAATTTGCTAGTGTCACACTTAATACCAGTTCTTAATTTATCATTTTACATACAAATCCATTTAATTTCTATTATTCTTTTGGAATGTTTTAACCCTAGGTTTAACCATCCTGAATGAAGTTTAAGAAAATATGGCTCAAACACAGTTCGAGGATTGAAAACAAATTACATACAGGTATCAAACGATGTAAACAAATTTACTACACATAAAAATTAGTAAGTAAACAACGCACCTGAAATTCTGCTCTATCTAATTCCCATTGAGATCTTTCAAGTTCGAAACGAGCCCATTCGTGTTGAATGAAGTGTAGTATACCAGGCATTGAGTACTGTGGTCTCTGATCTTTAACCACTTCCTTCAAATTAGTACTGCCATTATCACTACCTTGATGCTTATTATTTGACAGTAAAATATTTCCACCACCAGATAACTGTCCGTTGTAGTTCTGCGAAGAAGTGGAGCTATCCTCCATTGTGGAAGTGCAAAACAGACTAGGTACCTTCATCTCATGAGATGAGACGTTATACACCATTATGCATTACACTTTAAGGCACGGACTCATGAAAGTAGTAGACGACAGAGCCCATAGATTCTTTTACACCTTCTGTTGATTGGTTGTTGACTGTTCTGAATAGTTACAGTAATGGTGCATTTATACCTCTGTCTGCCTGACCGGTGCGGACAGAGAATACATAAGAGCAAAAAAGACAGACGTTTTTTTTTGTCCAATTTTACACTGTCTGTCTCCCGTACTCTCATGTATTTGGTGTCCGCACCGGTCAGGCAGACAGAGGTATAAATGCACCATAAGGGTGCAGTCCCAAGTCTGCGTTTTTGCGTAGCGTAAAGCAGCCTCCTGTATCGTGCCACCAAATGCATAAGAAAAAAATTACGTGAAAGTTGACTGCCGCCGGTGGCGGCGCTGACTGTTCATAGGCCCTAAATTCAAAAAAATGCATGGGAAAGAGCATAAAAAATTAATTTTCTCCTAATAAAAACTATTTTATCCCATTTTCTTATACATGACAATAATCTAATAAGATCTTCATATTTTTCACAAAAATTTATTCTCTTCGAAAAGGTTAAGAAATTCACTTTAGGCAGAAAATCTAATTTCTAAATTCTGGCGGAAATTGCATTATTTGTGTCATGTTATTTATTTTATTATTGTTTTGCGTTCATTTAAATATTAATACTAATAATTAACGTCGTTATAATAAAATTGGATTATTTTTCATATTGTATAACACATATATAATATAACATATAACAAAAACATAATACATATACATACTATATATTACTACTGTAATTAAATGAAACTCCTTTTCAAAAAAAAACATTTCAAAAATACTGTTTGGAATTTGGAGTAAAATTTGTTAATATTATACTATGAAATATATTAATAATAGTTTTAAAACAAATTGCACTTAGATTATTGTATAAATAACATCGAGTAAAAGTGATTTTTTAATTGACTGGAGTTTATCTAATAAAAGTAATTCTTTAATAACTTATATTAACGTCTAATTTTTTTGTTTAGATGATGCGGTGTTCCCATCCATTTTGAACATGTCATAAATATAATATTTGGTATGCGAGCACATTATTAAGTTAGGCCTCAGTCAGCTTTGCTGCCTTTTTCTTTTCAAGATTGGCCTTCTTTATATCAGCCATCTTAATTTTGGCGAATTGCCGCATTCGATTTTGTAAATAATAAGTAATTACATACGCGTAAACATCGCTTGCGTGTTTCGAGCAAGGATGCTCTAATTGCTTTTCAGTTACATCTCTTACAACTAACTCGAAAGCATTACTTCGGTTGCAGTGTTTCGCAAAAGACGTTTCAATTTTTGTCAAAAAATTGAAAAGACGAACATGAGGATGTTGGATTCCAAATTGATTTTCCTGATCAAGAGTGATAATCCTGGTAGTAGGATATCCTTCTATTCGTACCTGAGTCTTGTCAGAGAAAAAAATTTCAAAGCGACAAACTTCACATGTAGTGAAGTTTCTTAAATTTTTGCATACCTGACCGGTAAAAAAATATTTCAGACACTCAACGACTGGAGGCAGATCATAATCATGATCTGACGCATTCGTGAAGTCACTGAAATCGGCGTCCTCTTGATTGATGAGAACATTGAGTTTCTTCTTGATCTCGTCTACGACTGAAGATTTTTTTTCTGATATAAAAATTTCTTTTAACTTGGACATTGACATTAAAGGTTGGAAAGAGGTTTTTTCAGGAATGGAGCAGTTCCCCGTACGAGGAGGTTTCAGGACACTGAAGAAAGTCAGGATCTTATAAATCTGAAGGAACATTGGTGTAGCTGGATGATCATTAGTTCCTCCAGGTAATCGAATAGTACCGAAGAATCTCTAAACAAAATAATGACAAGGAAATGAGAGATTATAAAAATTTGGGAACGGAGGAAGAAAATTATTTCCTGAATTAAATTTAAAAAATAATTTATTTTTACAACTATGCCTGGAAATTCCTGGACTCCAAAATGAACAACTTGTAATACGCGAATTGTAAAATATAAAAACTCGTAAATTTCACATTTTTTCCTAATAATAATTTTTGAATTCGTAGTAAGTGCTTGTCCTAGTCACTGATGTATATAAAAATTTAATAAGATTTGTAAAAATTCGTACTTAAAAAATTGAAATAGAAAATATTCACAGTACTGTCGTATATAAAAATTTGCAGGCATGATAATTGATTAAGAAAAATCGTGACAATAGTCGTATTATATTTTCAAAAATGAAGGACTTTTTAAAATTTGCAGAACGTCAAAAATATGGGCATTGATTTTCCTACGTGCGATTCAATTACCTCAAGAAAGTCTTGGTTGATTCTTCCTGTGAAGACAGCTTCCATCCTTAAGTCCTGCAGTAAATACTTAGATAAATCCAAAGTTGACTTTAAAGTCATTCTTTGTCCTTCTGCTGTCTGTGAAGCGAGAAAATTATCTGCAGTGAGAGACCCATTCTTGACTCTTCCCTCCCATTCATTTAACCAAACTAAACTGTTCTCTAACACCTAAAAAAAGGTAAAAGCAACATGTTAGAAGATCAAATTCTTAATGAGATAACTAATAATATATATAAATATATGATTGTTTGATATAAAAGAAACACCTTCATGTCATCACAATCAAGTGTAAGGCCTCTTGTCGTCAAGGTCCTGTTCAATGCATCGAACATGTCATTCAGCGTCTCACAAAAAACTGCAGTGGATTCAGAAAACTTAAGATCGGCCTCGTAGTCTCGATAGAAACTAAATATCTATTTAGTTGGCACTAAATATCTGTGCCAACCATGAATTAATATTACAAACCTTGTAATTGCAATTCATAGAAATATAGAAAAGGTATCCAGAGCAGTTACCTGAAGAGCAAGAGCTACTCGCATTTTCAGCATGCTTTTATTTGCAATGTTGATATGGTCATCGGTGATGTTTGGACATATTCTTAGGGATATTGGTTGCTGTTTGTCGAGATCGTGCATGATTTTAAAATACGCCCATTGTATTTCAGGGTGCTCTGGGTGAATCTGTAATTATTCTTTTATTAATCTTACAGGAAGAATGTTTTTTTCTTTTTAAGTTTTTAAATTGTGTTGGTCACTTGTCTTACCTTTAATTTTCCAGCATTTGCCAGACGATTCCGGATGCACTTCATTAGGTGAGGAGTGTCCCAGAAAAAGAAAACCTTTCTTTTGTCGTCCAGAGGATGCTGAAAATAATTCTTAAAGGCATCCATTTTTCCGCAACAACCCATTACGTTCCACATTTTCCGATTAGGTCCACCTCCATCCGAAATTACTCCGTGTATTTTGGCTCCGGCATTTTCCAGTAACACGATTGCTTGAACAACTATTTTCGCTAATTTATCGCCAGACATTGGTCCATTGGAAGTGAATACTGCGATCGGTTGTGAGTAGTCTTCATACAGTGGGTGGAACATCAGCACTAAGGCATGATCAGCCATTTGTGTATTGATATCTTGGGGTGCATTGTCACCAAGGTCAGCTACTCCTTTCATGGTCATAGTTTTTTGATCCAGTAGTAGATTCTTCCTAGTAGACATTTCGTCCACATAGACAATCCATATGTGCCAGATAACTGTAAAAATGTTGTTTATATATTTAATAAGTCAATTTAAAATTTTATTATCAATTTTTAGTCAATTTTGTTATCTATGAGTAATTTATTTTAGCTTAATTAAATTCTATTAAAGTTGGATAGTTATTAAAACTTAATTTCGAATACTTCGTTCACAAGGAACAGGCAATATTCCAAGATCTCTTATCAAGCGGTATGTGGCTGGCGAACGCATATGCAGAAGAACGCATAAAATAATCCAATCGTCGGAATATCTACGACCTTTCGGATCTTTTGCTTTTGAAGCCTTCAGGATCTGTTGTATAGCTAACTTCTCATTCTTGGAAATATTTTGCTTGTCAATCAAATCATTCAAAGCGTTTTCTGATACGCCTATAATTTTATTTTGATATCGATGCACAACGTTTTTCAGCAAGCGAATATTTACTTTGGCTCGTTCAATTGTCCTTCCTTTGTAGTCGAGTTGCCTTTTTAATTTTAACAATTTAGCCTTCTTTCTTGGACTTAAATCATTAATTCTAAGATAATTTTTATTCTTGTTTTGCTGTCTTCGAATTATTTTTTTCTCTTGAACAATATCTTCTGGCTAAAAATGCTTTTCACAAATCGCATGACCTGCTTTTAATTTGATGTCATCCCGAAGGATAGCAAATTGCCATAATTTTATCGTATTTTCATCCTTCGGTACAATGAAAAAACGAACTTTTTCAGAGCAAGACTTATATCCGGATTTGCACCCAAAACACACACATTTCACCATTTTTTTAAAAATTTGTTTCTAAACTCACGAACTTTATCTCACTACCGTTCAAGAACTCAAAAATTTGAAAATTCACAGAGAAAAGCTTAAAAAACTATGTTTTGTAATGTGATTTTCGTGTAAGTCGGCCCAATGAACAGTCAGCGCCACCATGGCAGCCGTCACAATTCATGTCATTTGCAACTCAGAGATGCAGGGGGCTGGCGTAAAGCAGAAAATAGGAGTGAAAGAGAGAGATAGACATACTGCTCTCTTTCTCTCACATTATTTTCTGTTTTACGCCGCGTAAAAACCATAGAGATATTTAAGATACAGTAGTCATGATATAGGCGTGCATGCAAGCAGGAGCGTCCGGTCTCTAGAAAGAGAGAAAAGATGCATTTAGTATAGCTGTCTTTGTCTACTGGTGCATGCGCGTTGACAGAGATGAGTTGGGTGATTGCTAAAGTAATTGCACGAAGTAGTATAAGGAGACCCCACTCGCGAAAAATTTGAACGCGTGGATTTATTCTTAGAAAACAATATTAATATTGATTTTTCGTGTAATTGCATGAAGTCACATTAAATTAAATTAAACAAACGAATTATACGATGAATTTAGCGGCCACAAAAGTCGTTGTTTCTGGAGTGAAATGCGGCCGGGAGGACCGTACTTTCGGCTAGGAGATCAAGAAAAAATAGTTGCAATAGCACAAAAATTAAATACAGATCAATGTACTTCACATTACAGATTTATAAAATAATTAAACATACTGACCGTGCTAGGGCAAAAGAAGTGACGTTTCTCCAGTCTGTCTTCTTTTTCTTTTTTCTTCTTTCCAACATAGCGCGTGGATGCGCAACCATCAGTAAAACAATAGACCATATTATCTTGCACGCACTTGTTTATTAATATATTTAAAACTTCTCGCACATGTATGGCAATGACTGGTAATTTTTGTTTGTACAAATCACGCTTACATTATTATGAGCGCCGACATTTTTGAAACTTGTATTGCAACGCTTTTCCGCAAGCGGCGCAACGAACGATGCAAACTACAGTAAAACCTATCGTAGCCGACACTCTCCTAACGAACATCCCACTCTGACGCTTCACATTATTGGTCGAGAAATGTGCATGGTTAGGGCCGTCTTAAACACCGTCTTTGGAGGGTCCTCATATTTTTGTAAAACGTCTTAGTAATTTTTTTTTTCAATGAATATTTTAAATGAAATATTAATTTAATTAATGATTATATTTGAATTATAAATTTTAATTACAATTTAACTTCGAAAAATTGGAGAATTTTCATAACCATTTATATTTCAACTTATTAAGGTCTTAAATATGTATGCACAGTCGTGCAACATAACCTCAACTGTCATCTATACATTTTCCACTAAAAGCACTAAGTATTCCTTATAGTTTTTAATCGACTGAATTTATCCATGAAATTTTTAAATTATCAACAAAAAGAACTGATTATTTTTCAAATTAACTTTTACTCACCTTTTTGCACAAAAGTAAACACAAAAACTTTGTACAAGCCGGTAGACGTGTGTTACTAAATACAGGGGCACCTGTTGCCACAGCACTGAACCAAGCTAGTAATAAGTCCCTAGCAATTATCGCATGGCATTGGTACCCATCGTAGCCGAACTTGTCTCCCATATGTGTCGGCTACGATAGGTTTTACTGTAACTAAATCTGAATCTACGCGTCCAAATTTTCCAAAGGCTGCATAGGAGTGGGGTCTCCTTGTACTACTTCGTGGTCGTCATTGAGAATTGTGTATTTCTGTCGAAACCATGCAAAAGAGGCGCGAAGCAGACGACAATTTCAAATTTACGAAATATGTTATTTAAGAAACAACACTTTTTTTTCGATATTTTGGAAAAAATCTGCCTAAAATAATAATCTGAAATATCGTGTGAAATTTTATAAGCATTTGAACACTTCAAAAATAAACTTTCAGTAAAATTTGATGCCAATAAATGTTCCAAATTTGAATCAATATATATTTTCCTATTCAAATTTCCATACTTCTTATCAATTTTGTACATTTAAAAACTTTTTAGTTAGAGAGATATTTTCTATTAAGAAGAGAGAAACATAAAATTCAAGTTTAAAATTTACATTCTCAGTTTTATGTTAGAAATATTTTCATCTCACATTTTTGTAGCCTAAGCGCAGACTTTTCATTAAAAAAATGAAATGGTCTATGGAAAGGAAAAATTTTCTAACAGATGTGGATAAATTAAAAAGCTAAAATATGTGTTCAGTAATATCTTCATATGAATATGTAAATATTTATCGATATTAAATTTTACATAAAAGTTTTTGTCCGAAGTGTTTAAATCTTGTTACAGTATGACAAAATCATATGGACGAGTTCAATTTTTTTAATGGAATGTTTTGTAATTTTTAATTTGTCTGTTCTTCTGAAATTGGAGCAAGATTTGAACAGTAAACAACAAATTTTCCAATGGAATTCAAGGTCGATAAATGCTTAAAGTTTTATATTAAAATTTTAATTACCAAATTTTGAAGCTTTGTAACTATAACATTTTTTGGAATTTACATCTTCTACATGACAATTTGTCATGTAGCATTTATATATATATATAAATTACCATCGGAAATTACAGGTTGACCTGGAGTTTCAACTTTTCGATTTTTGCCATTCCCGCGCGCGTTTGCCTAGCTGTTAGAATTAATTGCACATAGATCGTCAAAGTAATCGGTTTTCTTCAACAATATATCGAAAGTAAATTGATAAAGCTATATGCTGGAATTTTTTTTTCGTTTAATTGTTGCTGAAATCTCACTCACATGCAGCCGACTTTGGGATTCAATAACTTCAGATTGGAAGGTCGAATTGAAGCGTTGAAAGCGCTGAAAGATTCATTTTGCAATTAATGTAAAAATTACAACCCCTTTGTAAATAATCGTTTGGATGTGTTAAAAAATAAAAACCACTCATCTAATCATTGAATATGATAGTTTTATACTTGCAGTATGTGTAAAAAAATCATGCTATGTGTGAACAAATTTTCCTGGTGTATATGTTAATTCTTAAAAGTTATGTTATTTTGAAAATTCTTAATAAACAATTACATTACTTGGTAACTAAAAGAGATATTGAACTCGAGTTTTCGGCATTCGAAAGGTAAAGAATTAAATATTTTAAAGGCAAAAAAACCATATAGATGTATTAATATTTTCAATTTTAAATGCACGTGCAAAAAATAGCTGCTTTTGGACTATTTTGTATTTATTGTTCGGCCGCTGTGGCGGAGGAAAATCAAATCTTTTAACTTCAAACCACAACATTTTGTAGAAAATTTTGTTCTCTACAACTTTGTTCTAATACAATTTCATCATAAAACTGATATTTTAAGAGTAAAATGAGAAAATGTATTTAAAAAATGGCCTATTTTCGCACTTTTGGCTTTGAACATTCGTTTTACAAAACGCACAAGGAAACTCGAGGCGCAAAACATGGTACGTCAATTACTATGACATTTTTGAGCGATTCCAATAAAAATCGCGGATCTTGCTCTCACATCCATGTATCCCAATTTTCCATCCTAATTCGACTGGACTAAGGGCTTATAACGTCCGCTTACAGTATATGTCATTAAAAATTGAACAAATCAATTTACAATCAAATTTCTTTTTCCAAAGAGAACTATTTTATGTTGTGTTAATATAATAAATAAGTACTTACATAAATTACAAATAAACGAAAGCACACATGAAGATTCAGTCTTATTCTTGAAAATGTCATTAAAATTAAAGCCTCAAAGATTGAGGGCTTCAATAATTTAAAATTACATTATAATACGGTGTGTAAGTACAATCCGATGAAGCAACGCAAACTGTAGGATAGAGAAACGAAGATACGATAAATTGAATTAAATTCACCAATGAAAAGTGTGATAAAACTTAAAAATCATATGCTAAATAATTTCATGGCAAATTCGATTAATATTCCTAATTTCAGCCTTAAAATTTATTGAAATATTAATATTTTTATTGATATAAATTGATTCAATAATTTTTCTTTAATGTTGTTTTATTGACCTTAAGACCGACGAAACCAAACCTATACGATATAATAATATAACGGTCGAAGAAATGGTCATCCGTTCTTTATAAAGGAAAAAAAACAAACAAAAATTCTGGCCTGTTGTTTACAAATTTCTAAGTTTTTCGTTCATTTTATCCGGTTTTCTATATACAGTGAATTCTACATATTTTTTCCAATTCGTGTTGTTGCTTACTGGACTTCTTCATTTTGAATTGCAAGCAATGAGATAATTTTTTGAGTTTCATTATTATCCTTATTTTAACTATCTTCTACATTTTTATCTTTTACGAAAATTTTGAATTAATCTTTTAATTTATGACACTGAAGAGGGCCCCCGCATATGTAGCCGAAATGTTTGCCTTCTCTCTTTTTTTGCGTTTTTTTATTGTAAGTAGCATTGATAATATTAATAGAAGAAAATAAAAAGAGGCTGACTTAATGACAAAAAAATGAGAAATTAACAAAAATTCTGTGAATTTTGGGTCAATATAATAGCAAACATGTCATCAAGCATGTCACTTTACAGTTATTACTCTTGTAGATCTTTATGTAGTAAGCCACTTTTTATCATAACTTTTATTCGTATCTCTTATAATTTAACTGAAAAATGGATATTGACTTTTTTCAAGTTTTAATATACTGTGACTTTCTTAATATTATTTTATTTGCAAAATATTATGAGGATTATTAGTAGAGCTTTACGAGAATTATCAGAAACCAGTCTTAAAATTTTTCATTTTTTCATAAAGTTTTTTTCAAAAACACAAAAAATGCTCCTATTTTGACAATTTTTGTCAGATGTAGCTGGTTAACGAACTTGTCCTTATTTTTTCAGCTGCGATAATGTATGCCAAAGCTCAATTCAATCCGACAATTTTTTTCTATCCAGAGTTTTTGAGTATATGAGCTATTACTACTCCAGACGGACAGACAGACAGACAGACAGACAGACAGACAGACAGACAGACACTTTCGTAAAAACCGTTTTTTCTGACTCAAGGGATCTCAAAACGTAAAGATTTCACGGAAATTCCGAAAATTATTTTTCACATAAAACCAAAACCTTAATTCTCATATGATGAGAATCTAAAAGACATCAAATTTAGATCTTTCTTAATAATATTAATAACTCTAAAATTAATTAACATTGTGAAAAGTCTGTAGTCTCATTTCAAAGGTAAGTTTTCATATTATTTTTCTAACTAAGATGTTTTTGGAATTTTTCTGCTAGATTCTGCTCTAGAATCAAACATGGTAATGAAAAATCATCAAATTTCAAATGATGATTGTACTACATTCATTTGAAGAATTAAAAAAATCCAAACTATCAATATTTTGTAAAAATTTCTAAATTTATTAAAATATGATATACATCGATTTTTAAAAACTTCTTGAAGAAGCTACATATTTTAAAAATTGCATGACTTTTTTGAATTCTGTTCAACCTCAAGATAGAATCCAGGAAAGAATTTCTAAAAATATTTTGATTATGTTAAGAAATCACTATGAAGACATACTGAAAAAAACCTTTTAAAATCGAAATCTAAATAAAAATTTCTTTTGTAATATCTTTCTATAAAATAAAACACTTTGGCGAAAGTTGAAACTCCAGGTCAATCTGCAATTTCCGATGGTAGTTTATATATATATATATATATACGAATTGTCATGTAAAAGATGTTAAATTCCAAAAAATTTTATTCAATGTACTTTATTTTCTAGTAAAGGTTTGTCGACTTAGCTTCATATCAAGAAAAGTTTGAGGTGTAAATTCACATATAATTTATGTACTTTCTTCGTAGTTTATCTTCAAAAATTAGATCTTAGGTAAAAAAAGATAATTTTGCTCCCAAATATAGAAAAATTATTATTGTAGAGATAATTTCAAAGAAAAGAGATTAATTTCCAAGAAAAATATTTGAAGCATTAGAAAAAATAAATTTAACAAATTTTATTGTTACCCCGACTTTTTTTCTTATCGTTTCATACCAAATTTTAAAAAAATGATGTGATTCAAATAAATCAAGAATTGTTTTTTCAGGCAAAAGACCTAATACAACCTAGCCGTTTCCATATTTCTAAAATGAATAAGTATTTACCAAATTCAGTAATTTTTTTACAAGAATTTTGTTTTGGGAAATTTATTTTTAATGGTTTCAGCCATTGAAGAATTTATTATAATTTCCATAAAATGGAAACGGTTGTTGTAGAAAGCCTTTTTCTTAAAAAAATTATCCGTGATTTCACAGGATTACATCATTTTTTTAAATTTGGCTCGAAGCGATAAGAAAAAAAGTCGGGGTAACAATAAAATTTGTTAAATTTATTTTTTCTAAAGCTTCAAATATTTTTCTTGGAAATTAATCTCTTTTCTTTGAAATGATCTCTTCAATAATAATATTGCTATTCTTGAAAAAAAATTTATCTATTTTTGCCTGAAGTCTAATTTTTGTGGATGAACTACCTTAAATCAGCAAACACTTCATTTACATTTATTTATCGAAATTTTCATACAAAAGATGTTACCTATTATGAAAATGTTCAAACCCTTCATTTTTGAAACTTGTATCTCATCTTGAATGATATCTTATTATAAAATATTCTCTACATAATTTTAAAAAAAATGCTGAAATCGATGTTTTGTTTCGAATCTTTAAGCATTTATTGACTTTAAATTTCATTAAAAAATTATTTTTCAAGTATTTAAATCATCTTAAAACTTCACAAAATCTTTTAGATACTTATTTCAGATCAATATTTTTCAAAGTAGATAGAAAAAAAGTGTAATTTTCTTAATGTTATATTCCGTAATTTTGAATTCTGTGTCTATTTCGCGCCTCCTTTGCATGAAGTTGAGAAAAATACAATTTCTGATTTTAACTCGACAACAGACAGCGTGAAATCGAAGCGAGTTAGTGGGGATACACTGACATGACGCGCTTCATTGTGTGTGCTCCCACAGAGGGATAGAACTATTGATTCCCATACGGAAATCTTACAATATTATACTTTCAATTTCATATACTGATATGTGGCTCCCGCATATTATTATAGCAGTGCGGACCTTTAATTTTAGTTCGAAAAAGCCACGGAAAAAGCTTTACGCAATTGGGGGCGCTGCAAAAATGATAAACAGTAGCTCTGTTTTACCCTTCAAGTAGTAGCATGAACCTTTCATTTTAGTTCCCAAGAGCATTTCGCAATAGGGCGGGCTGCGGAAAATCACTCGAAATTAAATACATTACTTTAGCAATCTCCCAACTCATCTCTGCCACAACCAAGAAGAAGAAGAGATAAGGTGAGGGTTAGATAAAACTTATGAGAACGAATTACGAATAGTAAAATAATAAACGACGCACTTAAAAAAAATCCATGGCCCTTTTCATTTATCATCAGAAAGTAAGTGCCCTCTCTCTCACATTTTATTTTATAATGTATGTTAACAATATTAAGTGCTCCGTAAAAGGTCATGAAACAATCTATATTAATACACGATTCAAAGTATCAAATCACCCTTAAATCGTCATCCGAACCAGTGCTCTAAGATCGTGAATGAATTTTACTCTCTCCATACCTTCCGTTTGGGAGCCGCAAATGCCGCAAGTTAATGATTATCAATGTCGACACAATTTCGTAAATGTCGAAAATTCTCGATTGTCGCTTTCAGTTTTTCGTTTATCTCGTCTGCTACTTCTGCTTTTTACTAGTCTTGCTTTTCTTTACAGCTTTTGCCAAATACTTGTTCTTTATACTCTATACTGCTTAGTGTTTAATTGTTACCATTTATTTCAGGATTGGTGTTTTCTGTGGATCATATAAAATGTAAGGATATTTTAATATACTAAAGAGGTTTGCAAAGTTTTAAAAAGTATATAATTTGAGGTTAGTTAAATAACTTTTCATTCTAAAAAGGTTAAATTTTTCAGTTTGATTTTACTTAAATTAATCAAAGGTATTGTAAATTTAAAATAATGAAGAATTATTATTTTTAAAAATTTTTTTATCATTACCACCATTTCTCCTATTAATACCTACTATCATATACTAAAATAATGATTTATAGGATGAACAAAATTTCTTCTTAAAATAATGCTTGGACGATTTTAGCAACTGAAAATTTCACTTTCAAATTTGGAAATGTTCGTGCTGTAGGAATGTTTCTTTCTGAAAAAATAAGCCACCATTTGTTAGAGTTTATTGAAAATTTTTAACTTTTTGCAGCTTGCATACATAAATACATACATGTTTCGTCATTTTGTGGGCCGAGCTATGGTTCCATCTTGTTTAAAACAGTTTGATGATGGAGGTTTAATTTATAAGTTATGTCATGACTGCTAATATGCTGATCTAGCTAAATTTTTTTGAGAATTCCATCAATTTTTTCCGTAATTGGCTGACCAGAGCGGGGCTTATCTTTGACATCGAAATTTCCAGAATGAAAGCGAGCAAACCATTGGGGTGCTGCTGATTTTGGTACAAGCACCTTCACCATAAACACCACAATTTGTTCACAAGCTTGCGATGTGTTGTCCCCTTTGTCGAAATGGTATTATACAATATAGCGAATTTCTATTTTATTCTAGTCCATTTTTGAACTTAAATAACTTTAGATACACTACACCGATTTAAATAAAATTTTGCGTGAAAAAAAGTTTTAAGTGTCACCTTTCAAACGTGCGTCTAGAGTTCTTAATGTGACTAGTGGTTACTGAGTTGAATTTGCTTTTAACTGCATCTGCTGAAAACGCCACGACTTTTTTCGACTAACTAATTTTACATTCTTAAGTAAATTTAATTGAAAATTTTATAGTACTTGCTTAAATCGAATATGCAACTTACAAAATTCAGATCGAAATTCACTGATCAATTTTAATGTAAATTATGAAATAATTTTTAAGAGTATTTGTGAAAGTATTTATCGAATCTTTAAATATGAATTTTCACTTTCCAAAATTGTGACATTTGAAAGCTACTCGTTTAGGCATTTGCCGCATTTTAGATCTAATTTGATTTATGGTCTGTAAAGATTTTTGTCCAGTAAATTAATTTTTTCAGGATTACATGATTTTGATGCAGAAGACTGAATGAAATTATCTAAGAACCACAAATATAATTCTTTCGAAGCAGGATATAAATCTTGTGTGAGTGTTCCAAGACTTCAAAATTTTGCATTACTTTTGCATTGCATTGCTTATATTGCTTATTATATTGCTTGTTCCGTGATAAATGTTCGGGGCAAATTGAAATTAGAGGTCAAACTGGTAATGGTCTAAATTACTTCACAGGAAAGCATTCTAGGGCGAAAAGTTTTAGACCCTTGGATCAAGGTAAAGGTCACCCCTAAGTACCTTACTTTAACCTCTAAAACTCGTATCTGAAACTTTTCCTCCTAAAATTTTTTTCTGAGAATTTCATTATTGTTATTCAGACCAATACAAGTTTTCACCCTCAATAACCAGCTTGGTGTGGTGTATTGTGAACTGTTAAAACCAAATAAAACCATCACAGGGGATTGGTATTGAACGCAATTGATGCATTTGCGCCTAGGAGAAACGGCCACAGTACCAATAGAAACACGATAAAGTTATCCTCCAGCATGACAATGCTTGGCCGCATGTCGCAAGACCGGTCAAGACATACTTGGTAACGCTGAAATGGGCAGTCTTACCCCACCCACCGTACTCTCCAGACTTTGCTCCTTCCGACTACCCTTTGTTATATGGATAGCACACAGCCCGGCTCATCAGCATTTCAGCTCTTATGAAGATGTCAAAAAATGAATCGATTCGTGGATCGCCTCAAAAGACGCATTGTTTTTCGAAGATGGTATCCAACAATTGCCAGAAAAATGGAAAAAAGTAATGGCTAGCGACCAGTACTTTGAATTATAAATAGGTAATTACTTTTTAAGAATAAAAAGCCTCAAATTTTGGGAAAAAACGGTGGAAGCAAAGTTGTACACTTCATAGTAAAATCCGAAATTAGAGATCAAATTTTAATAATTCCGGAAAATAAAGATCAAAGTAAAAATCAAGATATTAAACAAAATCAAGAAAGTAGCAGTCAAAATCAAAACGGTAGCACTCAAAACCAAAATAGAAGTAGTAGATATAATTCGGGACAGAATAGAGAAGATAATAATTCTCGAGGAAATTTCTGAGATCTATTTCAGAACGGTAGAGGTGGAAGTTTCGGTCGTTCGCCTTACAATCCATTAATTTCCATGATGAGACAGTTAAGGTGGCTTGATCGTTTTTGAAAAAAATTACAGATTGCTCTGAAACTTAGAGATTATCTTAATAAAATATGCTAGATTCATTTGGAAAAAAGAAATACCGTGGTTGACGATGTCAATGCCAAAAAAATCGCCACCGAAAAAATGTCAGTTTAACACGTAGTCTTATGGGATTCCTCATCAAAATCGGCGAAACTCCGGAACAAAACACAAGTCCCCATAAATCAAATATATAATAGTACTTTCGATTTCGAGGAATCTATTAGTATTATAAAAACAAAGGGTTGGCGACTTCAATCAAGAGAAAATTGCGAGAAAAGTACGGAATATAAAAAACCGCCTCGAGGTGAAACTAATAAATTTTTACTATCGCTTTTTTCAGGGGACATTTCCGTGATTTCTTTCCCTTCTACTCAGATGTAACTATAATACATATGATTATTAAAAAAATAAGTAGCAATGAGCATTCACGTAACACGGGCCCCCACGGTGCCCCTCACTTCATAAGACACCAAACGCTCAAGCCACCTTAATATATTCTAGATCAAGGTATTATTTCAATATTAATAAAAATCAGAATCAGTGAGCGATTAAACAGGCCGATCCAATGGTGACTGTTTCACCCAAGGGGAATTCTCAAGTGAGTAACCAGAAACAAACTCAAAATTAAAATGATGGTCAAAAGCAAAAAGCGAATAATCAGGGTCAAAAGGATTAGAGTGGCCATTGAAGTGCGCAGAATGTGGCGAGCTCAAGTTCTATTGACAGGAATGATAAGAAAGCATACTCAGGGAACAGAAATCAAGCAAAGATTACTTGTTTTTTCTGTAGCAGAGTAGGCCATATTCAAAAAGAATGTTGGGGTTTTCAGAACCAGGGAATCGGCGAGAGAGGATATTGAAGGAAAATATATCCTTAAACCCAGATAAATTGCCCGGGATTGAATAGCCCGGACAGAACAAGATTTCACGTGATAATAAATTTTGAAGACTAATTATATCTTAAATGCAGGCCCCACAGACCGGTCCCTATATCCCCTATTGTCCTCTATATTCAGTTGAGGTCCCTAAACTCCCCTATTTTCACGATTTGGTCACGATTAGTGTGCATTTTTTAAAATTTGTATAAAATCGAGGTATATAAACGTTGCATTCTTCTAATGACCTCATTATTTTGAAACTGTCATTAAATAATATTTAAATTTCGAGCGCTTTTATTCAAGAAATTATGATTGGTCGATGTACGCACTGCCTCAGCCAATAACATCAGCGACGAACGACATGTTAATGTTAGGTGTAATAGGTAAAATCATCGCAATAATAATATAAATATCATTCGGAATTTAAAAGACCTAAGACCCCGTCGTATTAACAATGGTGAGAACTCTCCCCAAGTAAGGATTCCTCAACTAATGAAAATCAAATTGTACAATAGATTCCAGGCGTTAGAAACTGTGAACTCTTACGAAATAAATTGCAAATAGCCTCATAAGGCAGACAGGCTGAAAGGGAGTCACTCACATGAGCAACCTGAGGATAGTAACGCGATAAGGAAAAGGTTTAATTCTAGAGTATATTCTAGTATATATTTTGAAGGGAAAAAGAACTTTAGGAATGGTAATTCAAATAACTGGGCCGGAAATGAAACAAGAGCCAGTGGTTCCCAATTAATTCGGATGAACACATGAATAGTAAATAGGAGTTGGATTCAAAATTTCAAGAATTCAAAACCGCTCGAACCCTTAAAATATAAAAAAATGACCAAATTTAGACCAAAAAAAAATTTTTCAAAACGAACGATTATGAGAAACCAACAAAAAAGAAGGCAACCTTCCAAAAGCCCTTCCTTCTTTTTCTTTTTTTCGTCTTCTTTTGTCTTTATTATCCACAAATACCTATATGAAAAATAACACGCCAACGTTTCGGTGCTCTTCTAGCACCCTCTTCAGAACTTGAAAAAAAACAAAAAAATTTTGAAGAAACTGAAAAATATATTTTTCCTGATCCCAATCTAGAAACTTCGAGGAAATTACTTGTGAAACAATGGCTTTAAATATAACCTATCATGCTGACATAACAACCATTGTGCTTTACTAAATCCGTTTTCAAATTTATAGAATATCTTCCCTCTCTCTTTATACGAGGTCTGTCCGGAAAGTATCGAGCCTACTTTATATCTCCGCGCTGGCGTTATTCTTCATCATCGGGCGGGTGGCATCCTTCAAAGTAATCCCCACTTGATTGAATAACACGGTTCCAGCGATTTTACCACTTCTCGAAACAGTCCTGTAACTCACTTTTAGGGATGGCCTTGAGTACGCTCGTCGCATTATTTTCAACCGTCGTTTTGTCATCGAATCGCTGTCCTTTGAGTGGTTTTTTGAGTTTTGGAAAGAGACAAAAGTCACAGGGGACTATGTCGGGACTGTACGGATGTTGTCGAAGCAATGCGATACTGTGTTTACTCAGAAACTGCTGCACAAGATTCGATGAATGCGCTGGCGCGTTATCGTAGTGAAGAAGCCAATCACCGCACAAACGCGAGTCATTCCTAAAATCTTGTTCAAAATTTCCCAAACAGTAGTTTTCGGTATTCCGAGATCATTTTCTAGTTCACGAACAGTTAATCGACGATCACCTTCAATCGCAAGTCGCACCCGCTCAATATTATCCAACGTTTTTGTCGTCGAAGGTCGGCCAGAACAAGAATCACTATCAACAGAAGTGCGGCCTCCTTTGAAACGATTTTCAGTCATTTTTAACAATCACAAAATCCGCCGAATTCAAAAATAGCTTTGTAAACAAAGACACGCTGCGCATGAACTATACGTCCGGCAGATGTCAGCAAGCAACCGATAGGTTCGTGAGGCTTTACTGTTGAGTTTCATGTCCCGCAGAGGTCGCTTGAATGTAATATCGTATATAATATCTCCATAAATTCCCTTTTTCGCTTATGAGTATCAGAGTGCATAATCTCAACATTATTCCAGTCAAAGTCATAATCAGTATATTCCTTTCTATGATCCGATAAAAAATTATGGTAATTACACTTTCATCCAAGATTCTTTTTGTGTTCTACTCCAGTATTCAGAAGTCCACTTGTTTGTTCCACATCAGTCATTTCACACTTTTTACAAATCAATTTATATACTGCACCACTTTTTTCAAATCCATTCAAGAGATCTTTACCCAAAGTTATAAGTGTTTCCATCTTAAACGGTATTCTAGAAATTGTATAGATTTTAAATATTTTGAACATAAACTGAATTGTTTTTGAAATTTGTCCAAAATATGGAAGAACAATAGTATTATGTTCATCAAAAACTTTATTTTGTGTATCCATGTCTACGTTACTACCCTGTCTAGTTTTGACTTGTTCAATTCTAATTTTTATATCTTTTTCAATCAAATATTGTGGGTAATGATTGATAAATAAAATTTCTCTAACAATATCTAAATTTTCAGAATGAAATGATTCATGAGACAAACAAACAATACCAAAACAATATCAAAATGACTTGATATGAAATTTAACAATCTACCAGAATATGTGCTCTTTCTGTACCAATTGGGCACTATTTTACCATTATCAAGTTTAATTATTTCCGAGTCCAAAAACTAATTTTATTGTTTCTTTCCATTTCATGGGCAAATTGAATTCTTCGGTGATAGTCGTTGAACATATCTATAACTTTTTACAGTTTATTCAAAAGTAGACACAATGAAGTATCATCAACATACCGAAAATAAAAAGGCACAACAAACCCTAACCTCTCAAAAACAGACTTTTCTAAGTCTTCCATGACTATTTCAGCTAAAATTAGAGAAATAACAGAACCTACTGGAGTACCAAGCTTCTGTTTATAGAATTTACCATTAAATTTAAATTTAGTAAAATTTATGATGAAATCTAATTCTTTGAGAAACCCTTTTTCATCTAACTTTGTATGTGATTTGATTTTATTCCATCTATCTGAACCAGCTTCTTTGAGCAACTCTGATGGTATATTCGGAAACATTGCAACAACATCTGAAGAAACCATCACATGACCATCAGGTATTGTCTTTCTGACTACATATTATTTTAAAATTCCCAACTATTTTTAGAATTATAATTTGACTTTGATAACGAATCTTTTAGTACCATATTAGAATTTTGTTCTAAAATTCTAGTAGGTGTATTAATAGTTAAGATAACTAGTCTCAAAGGATAATTCATGGACCATCAAAACCCGCAAGCAAAAATTTTCAAGATAAATTTTCGAATGCAGAATGGTATGCACCAAAGAGTCAATGTGAATGCTCATAAGGTTGTTCGGATAAATGTCAAAACTTGATATGGCCATATCTTTGTGAAAAAAAATCGTTCGTGACTGTTCCATAGCTCATTTTGAAAGGAAAGAGTAGTGCTAAATGATTACATTTGAGAAAAAAACCAAAAAAATTCCTTGCGCCCTGTACATAACCTCAAAAGTAGCGAAAAACCCCATTTTTCGAGCACATAACCTCACATATCTCAAAATCCTGACGTGATAGGCTGATTCTGATTCCGGATTCGGATTCTACGTCAAAAATTACCACGGAAATGCTCTTTAGTTTTCCATTAACAAATACAAACCCATTATTTGCAGACCTGTGTTATTCAACACAAAGGTATGAAAAAACACGCGTCATGACAGGAGAAAGCTTTAAGAATTGAGATAGTGTGTTTGTTTTCCAAAAAAAACGCATCATTTTTATGTAACCTTGTTGTTTGTAAACACTCGCCCAAACTCCTCCAACCATTTTTTCTGTCTGTATTAACCCGTTAAGGGCCAAAATGGCATAAACGATACAATGGTCTTTGACGCCGTGTAAATTATGCTATTCACGACTGAAAAAATTGAGAGTGACATATTTTTGAAGTTCAAGACTTGCCCTTTCCGATGGTAAATAAAAAATTGATCCAAAAAATTATTAATTATAAAAATATTCAGTTTAAAAAAGAAAGCACGATTTTTTTTACCTTTTTTTTCAAAGGCTTCCCGATCTGTCAACGACCTGGAACATTTTTAACCGCTAGAATAAATGTCTGAACTTTAAAAATATATGGTTCAGAGATTAATTTTTGCACTTTGGTCTTTACATAATGGCGCCCGAATTACAAAATATTCTCGAATACATTCAGGATTTTTTTTATCAGAAAATATGAAGAAACCGAGGAAATTACTAAGAATGGAAAGTTTTTAAAATCACTCAAAGAATACTTCTGAATTTTTTCAAAACGTTTCGAGCAACTTTTCAATTTTGTAAATAGCATGATTTTTACGAAATCAAAAAGTTGCTTAAAACAACCCGAACAAATTTGTATGTATTTTTTCACCAATTTTAAGAACTTTTTACTCTTGGTAATTTTCACCATAACTCTATTTCTTTCAAGAAACAAATTCTCAAAGATCAAATTAGTATCCGATATGAAAATCCGCGCATCGACATATTTATCGATGTAAAGTCGTGAACAAAAATCCATTCATGAATGAGAGAAAAAGCGGGAGAGAGATAAACATACAGACGGATAGAATCTTTAAGGTCGATAGCGTTAATAGTTCTTAATTTCTGCGAAGCTTTTCTCTCATGCCGGCGTCCCGGGTGAAAATCGTTTACGACTGCAGCAGGCCTGCAGCTCGTTTAGAGACCTGCAACAGGCCTGTATTTAATCACACGCTTGCAAGAGGACTGCAGCACACCCGCAGATTGAATCAAATGTTACATTTATATATAAATGTTCAATCTGCAGTTGTGCTGCAGTCCTCTTGCAGGCGTGTGATTGAATGCAGGCCTGCTACAGGCCTGTTGCAGGTCTCTAAACGAGCTGCAGGCCTGCTGCAGTCGTAAACGATTTTCACCCGGGGTTGCCTCTCGATATCCAATTTTTCTCAACATCGCCTCAATTCGATCAATCGAATATACTGCGGTACTTTCGAGTATATTGAGAATTTCTTTTTGAAAGCAATAGACTTATGTTGAAAATTACCTAGAATAAAAAGTTATTAAAGTTGGTCAAAGAACCCGAAAAAAAATGTTTTCGGGTTGATTTGAGCAATTTTTTGATTTTGCAAAAATTATGCTATTTGCAAAATTGAAAAGTTACTCGAAACATTTTGAAAAAAATCAGACGTACTCTTTGAGTGATTCTAAGAACTTTCCATTCTTAGTAATTTCCTCGGTTTGTTCATATTTTCTGACAAAAAAATCCTGAATGTATTCGTGAAAATTTTGTAATTCGGGCGCCATTATGTAAAGACCAAAGTGCAAAAATTAATCTCTGAACCACATCTTCTTAAAATTCAGACATTTATTCCACCGGTTAAAAATGTTCCAGGTCGTTGACAGACCGGGAAACCTTTCAAAACTCGCTTTAAAAAAAAAAAAAGATCGAAAAAATCGTGCTTTTTTTTTAAACTGAATTTTTTTATATTAATAATTTTCTAGATTAATTTGTATTTACCATCGGAAAGGGCAAGTCTTGAACTTCAAAAATATGTCCCTCTCAATTTTTTCAGTCGTGAATAGCATAAGTTACACAATCTCAAAGACCGTTGTATAGTTTATGCCATTTTGGCCCTCAACGGTTCAAGGAGGCAGGGAATATTAGAATTATGCATTAAATTTGAGTTATACTGACGAGTCCATTTGAAAAACTTATAACTATTACTTACATTTCAATGAAATACTCGCACCACAAAATTTTTCAAGCACTGTTATGACGAAAAACAACGAGTCATGTCAACTCCCGAACTAACAAGCCAAGAGCAACGTTATGCTTGATTAGTCACAGATGGTGACGCGCGTGACTATATAACGTTTAAACAATACGAATACATAATACAATAACTATAAAACCTATATCAAAAATATATTTAATCCATTTTAAAATGTGATTAAGCTATTGCTAGTGTCATTAACCCATTAACGCCTGAACGGACGTTTTTTCCTGCAAACTCTCCGGCCATAAAAAAAAAATATGTAGAAAGTTTATAAAAACTCCAGCCAAGGTTTTTCTGAAGTCAAATTTCATCTTATTTAAGAATCTCGCCCTAATTTTTTATAAAACGTAAGCCTTCATTGTTATTAACAAGTTTATTGAAAAAAAAGTTAAATTATCGAGATCGATCACTTATAAAACCAACGAAACACATGGAAATCGAATTCCAAAAACCGCAGAAATCGTTTTTCTCGCGTCCATAGACATAAAACTCGAAGTTCACTTGCTGTTTGTTAACATTGCACAGATGGCGCTTTCTGACACAGCTTTACGCGATTTATAATTTATCTGATTTTTACATTTGACCATAATGATGTAAAAAGTTCATAGTATGACTTGAAAATGTGTACTCGCGGTTTCTAGGATCACTGATCACGAATCTAAAGTTATTATTGAACAATTTGTTTAAACAAACTATGTCTCCGTTCGAATTTTATCCAAGCTGCAACCGATGTGTTTCGATGGTTTTAAAAGTAATCAATCTCGATAATTTCACTTTTTTTCAATAAAATTGTTAATAACAATGAAGGCTTACGTTTTATAAAAAATTAGGGCGAGATTCTTAAATAAGATGAAATTTGACTTCAGAAAAACCTTGGCTGGAGTTTTTATAAACTTTCTACATAATTTTTTTTATGGCCGGAAAGTTTGCAGGAAAAAACGTCCGTTCAGGCGTTAATGGGTTAACTTTAAGATTGCCACGGATTTACCTATACTATCTGAACATTCACCCAAACTGGGTCACTTGCACAAACTAGGTCATTTACCTTACTGCTTTTAAATTTTTTTTAAAGGAGCTTGATCCAATATTTCAAAGTTCTCAACATTGTTGAGCAATGTATTCCGACGTCCTTATGAGAACTAAAATATTACCCTTGTCTGCCTTTTTACACATTAAGTCTTTGTTTTATCTAAGGAACTCTTCAGTTATTTTCAGGTTATTGAAAAATAATCTATCTATATTACTAATATATCAACTCTTTTTCTCTAATAAACCCTTGGAAAAGTGCAAAAACTTGTTTCTGAAATCTTGCTGATCTGACCTTGGGATTTCGTGTATATTAGCTTCAATATCCTTGACAATTTTTATCATCTGCTTTGATTTATCATTCATCATATTACTACTAAAACCCTTTCCCAATCTAAGAATATCTTTCATAGAATCTGGAACTTGAATATCAGTAATGTTTTCAAACCAAGGATCACTATTTTCTCTCTCAAAAACCCTATGTAAATTTAAGCTTTGCTTTTGGGCACAACTCTGCTCCAAAATGAAACCATTTAATTTTTTGAGGTGACCTCTATCATTGTTCAAAATTCTATTATTAAGAAAAATTTGATGCTTCAAAAGATCAATAATTATATTGGAAGAAATGGGAGGAGAAAGCAAGAATGCCAGAAGAAAATAGAGGAAAAATGATAAGGGAAATCGCAGACCACAAAGAGAAGATAAAAAAGATACAAAATGGATCTTAGAAAAAGAAGTAAAAGAACAAAGAGAAATAATTAAAAAGAGAAAAGAAATCGCACATGAAAGAAAAGAAATAACAAAAATAGAGGAAGAAATGAAGAAGGCGGAAAAAATGAAAGCAAAGGTATCAGGTGTGAAAATAAGTTTCCGCCGTTTTATTGTGAAATAACGAAACCTTATGTTTTATTCGTAGTATTGTTCATCGCTTGCCACTATTTTTTCCCATCTTTCTGGCAGCATACGGATACCACGTCGGAAGAATGCTTTATTTTTTGAGGCTATCCACGAATCGAACCAAGTTTTGGTATTTTCATATGATGTGAAGTGCTGCTCAGACAGGCCATGCGTCATCGATCGAAATAAGTGAAAATCAGAATCAGAATAAGTCTGGTGCATACGGTGGGTGGCGTAAAACTTCCCACTTAAGTGTTTCCAAATAGGTTTTGACCGGCGCCGCAACATGTGGACGAGCATTATTATCATGCAGGAAAATAACTTTTTCGTGTCTGGAGTAGTAGTGAGCGCGGTTTTCCTTAAGTGCTTGACTCAATCTCATCAATTCTGTTCGGTGGAAAGCCCCAGCAATTGTGTCGTTTGGTTTCAGAAACTCATAATACACGACACCAAGCTGATCTCACCAAATACACAAGAGTGTTTTTCCATGAATATTCGGCTTAGCTGTAGATGTTGAAGCATGGCCAGGTGATCCCCATTATTTCTTCCTTTTTGAGTTATCATAGTGAATCCATTTTTCATCACCAGTGACTATACGGTGCAGAAAACCCTTGCGTTTATGCCTGGCAAGCAGCACTTTACTTGGTCTGAATCTTAATCCAATAATGCTTTCAATTCCGCGTCTTCGTACACTTTCGGCCTTCCGCTACATTCTTTGTCTTCGATGTCAAATTTACCGTTCTTAAACTTTTGAAGCCACTCACGACAACTTCTCTCACTTAAGGCAGCCTTACCATATGTTTCTACAAGCAATCGATGCGCCTTAGCTGCAGATTTCTTCAAATTGAAGAAGTAAACACAAAATAATATATTATACTGATAACAATTCACTAATATTTCAAGGTTATGTTGTTGACAGATGTCCAACCTTACAACAGTGACATCATACATCTGTCAATTTTAACCAAAACTTACTGGTGGCGCCAAAATTTCAAACGGCGGCAACTCATTTGTGCACCTGATAGAAGAGATTTTCAAATTAAAACAAAAAATTAGCGAGATAAAAGAAGAGATCAGAATTAAGGGTGAAGAAATAGAAGACCTAAAAGAAATAAATTAAAGAGAAGAAGATGAAAACACCAAAGGAAGAAAACAATTAGAAGAATAAAACAGAAATTATACTAATATATAATATAAGTGGCCTTTCCGGTGTTGTATAGATTCTATTGAAAAATCGTCGACGTTTCGACCAAATTTTTGGTCCTTATCAAAACGAAAGATATATTTCCAATCATCTTTTTTCTTCAACACAGTGACATGATAAATTTCAATGTTATAGTATTTAATATGTTTAAAAGTTTTTATAAAAATCCATGTTAGATTATAAATATGTATAAAAATCCTCCTTTGTTGATAAAATTTTGTAGCATAGAATTTTTTAAAATAAAAAATTTATTGAAATTAAGAAAACATACAAATTGCTCGATTGGAAATTTGTCTTTCGTCTTGATAAGGACCAAAAATTTTGTCGAAACGTCGACGATTTTTCAATAAAATCTATACAACACCGGAAAGGCCACTTATACCTTCCAAACTAGAAATACCGGTAACACCAAACTTTTTAATACTATGGTTTTTACTCTAGGTCCTTATCCTACCGGATGTCCCAGAAGTAGAAGCAAGGCAGAGAACACGTTCTTGTTGCTGAAGTCCTGGGTTATTCGGGCCAAACTTGATTTAGTGTTGCCGTGGTCCCAAAAAGGAACCACTCTTGTCCTTACGCGGTTGACCTGCGCACACACTCTTTTTCTTTACTTCAACCTGATAGTTTTAAGGTGAGAAAGAAATAGATAGGTTTTAACAAGAAGGGAGGCAGTACTTTTAAATTGCCTGTCCTTCGCCACTCTTGTCTCACAATAAACCTATTTCTGGTTATGAGAAAATAAACTTCTCGTCGTTTTGAGATTCGATGAGATGTAGATTTTCTTAGCTAGTTAGTGTTCAATTAACAAGATTTTTAGTTCCTGATCGCGACACACAATTGATACTTGCGATCACTACCAGCGAGCTTCTATGTAGGAAAACCCCGATTTTTTGGTAGTAAGAGTATTTTGGAATTAGTTGCACGATCCCACATTTGGCTTCCGTTGGAGAGAAAATTTTGTTATTATTTACATCCGCCCAGTTACTTGTTCCGAACCGTGGATGGGCAAAGTGGGGAATAGTATATTACATAACAAGGGCAGAAAGTTGAGATTCCTGCACTGCGCGCCATAATGCCCGAGGCATTATCAACTTTCTGCCCATGTAGTGTATACTATTTTTCTTGCTACCCGGTCGAAAGTACGAAAACAATTGCATGTGTCCATTGGAATATATTGATGCCTGCCCCGACATTTGCAGCACGAGCGGAGCGAGTGCTGCTGGTCGGGGGGCAGGCATCAAATACACCTATAAATTCAAGTTTAGATTTCTACTTCCTTGTTTCCATCTTTGGTAATTATCATAGACTAGCATGTATCTGTCAACGGACTTTTTGGGTAAGGTGTCAGTTTCTACTATTAATTGAGCTTCAGTTTCAAAGTTTTTATTAATTTCTTCTTCATCTGTCGATTCATCAGATGATATGTCATTCATTTTTTTATTTTTATTTTTGTTACACTTCAGTCACTACTATTACATTCTAAATAATATCCACTCATTGCCACTAATAAACATTAGCAGAGAGCGGACAAATTTTTACGCTTGAGGTTATTGACGTTTTTACTCCCGCTATTATAGAGGGCGTGCATATAGCTTGACCAATGCATGAAAGTTAGACTTTCTGCCGTGAAATTGGTGCCGAAACCACGTACTTTCGACTAGGGTAGTAAGAAAAAGTATATTCTCTACTATCCGAATATTTCTGGTTAGTACCAGGTTGCTCTAGTAGCTGCGAATTTGATTGAGTTTGGATTTGCCTCGAAGACGCGTATCGATGATGCTTAGATGGGGTATTTCGATGATTTTGGGATTTTTCTGGGTGGCCTGATTTTTGGAAGGAATTCATGCTGACCGGTAATTTTGCAATTACCGATTGCCTAAATACCTGGTAGCCTATTTGTTATTACCTGTTGCCAAGTGAAATTTGTGATCAAATGGTTATTTCTGATATAGTTGAAATTTTTGGATCATATTTCATGATACCAATAAATCAAATATCGATATAAAATAATTAAATCGATTCCTTTGATTATTAATTATGGATTCTGATACCTTAAATATTTTTCATAATTAGAAAAAACAATGGTTCAGATCCTTTTCAGAAATATCCTATGCACTGGCCATGGTAAATTGTAGCTATCTTAGTTTGTTTATTCTATTGTAGTACCGTAGTACTTATGTGTTTAACAAAAACATAATAGGAAATTTTGGGAGGGAATATAAAGAAACTATGGAAAAACTAGATAGGAACTATTGAGAAACTATGGAAAAAACACACATTATTCATACTCGTGTTTGAGCGATTTTTCACATTGTGAATCTGATTTTGAATGTATTCTTATCTCACGACGTAGCCAAATAGAGCTGATAATTAATGTGTGCGCTGGCGTACTGTTATTCAATATTTTTTATTTCTCAAATTATTCTTTTAAGACTTGCGTTCTCCTTTTTGCTTTTACTTCCCAGTCATCCTAGTCCCATGTTAATTTACATTCCCTTTATAATTGATATTTATCTGAAAATGGCATGAATTGACAAATGAATTGTAACTTTGAACTATTTTAGCCCTTTCCATTCTTTCATTCCTTATTATAGATTCTATTTATATATTTTTGGGAATTTAAAACAATTCACTCGTAAACAAAATAACGTCACCAACCGCTTGGATATACATGGACATGTGCAAACATAACCTTACACGCACACATATATACACATGCAAATATGCATATACATATATATCAATTGTTATAATATTAATACGCGATGTAGTGCATGTTCTTGAAACACAATGTAATATGAAATTTATACAAATCGAAACGTATGATTACATGAACGCGCATAGACTTCTATTACTTAGATTAATGATGTAAAACAATATAATATAACCCAGAATATAACAGCATAGAACAGGCAGCTACATGAGAGCACGTAGATACTTATCTATTAGTTTTCATTTTTCATATTTATAGTAATCCTGCTCTTATTCTGATTTCGGATATAATTAATGGACTGTGATGGAAAGTTTCTCAGTAGCGTATATTAAATTCAAAGTACTTTCATCTTAAAAATAATACAGCTTTAACTTGAATGTTAATACACATATGTATACATTTTAATAATTTTAAATTTAATTTTGATATATTTTGATTGAAATATCATTAATTTTAATTTACCATTTGTATACTAAAGTACATCAAAATCAATAACATTTTAACGATGAAGACATATAATATGTCATCAATATAATAACTATAAGTTAATAAACTATTTGGCGTAAAAGTAGTAAGATTGGGAATTTCTTTCCTGAACCAACCATTTTTGAAAGTCTTCGACCCGAGCAATGATAAGCTGCATCAACGGACTTGTCGAGGTGCTCGCCCTGCTTAAAAAAACCGTTAGAACCCGATAGAACCCTGTTACAACATGGGTTTCTACCTGGGTGTAAACGGAGTTGTACACGGTTTTTGTAAATGGGTCCAGCCCCGAGTTTTATCTGGTCCTAAGAAGGGTTCTAAAGGCTTTTAAATGGATACAAAATCAAGAGATCTGTGATAGAATCTCGATAGATCTGTTTAGATACCCAGAGTGCACTTCGACCAAATTTGTCAGTCTATGTCGCCGCTAGGGACCGTTTAGACCCTGATAGACGCCCACACCTATGATTCCTTAGATACTTGATAAAACCACCCTAGACGCGTTTGAACACCCAAAGTGCACTTTGGAAGAATTATTTTCATATACTAATCCCGGGCGGTAGCCATATATTTTGTTACAGCAGATGGAATCCCTTGTGATAAAGTCCAGTCAATAGGTACTTAAAGCAATGCATGAGCTTGCAAAAATCAACGCTGGGTGTGCTATTACATTTTTATGTAGGAACAGGGGTCTTAAAAAAGGCCTTAATTTAGGAGCTCGTAACCTGTCTGCAACAGCCTTCACCCATGCCCCCGAAGGGGTAACAAATCGGTTGTTCGGGAATATCTCCTCAGGGGTGTATTTTATCACTGAAATAGTTGGTATGTAATTTATAGACGACTCAATTACCTTCAAAGTTAGCCTAGGAACATTGGAAATTGTCTCATAGTTACCGAGATAGAACGCGTCTTTTTTTCGGCGAAAAAAGGTTAAAATCGGTTTTATTAAAACACTAGCGCGGGAATAGGTCCAATGAAATAATAATGCCCAGACGACTGCAAGTGGACTCAAGTAGTTCTAAAATGAGCCTAAGAATATTCAGAAATGTTCATTATTCATTGGGTTACAGTACGTGAAAGTAGACCATTTTCGTCGGGATTCTAAGGTCGTTCTGTGCGACCAAACTTCTCCATGTTTCTTGATTCCTAATCATACTTACGTGATTATGTCATGTTATACTGATGGAGAATAAGCCTAATAATATTATGAAATTATAGTTGATAATATATTATTGTCAATATACACGGAGAAAAAAATCTTACTATTATAGTAGGCTGAGCTCTATTCTATTAAAGCACTGAACTTGATGTGCGAAATTGGTATGAGCTTCTACCAGTATTGGCATCAACTCGTGCATTTTTAGCATGAAATGTCTTATACTATAAAAGAAACAAGCGCATGCCATTATTGCTAGTGTCATATGCTGTCATAGCAAGGTTCTCGCCTGACTACGGTTGTAAAAGAACTCATACTGAAATAGGATGAATGTCTTACAACCGAGGGAACACGTGAGGTGCTACGTTCGAAAGCAGGCGTGGCCTAATACCTCGGTTGTAAGAGAACTCATACTGAAATAGGATGGGTTTCTTGCAATTATAGTAAGGCGAAGTTCAAACTATTTTCGCAAGACACAACTGCTCTAAAAGCATGAAACTTGCTACTTTTTTAGCATGAAGGGATCCCTGCTTAAAATGTATGATTTTTTCACCAAGATAGCAAGAACGAAACCTGCTACAAAAGCATGTCTAGTGCTCTTACTATTATAGTCAGATTTTTTTCTCCGTGTAGCATTTATTTCTTACTTACTGAAGATCAATACGTATTCAAGATCTTCAGAAAGATATTTTTTGACATGTTTACAGTTATATAATTATAATGCTTTAATATGTTTCAGATAAATAAAAAAGAAATGTACTACACGTTCAGGATATCTTAAAACTTATCCAGCCTGATGGAATGCAGAAAATGGTGTCGTAAAAGAAAGCGAATTTGAGTATTGCGGTGATGACAAATTCACATCAGCATGATGATATTCTCTCTTACCGAGGTAGTTCATTGGTTAGGCCTCACAACTTTTGAAATATGGGTCAATTTAGTCTCTTTGACTGTGTTTATGATTTTATTAGCATTAAAATTAGACGGTAATTTTTTCTTTTTCAATGAAGACTGGTGGATAGTTTTCTCTCCCTTATTTGTCGCAGATGGATTAAACACTTATTTCTGTTCTATTATATTTATCAGAATGCATATGGAAGGTATAATTAAAGATGCTGTCTTAAGAGCACTTTGGAGTTTAATTCTATTGCTATTAATCTTCATATTTGAATATTTTCTTTGTCAAAAATTATCTGGTCAGGCTACTTTAGAATACTCAGAAGTTTTAAGCCCTGTATTTTTTTTGTTACAACTCATTGCTATCAGAGCATGTCAACTACATTAGAGTGTATTACAATGAATTGGACACAATCCATTCCCACTGCACATACAATTGTGGGTATCAGATAATGTAATTATAAACCTATTTACTAGAGAAAATATAAAATATATTGAAATTTCCCCATAATTTTATGTAATAAAAATATTGTCAATATTTTTATTTCTTATTTTTTCAAACTTCCATACCTTTCTTTTATGTTATCCCTCTTCATATTTATTAAATTGAAAAAGGGGAAAATCCAACTTTTCAGCTCCCTGACAGCATCCTTTTTGAAGCGGTTAAAATTTTTAAAAAAATGAAAATTTAGAAATACGAATTATTTATATAGGAATGGAAGACAGCCAGACTGGGAGGAGCCGACATCTACGGAGAACAGGAGAACTGAACCCATCCTAAATCCTAACTGTTTGATTGCCCTGATCCTTCACCCTTAGACACTATTAAGGCTCCTCCTCTATATGAGGATGGTTTGATAAGTAACTTGGTTTGGTATTGAGGACAACAATTTAAGTTTTGTAATGTACCTTAAACCAAATTACTCATCAAACTGGCTTCATACGTGATGTAATGTGGTAAATGTCACTCGTCACTAAAAAAAGTAGATCCACTGTCTGATCAGTTATTATAAGTTCATTTTATGGATAAATAAGTTGCATAATTAGAGTCCGAAATTTATCAATTTTAAATCTATCCATTCGCTGACAGATCATCTAGAGCACACATCTCTCATTGTGCTATCAGCCCAGCATTATTGAAGTAAAAGGCAGTGACCCGTGAACTATAATACTTATATCGTGACATGTTTCCGTACATGTTCATTGTTTTATTGACCCACAGTGATAATTCTGAGATAATCAATTTGGCATGGGGTCAGATGTTTAAGCAGTTTTCTATGTAATAATCATAGAAATTGGTAAAGGCAAACGTTTCGGCCACAAATGGGGGCCCTCTTCAGTGCCAACAATTTTAATTTGCATTAAAAATAGTAATTATAACCTAAGCAAGCAAAATCCATGCAACTTTTTACCAATTTCTATGATTATTACATAGAAAACTGCTTAAACATCTGACCCCATGCCAAATTAATTATCTCAGAATTATAATACTTATATTCTGGTTAATGGTAATTCTGGGCAAACCTGCTTAGCGTATTTACTTATAATATTTTGAACAATTCCAATAGTAAGGCATAATTTTTTTGCACAGTTCGATCACTGTCTTCACAAATGTACTTTGTTTTTTATCCAATAGGGGGATGTTTAAAAGCATGAAACTGTTTCTAATTTCTTTGGGTTAGATTAACCTTCAGTGAAATTATCTGATATAAGTTTCTTAGCTTCAAAATTTACTGCAACAGTGTTGACGTCTTGGATTTTTTTTATCTCCTTTTATATAATTTTGTACCATTTTTTAGTCTCAGGATTTACAAAGTTGTAGAGGACAGTACAGTTAATCAAAGATGCTTGAATCAGCCTCATGAAAAGACACAAAGGTCCACTCTTTTTCATATGTGAATGGCAAAGGAGAATTACAGTGCTGATCATCTCGTGTTCTTATTGGGCATTGAAAAAGCCTGATAAGAAATATACATATCCTTGTCATATTCTGATCATAAATAAGAAGGTATTAGTTTCATTTGAAATATGAGTTTCGACATTTTTTTTCACGTATTTACTCATTGAAACTTTGAGCTCATTTCTATCACATGTTAAAAAAGTGGAAACTAGTTTACCGTGAAATTACCCCTATAGATTTGAACGGATCTTGAAGATTGAAATTGTCTTTCCGATCTTACTGTTCAGATAAAAACAAGCTTTCAGATAGACACATAGCCCATTCCTAGATTCCAAACCTTATAGTTTATTTCAGACACTTATACTTTATAGCAAACTGAATGAAAAACTCATTTATTGATAGGTTATAGCTGAATGGTTTAAAACATTTAATATACTTTTTAATCATATTATACATGGTTTCAACTTACCATACTTTATCTTTTTTTTATGTCACTCACAAGAAATGCATTCTTACTATTTTTCATATTTCACATATTAGGGTAAGTGTGGTTATTACTGTGCATGCCCCAGTTACTGCGGTTTCAAATAAAACTAATTATATACAATGTTTTAAAGATATAGAGCGTTACAGAACAATTGAAAACAATGAATTTCTAATCCAAGCATATTAAGTATCAACGAATTATTAATAGTTACGATATTTGTAGCTAATTGATTGCAATTTGGAACTCTCATGTTCCCGAATCCTATAGTTTTAGTGCTTAGATTTGTTGACAGGTTGTGAACACGTTCTGAAAAACTTGTTATAATTCCGTTTCTGAAAATAAAATATTCAGGGTGATATTATTTTCTGCAAGGTAAATATCTTATTTTTCTAAATATTTATGCAAAATAACAAAAAATACGTTTTTTAATCATTTTTTACCACAACAGCATTTGGTACATGATTTTCATAGGTGTATGAATTACTGTGATCTGTCAGTCGGCACTGCATAACCTTTCAATCTGTTTCAAATGCTTCGTTATGCTTACTTTTTATAATTGAGATTAAACAAAATGTTGAAAACTTCAAAATCGTTGCTAATGAGGCAAGAGGAAGTTAAGTAATATAATTTTAAGGTAAATTAAATAAGAGTTATAATATTATTTAATTTTAATTTGTGAAAAATGCTTCATGTTCACTTTTTATAATTTAGTTTAAATAAAATGTTTAACACTTCTTAATCGTTGCTAATGAGGCAAGAGGAAGTCAAGTAATATAATTTTAAGGTAAATTAAATAAGAGTTATAATATTATTTAATCTAAATTTGTTAAAAATGCTTCATGTTCACTTTTTATAATTTAGTTTAAATAAAATGTTCAACACCCCTTAATCGTTGCCAAAGATGCAAGAGGAACTCAAGTGATATAATTTTAAGTTAAATTGAATAAAATTAATATTCTTAATTTGTTACGAATGCTTCGTCATGTTTACTTTTTATACCTAATTGAGATTAAATAAAATGTTCAACACTCCTAAATTAATTGTAGGTTCACTCAAAATAATATCGCAGTATTACGCGCGCAGTAATTGGAGTTTCCGCAGTAGTTGGAGCGCAGTAATTGGGGCTTCCGTAGTAATTGGTGCGCAGTAATTTATGCAAACCCGCAGTAATACCTACATGGAACATTTTTTTTAGATTCGCATTTTCTAAGTAAATCTGGTTTCTTTTCAGGGTTTAAGGACTGCATTCTACTTACTTAATGCCAAATACTGCTTTAAAAATTCATTCGCGACGACTTTTTCATCTCAAAATATTTTTTTTAACTTTAAAAGCCGTCTTGATTTTCGATCTTCAGTAATTGGCACACTTACCCTATTGTTAAAAAAATTGAATTTTGGATCTTCAACGGTATTTTTTTAAATTAAAAAGAAAAATATACATCTTATAATAAAATGTTTTAATTAAAATTTGTAGATCTTAATGTATAAAATAATTTTGTATAACTTTTTTTCATATCTGGTATAATTTAACTGGAAAATGGAATTTTTATATTCACTTTTTTCAAGTTTTAATATACTGTAACATTTCTAATTTTGGTTTAATCAAAGAATGTTATGAAGATAATTTGTAGAGATTCATGAGCACTATCAAAAACCAGCATTAGAATTTTTGATTTTTTCAAAAACACAAATAATGGTCTAGTTTCCTCAATTTTGATTCAATATGGCTGGTTAACGAACTTGTCCTTACTTTTTCGGCTCCGATAAAGTGTGCCCAAGCTCAATTCAATCTGATAATTCTATCGAGAGTTATCGAGTATACGACCTACTAGACAGACAGACAGACAGGCACTGTTGTAAAAACCACTTTTTGTGACTCAGGGGGTCTCAAAACGTAAAGATTTGATGAAAATTTCGAAAGTATTTTTTCACATAAAACTAATACCTTCTCATCCATGGTGAGAATGTAAAAATTCCACTGCTTTTTGAATTACCGATTCCATTGAAAATTTTGTTTCTCTAGTAATTATTAGGAAACTTTGTAGAGTGGTTGTATCCCGAACATATGAATAGAACACACTCTAGAACGAATTACGTAGAGAAAGGATAAATTTAAATGTGTACAAACGAAAAAATGCTAAAAGCAAAAAAAGAATAAGTAAAAAACGATTAATCGCATAATAAATAAATTCGGAATAAAACAAATCACGTAGAGAAAGGATAAATTTAAATGTGTACAAACGAAAAAATGCTAAAAGCAAAAAAAGAATAAGTAAAAAACGATTAATCGCATAATAAATAAATTCGGAATAAAACAAATCACGTGGAGAAAGTGGTTATGTAAAAGAAATTAAACTTTGTATTTTTGAAATCTCGCGCCACTCAGGCGCGAGATTTCAAATTATCTTTTCTTTGCACCTCGTGCCTCGTGTTCTATATTTACGATGTCCGCGTCCGAGAGTGACAGTGTCCGCATTCCCAAATTAATCAGAATCGAAAACTGGGCAGCCTGGAAATTCCGTGTTCGCGTCACACTAAACGCATCCGTCAGTCGTCATTGGCTCGAGTTTGCGCCCCGTCCTGGCCGAGGGAAAAAATGAACGACCAAATTCAACGATATAAGGCTCGATTAGTGGCCAGAGGATTCAAGACAACATCGGGAGTCAATTATCTTGAGACATTTACAAGGTTTGATTCAGTGCGAATAATTCTCTCTGTCGCAGCCTCGAAAAACCTGCACCTCAGACAATTTGACGTGAAGACAGCGTTTTTGTACGAGGACCTGGAAGAAAATATCTTCATGGAACAACCACTGGGATTCGAGGATGGCAACCCAAAAGTCTGCAAGCTGAATCGAAGCCATTATCGGCTCAAACAAGCCTCGAGATGCTGGAATCAAAGACTCACATCCGTACTCGACAGACTCGGCTTGAAATCCACGAACGCTGACCCGTGCGTATTCACGAACGGGAACTCAACGGATCTCTTGATTTTAGCGATCTACGTAGACGATGGGATTATCGCGAGCCTCGAAGAGAGAAACCGCCGAGAAACTATTAGAGGAACAGAAAAAGAAATTCAGCGTGACGTCAGGACAAGCGAATATGTGCCTGGGGATCCAAATCGAAGGATTTGACGATGGATCTTTATTTCATCCACCAAGAAGCCGATGACAAGAGGGTTTTGCAGCGATTTAGGATGGAAGAAGCGGACGCCGTCGCGGTCCCCGCTGATCCCTTTTGTCAGGTCGTGGGCAGCCTCATGTATTTGTTGATTGCAACGAGGCCCGATATCACTATCTCTGCGAGTAGCGTAAGCCAGCACCTCGAGCAACCGCAGAAGATACATTGGAACGCCATGAAGAGGATCCTGAAATATTTGAGGGGCACGACCAAACATGGATTCTATTTTCCGAGTCAGCAAAGTCATCAAATCCAGGCGTACAGCGATGCCGACTATGCCAGAGACACAGAGACACGCAGATCGACGAGCGGAATCCTAATTAAACTCGTAGACTCAACGATAACTTGGGGCTCGAAGTGACAAAAAACTGTGCCTTTGTCGACCACCGAGGCAGAATACGTGGCCACAAGCACGACCGTCGCGGGAACCCGTATGGACAAAATGCTTTCTCAGCGAGCTCACGATCCAATGCGAGGGAATTTCTCTCAAAGTCGACACCCTGAGCGCAGTAAAATTGATAAAGAACCCTGAGTTTCACAAACACACGAAACACATTTACGTGCGATATCATTTCATTCGCGAGAAGCTCAAAAATGACGATTTTGTTTTAGAGCACGTTTCCTCCAGGGAACAACAGGCCGAAATTCTCAAAAAGTCGTCGTCAAGGTCGATTTTCGAACAGCAGAGAAAGATGCTCAACGTCATGACCATCGAGGAAGCTGGAGATGAACAGATTGTGAGATCAAAAGACGAAGGAATGACGAAATCCGCCCCGTCCAATCTCAATAGATAAAGCGAAAGACGAGGAGCGATGGGGACCATTCGTCGACCATAAAGAGATAAAAAAAAATAAATAAAAACTTTTAATATCTTTGATGGGAGTGTTAATGTCAAAGAAATTTAACTTTGTATTTTTTAAATTTCGCGCCACTTAGGCAAATCGCCCTCTGCGCATGCGCATCTTATTACTTTTTAACCTCTTCTATTATTCCGTTTTCTGAAAGCACTGTAAAAGCACTCTCGCCCGAATAAATCTTTTATCTTGCCTCAGAGTGCTAAACCTTACGTAAAAAATGTATCCTGAGCTCAATTTTCATCGTAGAAAAGTAAGACAGGCCACAATCGATAAAGCATACCGAGTCAGAATTTCTCAAACGGGTCACCTAAATATGAAAATCCATTTTGATTCATAGATGTAATTTTTGGGAAATATTTAATGTTGCAAAAGTATACCCAAATGGATTTCGCGAAAATTTTTTTTTGTCATTAATGTTATCAATCAAAGTTTTTTGACATTTTCTTTTTAAAATTCGTTGTAGATGATCTACTTGACCGATTTTGTTCATCTCATCGGCATTTGAATCGCTATTAAGTGTAGATTGGTCGTGATTTTTTTAAATTCAACAATGCATATTTTAGTCAACGTTTCGTTAGTTTGTTTATAACAAATCATCAAACAATGGTCTTCTTCACCTCAATTTGACTCGAAAGAAGAACCACATATACTCTATTTGTTTGTTATAAATATCTCGTTAAAAAAAAAGAGATCGCAGTTTGGAAAAAAGTTACATGCTCTGGAACATCGCCGGGCAAACTTACGAGCGCGTGCGGAGTCGCCGCGTTCGGCGTGTTTTATCGCGTTTGCGGCTCGCATTTTGACTGAATATGTTTATTCCTGCAAAACCATTGTTGCTGCTCATCTGCTATATTTCTTCAGTCCGTTTTCAGCCATCTTCACGCACACATGTGAAAGAAGATTGATCTGTAAAAATGCATCACTTAAATTTACCCAATTTCTTCTCTCGCAAATAGAGAAATTAGCGTATTTAACTTCTTTACATTTTAAAAAAGAAATGCCTAAATTGAAAATTGGAGCAACGTGTTTCGAAATTTAGTAGGGAAGTATTTGTGCGATTCATGCAGATCATCTATTCTTCAGTAGAACCAAAATACCGATCATATTTCAAGTTCTGATGAAGTAGATAGTGAACTGCAAGATCCTTCTGACCAATGCGAATCTGATGATGGAAATTTGCAAAAAAAATCATTTGCCGGTTCTCTACAAGACTTTGAAGCGAATCATGGAAGATTATCATGCATTGAAAGAGAAAGCAGTGTTAAAAGGACCAGTAACCAAAATCAAAATCTATGTCAAGATCGTGCTCTCGAAAACGATTTCAAAAAGCGACAAATATAAATTGTTGACAACATTACCATTGTATTGGAGTGCACGAGAAATACATAAAGAGTTGAATGTCACAATTATGAAAAACGGTGTTCACGAGCAGGTTTAAAAAAGATTATCATTATACAATATGAATCAAAATGAATTTTGATCATATTTGGGTGGCCTGTTTAAGAAATTTTAACTATACTCTATTCTGTATTATCATGTGAAAATTTCATAATCGAGATTTTGGTCGTTAGGTCCCTTTCTACAGACCAGGTTACATATGGGCGATTATTTCTGAAGTGTAACTATTCAGAAAAACGGAGTTCTACAATCGGACATAAACTTACGAAACATTAGGTAGGTGTCTCCCTCCGATTTTCTTCGTTCTTACATACGAGGTATGTCCGGAAAGTATTCGACCTGCGCTCATATCTCTGCGTTGGTGCTATTCTTCGTCATCCGGACCGTGGCATCCTTCCAAGTAGTCCCCATTTGATTGAAACACACGCTCCCAGCGGTACTTCCACATCTTAAAGCAGTCCTCGAACGCAGATTTTGGAACGGCCTTCAGCTCGCGTGTCGCATTACTCTGAATCGTCTCGATGTCGTCGAACCGCTTTCCTTTGAGCGCCAATTCCAATTTTGGGGACATCCAAAAGTCGCAGAACTTTAACGTAATATTCTTTGTTGATCGTCTAACCTCTTGGAGGAAATCCGTAGTGCACAACACCCTCACAATGAAAAAAAAAATCAGCATTGGCTTGACATGGCACCGAGTTTGACGTGCCAATTTTAAACCGCCTGTACCACACCTTTATCTGAGTTATGCTCATACTTTCCCCCACAAAGGCCTTCTGTATCACTTCAATCGTCTCCGTACAACTCTTGCCTAGATTGAAGCAAAACTTGATGCAAATTCGTTGATCTGTTCTTTCTGTCATTTTCAACTGTAAACAAATGCGACGAACGGAAAAAGCACGTTGGACATAAACACACGCTACGTGCGACCCAAGGCGTGCGGCCGGTAACTACGGCATTCAGGGAGTTCGTGAGGGACTACTGTTTACGCTCATACGCCGCAGAGGCCAATCGAGCGCTCTGGCGCGAAGATGTAAACGCAGGTCGGATACTTTTCGGACACACCTCGTATTTTATAGTACTTGAAAAACTAAGTGACACGTATTTTTTCATACGCGCCCAAAATGGTCTTTGGGGGTAAAAATCACCCCCGGAAAATGTACCCACTTAACTATACCCACTTAATTGTTTCAAATACGATAGAATCTTTCATAATCAAACCAACTCGAGCAATGTCCTCATAATAAGAGATGAAAAGAGTGATTTTGTCAACTTCATCAAATAGATTTTTGGGGGGTAAAGTACCCCACAATAACTTTCAATTATACAAAAAATTTCCAAATGGGCATTATTTCCCGAGAAATTACTTCATAGGGGGTAACCACCCTTAAGGGAATATTATTATGCTTCCATAAATTGAAGAACCTTATATTATATATGTAAGTTTATATGGACGTCTTGGAAACGTTTTTTCATCAGCTTTACGCTGAAAGCAATGGTTTTATATTAAAAAAATTATTTGAGCTTCATTTTTAAATTTTAAACATATTTTTGAGTTTTTCTCCAAGTGCGGCCGTTAATTTTCTTTCCAAAATTATGTTTGAAAAAAAGCTAGATTTTTTCCCTTTAAAATGAGCCATAGTCGTAAGTGAGGCGAAAGAAATTGGTGGAGATATATAAGACTCCTTGCGCGCGGCTTCTGCCTCCCGAGCGCCCATGCTTTAAATTCAGAATGTACGGTTTCTAGTCGACTACAAATAATCGACTACAAACTGCATTTTTTAACCAAATAATTATTATCGTTATAAATTATTTCACGGATAATAATTTTTATTATTTATTGGACAAGTAAAATCCACTTTTATGTCGATACTTCATTTTTAAGACTTTAGAGAGAATTTGAAAAACCTGCCGAAAAAATTAGTACACATATTTGACCACTAGATGGATATCTTCGATACCTTTCATGCAACAAAACTCATTGTCAGTTATTATAATTGCCAATTATTTTTCGATCAGAAATTGCTTTTATGCGATTTAGCTCCGGCTTATTTCGACGTCATACTACTGCAGGTTTGTACTTTACCGTATATTATTTATTCCCATTAACTTTTCTCATTATTCAAAATAGACACAGTATTACTTGAGTACTATATTTCGAACACTTACCCACCCTCCGTGGCTGGACTCGCATTGTTATTCAGTACTTCAACTTAGCTCTTTCTTCTGCTTAATTTTCAATCATGCAGAAGATTGGCTAAAGAATTTGGTGCTTCTGAACGCCAAACTAGAAAGGCTATGAAATTAGTAGCTGAGAATGGTATTTTAACTTCTCCTAGTTTAAAAAAAGGTAAAACTTTAGATTCCGAGATTGAAAATTTGGTCAAAAAATATTACCTTGATGATGAGAATAGTCGTATGATGCCTGGCATGAAAGATTTCGTTTCTGTAAAAAAAAGATGATGGCTCCCGTGAGCACGTTTAAAAAAAGTTAATTCTGTGCAGTCTTTCTTAATTATATGCAAATGTTAAGGCTCAGCATCCTATAGTTAAAATTTGCTTATCAAAATCCTCTCAGCTTAGACCCCGAAATTGCATACTCGCTGGAGCCAGTGGTACGCATACTGTTTGTGTTTGTGTCCATCATGAAAACGTTAATCTAATCCTAGATGCTGTAGATTTAAAAGAACCAACCTGCGAAAATTTTCCCCCCATTAAGGGGGGAAGTACCTTTAGACACTTCAAAAAATCGATTCTTTTTATTGTTTTAATCGATAGATATATCGCCTAAGAATATCATGTCAAAGTTTCAAAAGCTAATTCTCAAAATTGTGGAAGAGATGCGTCCCGGAAGTGTCTTTAGTAAGTTCTTTTTTTCTTGACCACAAACTTTAAACGGCCTTTTCTTGAAACCATGTTTTTTAAAATTGCGTAAGTGATAATAAAAAAACTAGTGAATCGATTTTCATCATCTAGCATTCATTTTAAAGAGCATAAAAAACTGTTCTATACAGACTAAAGGTTAAAAAACAAATTATTTTGGGACCATTTTTGACTGGAAGTACAACGAAATTTTTCGTCAAAATCGTAATTTTTTTTTTTGAGCCTGTTTTGAAGGGTTAATTTTCGAATTTCGCAAATATTTTAGTCTATCTACTAAAAAAACCCTCTCGAGTAAGAAAATGTTTGGTTTGTTGATTTCAGATGAAAATTGCAGCCAGCATCGCTTACGGAATTTACGACGTCAGCGACGACATGGCTTTCAAGATCCTTGAAAAATTTGTTAATTTTCAACTTTCACTTTTGTAGAATATGTTTTTTTTTCAACCTCAAACATCGCCTAAAATAAATATTATACTGATTTAAAAAGAACTGTCTTCATTTCCCTACAAATCAGTTGCAAAGACTTTTTTATTCGGCCTCTAAAAGTACTTCCCCCCTTAAGACTTATCATGATGCTATGAACAGGATTATGTGTAGCGTTCCGACTTCAGAATGGTACTTGAATGAATGCACAGCGTGTCCTAGTACAAGCGCAATTAAGGACTTTATAACATCAGTTCTCGCAGACCAGCGTATTAACAGAGTACAATTCCAGACTTGGCAACAAACTGACAGAAGTACGTTACGCACGGAAATAACAAACGCAGAAGATTTTGCTGAACAGATTTGTGAACGCTTGCTTAAGCTTAAACCTAACTCTTTTACAGCCAAACAACAGTCGTCTTTCTTCAAAAACCTTAAGGACACACTGAAAGAAGGAGATTTTCTTATCATTTGTGATTTCGCTGAAAACTATGCCTTTGTAGTCCAGAATGCAGCTCAGTCATTTCCTTGGAACAATGATCAAGCTACCATTTTTACAGTGGTAATTTATTATAAAGAGGACAACATTCTAAAGCACCGCAGTCTTGCTATGTTATCAGACTGTTTGACTTATGACACAATTGCTATCTACGAATTTCAAAAAATTATTACACACTATTTGAAAGAGAATTTTCAACCCAGAAAAATGATTTACTTTACAGATGGAGCCGCCCAGCACTTTAAAAATAAATATAACTTTATCAATTTGCTCCACCATAAAATGGATTTTGGTATTCCAGCCGAGTGGCATTTCCATGCAAGGGCGCACGGAAAAGGGCCTTGTGACGGTATTGGGGGAAATTCAAAAAGACTCGCAGCGCGTGCTAGCCTACAAGCGTCATCTAAAGATCCGATTTTGACTGCTGATGACTTGTATCAATGGGTAAAGAAAAATTTAGTTGAAACTTTAGTATTCTTTAGTGCCAAAGAAAATCACGCCATCACAGCTCAAGAACTTGAGAGTAGATTTGCATCAGCAAACACAGTGCCTGGTATACAAAAATATCACTCTTTCGTTCCCTCTGCTGAATTAACTCTCATGTTGAGAAAATATTCGTCATCATTAGAATGTGATGTTTTCCCGAAAAAAACTGTGAGGCAAAGACGAAAGAGAAGTGCACATACACTGTAATAAGCAAATTATTTGACTCAATTTTCGATGTGAGAGGCGAGGGGACTCACACTAAAAAATCACCCCGAATTACAAATTAATTTTTATTTTTGATTTCGTACCAGCCAAAAATAACAGTTTTATGAACAAATTATACAAAGTACAATTAAATAAGTTCCCAATGAACGGTACGACGCACAGTGTGTAGAATGAGAAAATTGGGTTCAAAATGATTCAGAGCCTACAATTTTCCTACGATTTAACTTTTTTTTTTAAATTGAAGCTAATTAAATTTTGAAGAAGTCTGTCGATATTTTAGGTGAAGTTCGTGCAATCTGTTCAATTGTTATAAACAAATTAATGGAAAAAATCTTTATTTCTATATATTCGAGCCTGAAAGTTCTTTTCATCACGTTTTTTCCACGGAGTCGATTGGAATCAGTGTTCTATTACAATCCATACCCGGAATATAATTTTTCATATTGTTATAAACAAATTTCATGAACAAATTCAATGAACAGGCGCTGCTGGATGTATAAAATTCCTTTTTTTCTGCCTGATCATCAATTTCCTCTGCGAAAATGATGCTTCGATTAATGGAAAGCATAATCAAGGACATTTACATTTGTTATTAACAATACTGATTAACAAATGTATTAAACAGTCACTCTTTGGTAGAAAAAATTCATTTTTCTTCGTAAAATCGTCTATTATATACCAAAAATAGAAGTATAATGAAAGGACTGACATTAAACAATATCTTCCATTGTTATTAACAATTCTAGTCAACAAATGCATCCAATAGCTGTTTCCAGATTGGAAAAATTCATTCTCCGCTCGAATCTTCATTTGAGATACAGTTTGGTTACCCTTGAGTGTTTCGATTATCAGTTGTTTTAATTTTCAGTTGTGCCGTTTTTCAGTCACTCAACGTATAATTGATACGCTCGTTTCTTTAGAGGGTCAGTGAAAAGTTTGGGCACGTACCCATTTGATTCTTGTGTTTTCTCAACTTTTTTTTTCCACAATTCTCGAATCCAATAAGTAAGGATTATTCCTCATGAAGTGCAGATTCGTGAATAAATTGTTTCCGTGTTATTCCTGTCTTCTTATTCTATAATCCTTCTTCAGATTTAAGTTATACATATTATAGAGTCCTATTAGTTGTAAGTTTCAAGTTATCCTTTCATAAGTTGCTATCGATATCCTTATCTTCGATAAGATTCATTGTTTTAACAATGAATGAATCTAAAGTTCCGAAGCAAAAAAAAAACGTAAACTGCTTAAAATTCGGGAATGTTATTCTGAGTCGGAAATACAGTGTGCATTCCCGAATATTTTGCGATGTTCTGGTAAAACTAAAATTGCTAATGACATCATGAAACTTTTGCCAAAAGACGATGATGGACTCAATGAATTACCTGACAAGTTATCAGGTTCAGAAATGGGAGGAATTACACGCTACACTGATAATGAGGCATTAGCACTGATTGAAGACGCAAAATTAAGTGTATACCAGTATGAAATTATCCGCATCCAAGCGAAAGATAAAAATGCTGACATTTACCCACACTACAGCAGTCTATCAAATGCCAAAAAAAGGTGCTACCCTCCAGAATCTGATTTCACTATAACGAAAGAGAGTGAGAGTATCAACACTCAAGCCTTGCTGGATCATACAGTATTTCGCTCGATGGAAATACCTGGAATCATTCCTTTAAATTTAGTTGGCGGACCTAATTTTTTAATGACTCTAACTTCGAAGTATGGATGTGATGGAACATCTGGTCATAATCCATACAATCAGTCTTTCATCGATTCAAGTAAGTCTTGATTTTTTCGTTGGTTTCTCTAGCATTGGAGATGTTCGACTCGAAAAGTGGTAAAGGTTTGACAATTTGGAAGAATCCATGTCCTGGGTCATCCAGACTTCGTAGGATCATGCGATTCCGCTATGTGAAGGAAACGTTGGAGACTACCACCTCTGAGGTAAAGCTGATTAAAGAAGAAATAAAAAAACTCAGACCTACAACAATTAAGTTCGGACAAAGCCGGACTCGTTGCAAAGTCACGCATAAAATGATTATGTCCATGGTTGATGGAAAAGTTCGCCAAGCGCTCACTGAAACTCCATCATCACAATCGTGTTATATATGCGGCGCAAAGCCCTCCATGATGAACCTTACATGCTTGGATACGCTTCATGGAGTGCATCCTTCACATTGCGTATCGTTCAGATTTCTGTAAATGGGCAGCGATGTTACCCGATCAGAAGCAGAAAATGAGCGAAGCAAAAAAGAGAATCCAAAAAGAATTTTGGGAGGAAGTGGGCCTGATTGTGGATGTTCCACAACATGGGAGTGGGACGTCCAATAATGGCAATACTGCTCGAAGATTCTTCCAAGATCCTGAATGAACTTCGAGTATTACCGGGGTTAACAAAGTATTGATCGAAAAATTTGGCATTATTCTACAAGCTATGACATCTGGAAAGAGAATAAACTTCATCAAATTTGAAGAATATTGTGAGGAAACTGCGAAACTTTACGTTAGCTTATATGAATGGTTCAAATGCCTGTGACAGTACACAAGGTCCTAATCCATGGGGCTAAGGTAATTGAAAATGCCTCATTGCGTATTGGTCAATTGACGGAAGAGGCCCAAGAAGCAAATAATAAGATACTCAAGAGGATCAGGGAATTCATTACCCGTAAAATCAATCGGATGGCAACCAATGGAGATTTGGGTCACAAGTTGTTGATCATGACAGATCCTTATATAAACTATTTCAGAACTCTTCATGAGAATCTCACTCTTCCTATGAAAGCGGAAGCTCAAGATTTACTGATTGAAGATGATTGAAATGGAATAAACAACTCTGCTGAATACCCAAATCCTTCCTCTAAAAGAATTAATGCTTGATGAGTTTGTTTGAATAAATCGTTCATAGCGATGGAGAGGAATGTTGAGTGTGAATGTTTCACCATGAGATTTTTTCCATATGAAATCACCTATTTCTAGAATTATTCGAACGGAATTGTTAATATCAATAGAAAATGTTGTTCAATGCAAGTATATTTCGTTAGAGTTTCATTTCTGAGGGTCAAATGAATATCTGAGCAGAGAATGAATTTTTCCAATCTGGAAACAGCTATTGGATGCATTTGTTGACTAGAATTGTTAATAACAATGGAAGATATTGTTTAATGTCAGTCCTTACATTATACTTCTATTTTTGGTATATAATAGACGATTTCACGAAGCAAAATGAATTTTTTCTACCAAAGAGTGACCGTTTAATACATTTGTTAATCAGTATTGTTAATAACAAATGTAAATATCCTTGATTGTGCTTTCCATCAATCGAAGCATCATTTTTGCAGAGGAAATTGATGATCAGGCAGAAAAAAAGGAATTTTATACATTCAGCAGCGCCTGTTCATTGAATTTGTTCATGAAATTTGTTTATAACAATATGAAAAATTATATTCCGGGTATGGATTGTAATAGAACACTGATTCCAATCGACTCCGTGGAAAAAACGTGATAAAAAGAACTTTCAGGCTCGAATATACAGAAAAAAAGATTTTTTCCATTAATTAGTTTATAACAATTGAACAGATTCGAGCCCATGTATACTGACAACCCGTCGTACTAGAGACGTTCTCTTAGAGGAATTAAAAGAGGTTCACTAGGACATTAATTTCGCGGACTTTCAAGGAAATCGGAAACAAAAAGTTTTTGCGGGTACACTTGATGAATTTTGCCCCATATCCAAAACGTCATGAACGAGGCTTAGACATTTGGCAAACAAATCATTTTGACACATTAGTGATTTTGTTTTGGCGTCATATACTTTTGGTTGTGTGAAAACGTCTGATTTCGTGCCAAATAATCGTCACTTGCATTAAGGGTTGATTTTCTTCTATCATTCGAAGAAAACGGCGGCTGAAGTACCGGTTTTTCTGAGCTCCAATTGGAACATACTTGAGGTTTTTTAATTTTTAAAAGTATCATATTTTCATCCTCTGCAGTTTGTCAGTTTCGAAAGTTTCACTTAGTTTATTATTAATTGATAACGCATGAATTTTGCTGTTGAAGAATAGCTCGTCCAGGATCTCGTTTAACCCATTTGCTTATAATTTTTGGTGGAAAAACTTGTCTAGAAATATGATTTAATTTTCAGTTTAAAAGAAAATTCATGAAGGTGGACAAAAACCTCAATAAACGCAACAGAATGTCATGGAATATAACTACAGCTTTAAACCGCAATTTTTGAGCAGGCGAGATACACACTTGTCAAACCACGCAGAGTCCATTTTTTAAATGGCGAGTGCAACTCATCAAAATAGGCCAATGGGTTAAGAGTCCCTTCTATATCATTACATGGGCTTTTACCATGAGAAGTAGCAAAGAATTCCAAGCTGCGTCAATCTCAAAATCTCGCTTATGGTATGATAGATTGATAAAATGGCTTTTGTTCTTATACTGATAAGCTGAACCGTCAGTGAAATACATTATTTTCTTAACAATGTATTTTTTTTTAAACTCAGTAATCATTTTTTTTATAAACAGATAAGCTGCATTAATATTATGCTCCAGAGCTTCTGAAATAATTGCATAGCTTTAGCATACGACTTTGAAATCCTTTTTAAAATAAACCACAGCGGGATGAACAGTAATTTGTTGCAAAATCAAAATGTATAATAAATGCACCGGCTTCAAAAGATTCGTTAGAATCCTTAAGAAATTGGCTTTGAGTTTTTGCCATAAAGTCGTGTTTTAAAAGATCAATTAAATACATAATGAGTTTCTCATAATAATTCTCAGTTGAGTCACAAAAAACTCCGGAGAAAACGATCTGTTGAAGTTCCGCAATTGTAGATTACGCTTTCAATGAAGTTTCTTTTGAAAATCAAAGGTGGAACACCCGGAAAAGATTCACATGACTTTAAACAACAAGGTGTTTTAGGATTAAAAGTCATTAAAGAGACAACATAGTTTTGTATGAAGCTAAGCACTTTCGATTTGTGTCATTAGCGACAAGTGTAATCTTATTTCAAATTTTCAAGAATTAGACGTCTTTGAATATATTTTATAGAGTCATCAGCCTCTTGTACGAAGGCACAATCTTTTTTTCCTGGCAACTGTCCACTTACCCCACATTCATAATAAGAATCTTGTATAATTTTTACAGTTTCTTTCGACAACTTTTTACCTGGCCTAGGACTTGGTGATGATCCAATACTATTTCTTTGATGTAATTGAACTGCTTTGCGAGTTAAACTTTATGGTAGTTTAAACTCTGATTATATCTTGTGAATGGCCCAACTTTTTGGTAACATATTTAAAAGTTGAACAGCCCAAGATTTATTTAGTATCTTAATCAATTTTTCCTTAATTACATTTGTAAATTATTCTATATCTTTCTGATTACAGTCATCTTCAATATAGTTGAATACCTTTTTCATTTGAACATCAAGAGCTGTCTTAATCACTGTTACTTTTTCCATTTGTGCAGCTTGTATTCGGAGATCTGTACTCTTTCTGATTGACGTTACTCTTAAGATTTTTAAAATTCCATTAAACATAGGAACATTCTCTTCCCTTTCAAACTCAAGTTCTGATTCTTCATCAATATAATCAGCAAATACATTCATGCAAATTTTCCACCTGATTACATTCCATTTTATCAGAAATAACATTTTTATTCTTTGCTGAATTATCAGATGAAAAAATGTCATTTTGGTTTTTAATTTCTAGGCGACACGTGTTACAAATCTTTTTTTCCGAACCAACTAAAACTGTTTGCTGGTTAGTTCAGAAACGGGACGAGGTTTTGTTTATTACTGTTAGCCAAGAATAAGCAACGCGCGTGGAATGAAATAGACGCAATCTGGGTAAAGAATTAAAGTCATTTATTAATGGAACGTATAAAAAGGTATTTGCCGTAATGAGATCTAGAATCGACTGACTGTGAACATATCAAAAAGTATAAAGTACAATAGGGCTGCCCTAGGCCCCTATCGCCCTCTACAGTTAAATAATAGAGGCTGGATCAAATGTCTATAATCGATAAATCCAACACTTCTCCTTGAGACAACCTTTAAATTTCAAATTTGTATCCTCGATAATGCCAGGAGATGGACACACTGTTCGTGTTTTGGTTTCGTTAAGGCCTTGGTTAAGATGTCGGCAGGCATGTTATCGGATGCTACATGTTCTAACACTATCTCTCCCGACTCCACGATCTGACGAACAAAATGATGACGTATGTCGATATGTTTAGTTCGTGCATGGTATATTGGACTGGTGCCTAGCTTCTGTGCACTGCAGTTGTCAACTAGCAACTTAATTGACTTGTTACCAGACTCTCCAAGCTTCATTAAAAAACGTTTAAGATGGATGGCTTTCTTAGTCGCTTCGCTCGTCGCCATATATTCGGTTTCCGTCGTTGATAAACCAACCGTACGTTGCTTTCTTGAATCCCCATCCCTATCGTCAATAGAGCCTCCTCAATCCGCATCCACATAACCCACCAAAAGACTCTTGCCACGTCTGTAGAGGATCCCGTAATCATCCGTGCCCTTTAAATACCGAAGTGTCCTCTTCGCTGCATTCCAGTGCGTCTTGTTGAAACAGTCATTAAACTGACTCAAGGAACTGGCCGCATGTGCGATGTATAGGGCTTTTCTCATAAGACAGACTTTGTTGCCTTGAGTCAACTCGTTTAACATGGTCTTGGCTTTGTTGAACAATTGATCCTGGTTCCGTTTTTCGCTGATTATATGCTCCAAAACATTCTCCATCCAATCTGGTACTTCCATAAATACTTGCTCATCCAATTCGGCATTAAGATATGCGGTCGCTACATCATATTGTCGAATATTCATATCGTTTTGCGCTGCAAAGGCAATTGTAGTTCGTATGGAACTTAAACGTGCGACTGGCGCGTACGTCTCGTGGAAATCTTTACAATATTGCTCAGAATAGCCCTTCGCCACGATCCTGGCCTTTCTCTTTTTCAGGACACCATTCGTGCCATATTTGTTACATAATACAAAACGACTACAAATAACCTTCCGTGCCTTGGATCTATCCACCAGACTCCATGTTTCCTTCATGAGCATTGAATTCACTTCATCCGCCATGGCCGCCATCCATTCGTCTCATTCTCGGCTATCCATTGCTCGACTAATGGGAGTTTCAGTTAGAAAAGCAAAATCTGTGTCAATCTCATTTGCACTACACGTCATCCCGTAGACCATCCCGCGCACGAAGCGTGGTCTACCTCGTCTTGTAGCAACCCCCGGATCATCTGCAGGAAAACCAAGAAAATCCTCGACATCAGACCATTCTCCTTTGTTGTTGACGTCGTTTAGTGTCTCGAGTTCTTCTTCATTGACCCGGTCCTCGGAATCTTGCTTATTGACAAGGTCAATTTCAATGAATTTTTCATTGCCCTCTGCCTTGTTGACGTCTCTCGGTGGAATTGACGGCTTTCGACGATCGTTCTCTCTCGGACGGAAATCTTCGCAGTCCTTGGTCGAATGAACAGGAATTTTATCCAGGAAACTCACGTATCTTGATATTTCAATCGTTCTTTTTTCTGCAATCCAAATTCTGTATCCCTTTGATTCCAAGCTATATTCTACAAAAATTTCTTCTCTTGACTTTAGCTCGAATTTTCCTTTATCTGGAGATCTGTCAAGAAAGTAGACTTCATACCCAAAGCGTTTAAAATCGGCCACATCAGGAGGTTTTCCAAGCCAAACCTCGTATGGAGTCCTTCCATTAAGCTTACTCATTGGTTATCTGTTGCGGATATAGTTAGCTGTGTTAACAGCCTCCGCCCAGAACATTGGTGGAAGTCCTGATTGTATAAGTAAGCACCTTGCCATTTCCATCAATGTTCTATTTCGCCTCTCAGCAACACCGTTTTGCTTTGGTATAAGGCACGGTTAAACGTCGTGATATTCCGTGCTTTTGGAGCAATTTGTCAAAACTCTCGTTATCGTACTCCTTTCCATTATCAGATTGCAAACATTTTACCTTTTTCTCCTACTGCGTTTCCACCAAAGCTTTGAAAATATCGAATTTATCCATTGCCTGATTCTTGTGGCTGATAAATTGTATCTCACACCATTTGGATGAATCGTTGATGAAAGTGATGAAATAACGTTTCTTTGCATGTGAGGCAACACGCATCGGACCACAAACGTCGGAGTGAATGAGATCTCCCACCTTTGTTATTCTTTTGAATGCCTTAGGAAAAGGAGCGCGACACATCTTCCCCTGGAGGCAAACACTGCATTCAAAATCCTCATCAATACCCTCGATGTTAATTCCTTGAATAGATCCAGTCTTAATAGCTTGACGAAGAGATTGAATATTCAGGTGTCCCATGCGAATGTGCCAGTCTTCTAGAGAATTTTTCTTCAGAATCCTTTCTGTAACATTTACTTCGAAAATGTTCTTGCACTTGGGACCAGTCAAATCTCGAAGAAAGTACAAATCGTTTTCACGTTTTGCGGTAAGTAACACATCTCTGTCGTGGTTAATAACCTCGGCCTTGGTTTTACTAAACAGCACATTGTGTCCCTTATCAGCAATTTTCCCGATCGATACGAGATTCGTGTGCAAGTCTGGAACGTACAAGGTGTCATTCAGCGTTATTACTTTTCTTTCACCATCCACTTTCTTTATGATTTTCACAGTGCCTTTTCCCAATATATTAGCGGACGCACCGTTACTAGCCAGACCTAACTTTCCACGATTATACCTTTGATGGATTTCCGCGAACGAATTGACTTCCTTGCACATGTGGGATGTGCACCAGCTGTCAAAACACCAAGCATCACAAATCACACTGGTTCCGGTTTGGAAAACTTTGACTTCTGACGTGTCCGGTGATGCAAATAGACTCACGTTCTCAACGCTATTCGCGGATTGTCCTGTCATTTTCTTCGCATGCTTACAGTTTTTCGCCCTATGTCCAATTTCACCACACTTGAAACACTTCATCTTCATCTGCTTTACGGTGAAGGTTTTGTTTACGTTTGTTTCCAAATTTTCTCACAATCAAAAAAATCTCTAGAATGTTCTTGTGCGTCATTACCATCTTGCATTTTCAAGGACATCAAGTGATTCAAGAGCGCAACTTTCCGCGCTGGACCATGAGATTGATAGATGTTCTCTAACTTGGTCCAAATTTCTCGCGCGGATGCACAACCTTTTATTTGTTTGATCTCAGATGAACTTATTGCAAGCACAATGTCCGACTGCGCTTTTACATCAGCCTTTTCCCATTTATTTGCTGCTTGTTGAGATGCTTCATTACCTACCACAACCTCGGGTTTAACAATTTCGCCGCTTACATAACCCCACGCGTCGTTCTTGATCAGAATCGCACGCATTTGAAGTTTCCAAGTGTCATAATTGTCCGGATTTATCACTTCAAATTTTACACCGGTTGCGTTCATCTTGATGATGCACTCGTGAACTCTTTGTAGAAACTGACGCTAACCTCGAAAAACAATATTTCTAATTTCCTATGTTTCCGACGCGTTCTGGGCCCATAACCTGTTATCAAAGATTAAGCAACGCGCGTGAAATGAAATAGACGCAATCTGGGCAAAGAACTAAAGTCATTTATTAATGGAACGTACAAAAAGGTATTTGCCGTAATGAGATCTAGAATTGACTGACTGTGAACATATCAAAAAGTATAAAGTACAATAGGGTTGTCCTAGCGCCCTCTACAGTTAAATAACAGAGGCTGGATCAAATGTCTATAATCGATAAATCCAACAATTACTATGTTATTATGGTTTTTTTTCAAGAAGGATTGGAACGCAGCTTGTTTTGTGGTGTCATTTTTTAAAAAATAATTTGAATTTGACTCAAGTGTGGATGTAACAATCGAAACGCTTGAAATCAAAATTCAATTATGAGTTCCAAAAACATTGATAACACAGCCAAACAAAAAAAAGGTCAAGAACTTTTAATGTGACACGTATATTCTTATGTGACGTGATAAAATAGCATCTATAAAGTGGAAATTTCAAAGGCTTCAGGCTTCTTAACAGCTTTACTTTACCTTTTTGAATAGAAGAGACAAATTAGTTTGTATACTGTAGGCTTACAAAGTTTTCTGTTAATTTTTCGCAGCTGCCTATTCTAGACAAAGTGCTCAAGAGGATGTAAGCTTGAAATAAATTCATAAATCCTTGTAACATCACTAAAATTTAAGAATTCTTCTTAACTATTTTCTAAGTGTTTAAAAGTGGTTTGACATTTTTAATAGTCCTCTTACTGCACAACAATATTCTTACAGAATTATTCAATTAAAATACTTTAAAAACATTAAACTTCATTAACATTTTGCACAAAAAAATGAGCCTACACTTCAGGAAATTCACTTTTTGTCTTTTTGAGATTAAAGAACTGGGCTTTTAGAAAAAATAATTATAAAAGAATAAAATTATTTTCAAAAACAACATACAGCACAGCTTTGGCTTTATCGACTATTCAATAAATATGTAAATCCAGTTACAAAAAACCACTTCGACATCGCTGTGTAAACGATAACAACAAACCATACAATATACTTATATTTCAAGATTTTTTGTTGGATAAAAAAAAGAAATATCAGAATTGAACCACAAACAATTAGTGCATGCCTTGAAACTACAACACGCTAGCATCTTTACACTTATTTACACAATATTAGTATATTCAAACGAATTTAACATGAATTTAACAATTGATTCAAAACTTAACTAACAGATGTTGATACTGTCGGTATTCTATCAGCTTCGACTCTCCTTAAACCTCTTTATGGAATGCAACAAATACATCGATAAACAAAACCAGCACAAAATTCGGACCAACCTCAAAAGGATGCTTACAGACCCAGACTTATTCAATAGTGTTCTAAATTATCTTCAGGACATAAAACTTCGACACTTGATATAGTGAAATTAGAATAAAACAATGCTAAATTTCAGATTTTTTCATGCATTATTTAAAAAGTTATGGGATAAACAAAAAAAAATTACATTTTTGTTGTTTTTCAATTATTTAAAAACTGAAACTAGGAAAAATTCTCGAAAAAATTTTACAAACGTATAATTAGATGGTCGACGTAGTAAAAATTTTCAGTAACATTTTTACTTCAAAGTTAATAACAAAATTAATTTTTTTTGAACAAATTGATTTTTTGAAAAAACGCCATTTTTGAAAAATCTGAAAAAATTCATAGTGATAGCCGCAAGTATTACGCAAATTTTAGGTATATAATTAAGGTGCGCACTCGGAAATTGCCCGGAATATCAATTTTTTTTGTGAAGTGATGCGCGTGGAATCACGATCTTCTATCGACGGCGTCGAGCGCGACTTCCACTAGTGCTGAATACTGTCTACTTTCTCGAGAACTTTATTATTAAAAAGTGATTATTTATTCGTTTATGATCGTTTTATACTCATAACATATGAATACTGTGATAAGTTTTATGATTATATATAAATTATCAAAAAAATAAATTTTTTTATTATCATAAAAATAAATTTGTTCGTGAAAAATCCGCAAACAAACTTTTTACGTAAAAAAGTATGAAGAGTGATTTTTTTAATTGTACGTTGGTGAGAATATGAGTAATTGCAAGGACTCCGATTTTTTGTCAATATTATTGTCTTTGAGAGATTCCTGGAATCTGAAGGTACCCGGAAGCCGTGGGAAGGGAGATTTTGCGAATCATTCGCCGATTTCTGAAAATTTTCACAATTAAAGAAGAAAACATAAATGCACTTTTTGATAATAAGGTTTTCGAGAACAATTATCACATAAAACATTAGCAAAATGCACGCAGCGAATCGATAGCAAATAAATAATGACCAAATTCATGCAGAAAAATTTTATTAAGAATAACTTTTGTAAAACTTCAAATTTCGCCACACTGCTTAAATTGTATTATTTATTTATCCTTGTGCACCGAATAAAGTAATTACCGTGGAAAAAGCTCGACCATCGAAAAATAGGTGGCTCACTTGGTAAATTTTTACTCATATATACTGGGTTTTGTATTGCACAAACATCTACTTCTACACTTCTATGCATTAAACCCAAAGCAAGATAGATTCAAAGAGAGCCGAGTCCGATGAAGAATTGCTAAAAAACAACGTGCTGATGATGATGAAGCTATGGTTAAATCATATTATGCTGCTAGAATTTTTTAGAAATGGTATGTATACGGAGAAAAATAGTTGAAGTAATTTTACTTTACTTACTATTTCACTTTCAATCAAAGTTGGGACATATGGACAAGTTAGAAGTTATTTAGTGTAGTGTAGGGTGAAGTTTGAAAGCGTCCATTAAAAGTTTCTAAATATATATATTATTACTCGTAGTATAATTATAAGAAACCAGTCTTTTATTAAATCACAAAAATAGTAGGGTTTTCCCTTCATTCTACTCTACGCTTTAATCGAGAGTTGAGTAAACCGTGAATCGCAAGATTTATTTCTTAAGCTATATTTATTCACGCACGAACGAATTAAAGTAATCTGTGTCTTGGGCACACATAAAAGCTTTTTGATTTAAAATACGTGTGGAATTTTCAGCATACTGATGTTCAACGTTATTATATTTAATAATCGAAACGCTCCTGCACGGAAAATTTTAGTTGTTGTTACTTTCTTTAATTGTCATTGGCTTTTGAATATGACGAGTCAATGGAAATTTCAACAACTTTTTTAGAAGCTTTTATTGAAAGGTATAACGAATTCGTCAATGAATTTTTTAACAATTTCAGTCCTATCCAAAAGTCGATGACAAGTGACGAAAATAGGAATTTTTATCCCTATTCCATTTGAATCTTTCGTTACTTTTAAGGTATAAAAACTATAGTCAATTTAGTGAGAAAAAAAATAATTTTTCTCATCTAACACTTTTATGACAAATCCTGTTTTAGTCTAACATTTTATATTGTAATTTATTTAAAACTTTTACATAATCTAGTTATATAGATTCTTTATCAGGCACAATAATAATTTGGAAATCGTAATTGGAAAATCCATATTATGAAAATATACAACACAGAAAATAAAAAATACTTTTTATAAATGTTTTTACACAAGATACTCTTTGTTAATAATGTAATTTTTCAATGATGCTCATTTTACTCAACTATCGTTTGAAGCTCCTCAAGCTTCGGCGATATTCTTATATATTTCATGTTATCCCACTGACGCATATCGATGCCTTGTCCTCGACCACGTTTTACTCAACTTCTAACTATTCCCTATGTAACGCTTATTGTTATTCACGTCGGGCGAATTAGGTATTTATCAAAATCATTTTACTCGACTAGAATTTAATAGATGTTAAAATATCCTTATATCCCAAGTTTAATCGACAGAGTCGAGTAAAATAACTTCAAATATTCTTCTCTGTGTATGTTAGCATTTGTGGTTATGAAAATTTGTTTAAAACTTTAAACGTGTTTTTCTCGAAATCTTTTTACATTCTCAATACATGAGAATTTTTACGCAAAAAATCACCTTCGAGATTTTTATCAAATCTTTACGTTTACGTTTCTGATAGTGCTAATAAATCTCTTCTCATTATCCTAATAACATTTTTATTATTAAACCAAAATAAGGAAAATTACAGTATGTTAAAACTTGAAAAAAGTCCATATCTAAATTCTATTTTTCGGTTAAATATATAAATAAAGTAAAATATATAAAGATACAAAAAAACTTTATGGTACAAAATTGTTTACTACAAAAAGATCTACAAATTTATATCGCAAATTTCCCTACAACAAAAATAAATTTGAGCTAATCAACTTTTTTTATAAGCTCTTGAAAATTTCCCCCGCAAAGTAGTATATATTAACCAGAAATAATTGAAGTTTTATTAAAATCTCTGATACAGAACAAAATCCTTATATTGTTCATGTATTATAGAAGTGTCAAGATATCAAATACCTCAAATTTGTCTTTTGCATTCAGGTAATACTGGGAAAGGATTTATAGAATCCAGAAGTGATTTAGGAAATAACAAGATACAAAGGGTCAGAGTCTATCTAATCCATAATAATTAAATAATTTCGAAATGTTATTTCATATTACTTAGTATAGTTTTCTAGCATAAATTTGTACCCTGAAACTTATCAAGTCAATACATAAAAAATCTCTTAATTTCTTTGTCCATTATGGAGCTGATAAATACCATACCATATGTTTCAGTCATATAGATTTCAAACTCATTGAACGAGGCTGAAAAGTTTATTTACACGAGTACTTGTATCATATCCTATCTGGTTTAAGCACTCTTAGATTTGCCGAAGCACACAAAAAATTTTACCAGCGATACTAAAATCATTTTAGAAAATGATTCTTTAGTTTATTCTGGAATCACGTAACCGATTCATTTACAAAAGCTCTTCGCCATTCGTAAAAATGATAGCATTAAACCAAAGCCAGTTTAAGGGTAGCATGAAAGTATTGATTTCCGCACACAAAATCACATATTTCGTGACCCGTTTTCTTCTGAACCATAGGTATTTTGTCATTCAAATTTTTACCCTAGGTAAAGTGAACTGTGTTTTTTAAACAAGTCGGACGAATTTCGGAAATATAGCATACATTACCGTCGGAAATTGTACGCACGGTGCTTGTGAGCGCTATTAAAAATCACTGCTGACTTTGAATCACGATGTCTCGGTGGAAAAAAGAGATGGAGCATTTTTTAAAATACAGCTGGAAAGTTTATAAAATTTCACGTCTAGTGATGCCCAACAAATATTTTTTTGACCTTACGAAAATAATACAGCACGTGAGGAGTTAAGAAAACAAATTCAAGATTTTCTCAAATTCTCTACCTCAACTTCAACTTTTAGCCTGACCTAGGGAAAACTTTTCCACAATCTGAAAATTCTACGACATAGAGTCTGAAATCATATCTTTAATTTAAGCCAAGAAAACTTCAAAAATATTCATGGGTACCCGAGATACGATTAAAAATGTTCAATCGTATCTGAGTTGAATTTTAATCGACGATCACGGTTCTCGGCCGGTTTGTTGTTCGCCTCCTTCGTTGAGGCAGAACCGAATAGGCCACGCACGAAGATGGCGCTTAAATGGAGCTCTCTTACATGTTCTTTGATCCAAGAACGTGTTTCCTTTATTTCCTTTCCTTTCATTCTTAGTTGTTATTTACAATGACTATTAAAATTTGTATTAATGTTCTAGTTTATAAGACTTTTAAGAAATAAAAAATGTTTACATATCATTGTTCTATTCGTTAATATGGGGATAATATTGGATTTTAATAATTTTTAATAATCACAAATAACAATAAATATTTTTTTAAATTTAGAATAGTTAGAAATAAAAATTACTAATGAATAGAATGAAAAATACATATAAGAGAGCTCCATTTAAGCGCCACCTTTGTGCGTGGCCTATTCGGTCCTGCCTCAACGAAGGAGGCGAGCAACAAACCGGCCGAGAACCGTGATCGTCGATTAAAATTCAACTCAGATACGATTGAACATTTTTAATCGTATCTCGAGTACCCATGAATATTTTTGAAGTTTTCTTGGCTTAAATTAAAGATAAGATTTCAGACTCTATGTCGTATAATTTTCAGATTGTGGAAAAGTTTTCCCTAGGTCAGGCTAAAAGTTGAAGTAGAGAATTTGAGAAAATCTTGAATTTGTTTTCTTAACTCCTCACGTGCTGTATTATTTTCGTAAGGTCAAAAAAATATTTGTTGAGCATCACTAGACGTGAAATTTCATAGACTTTCCAGCTGTATTTTAAAAAATGCCCTATCTCTTTTTTCCACCGAGACATCGTGATTCAAAGTCAGCAGTGATTTTTAATAGCGCTCACAAGCACCGTGCGTACAATTTCCGACGGTAGTGTACGTTTGGAGCTACAGAAGGTGGAACATTAAAAAATATGATACTGAAATTACTTTTTTATTCTAAATAAACTATAAATTTCTATTTACACTTGTGGAAAATCCATCTGATTTCTTTGAAGAACACAGTTCACTGTACCTAAGGTAGAAATTTAAAAGAAAAAATACCTATGATTCAGAAGAAAACGGGTCACGAAATATGTGATTTTTTGCGCGGAATACGATACTTCCACACTATCCTTAAGGGAACAGTTTTAAGATTATAAAAAATTGTCTAGAAAATGGTCAACATTAATCGACCGAAACAAGAATTAGAATTCTCTGACGTATACATTTTTGCACACTGAGTGACATAATTGTAACGAGAATAGTTATGTTGGATACATTTTCTAAGCAGTTAAACTGCAGCAAGAATTAGTCTTGCGAGCTGTTTTGTAGAAAGCTTTAGACTGAATACTGAGGCCTTCTGACTTTGAAACCAAGTCATCCAACTTTTCCCCTCTTTGCAAAACCGCTTCTAAAGTGCTGTGCTGAAAAGAAAAACTTTATTTAGACTGGGTTTTATTAAGACTCTTTTTAATACTTTTTGTATATATTTTCTCGTACCAAAATGATTTTTGTTTCGTCCAAATCGTTCTGCATTTTCGTCAGAGCATCAGCTTCTTTAGGATTCTGATACTTGGACAGATAGACGTTAATCTGCTGATAATCAACCTTCGATTCATTCAACATGGGCCAGGTATTTGGCGGGTACCTCCCTGTAAATTCGTCTAATACTTTCGTGATTAATGTATGGGAAACCCTATTCGGATATTCATGATCCGATATAAGAACTCCCGCCAGACTATCGCCTCTAACATAGACATGACACATGTATTCTGAAAATGTTAAAAAAAAAATAATCATTTCAATTTAATTGTCCAATAATAATTACCTTAAACGTCTAGCGATTATATGTGATACAATTGCAAAATATTTGTACTATTGGGCAGTTAAAATTTGCATGAGTTAATCAGGATGACTACTGATTTTCTTCTAGAAAATCCCCGGTTATTTACTGCATTTTTCCGATTGTAAATATCAAATCTTTTCCTACTAGAATAACAAACAAAATGTATCTAAGGTTGTCCAATATAAAACGCGTAATTCCGAAAACTTAATGAAGGCCGATTTTCATGCCCCGAAAAAGTTTTAAAAAGGGACGGCTAGACGTTGATATATTTATTTTCTTTTAACTTCGTATAATTTATCGATTATAGCGCACCGGAACTTTTGTATTAACTCACGAGATAAAAAAGAGAGGTCCGATGCGCTATATAGCGTCAAACTCGTTTAGATCTCTAGTTTATCATTAATTATTATCTCCGATCTTTTCTAATACTGAAATAACAACAACAAATGAACATTCTAAATACTACGTTTTTTAATCTTAGAGTGTTAGAGTGTTGTATTATCGCGTCTTCTAATATGCGTATCTTTAATTTTAAAACGTTTTTTTATAAAATATTATTTAATTTTTAATTTATAAGAAATGGTTACATTAATTAATTATTTTTAATAATATAATTTGACCCCATAACAAAATAAAATTATTCTAGTATTAATTATTGAGGATCAGTAAAATACTTGACATCGTTATCAAACGTGTCAAACTATAATTTTCCTTTGGCAGAGTATCTAATGTGTTCTTTTTTTTTTTTTAAACAATTGCAAGATAAAAAATATTCTTTACATTTCAAGCATTGCTCCGCTAATTAAATTTTGAATTATTACGTCTCGAAATATGGAATTTTAACAAGGGCTCTTGTGGAAAGTCATTTCGCGGGCTCATAATATCACGAATTTGCGAAAAATTTTCTGGTGGTAGCGTTGCGAAAAACTATGGAACCGTTGGGAAATTTCATAAGAATATTAATTTTTCTTTAAAAATCGTATCTTACCGTACATCTCGGAAAGTTATTTCGAAATAAACGCCAGAAAACAAGAATAAAAAGGCAGTGGAATCCATATTTCCGCTCAACTGACAATAACACTATAGTTGTCATCTCGTCGGGTGAGTCCGCGATTGGATCCCGTGTGATTGGCGCAGCGTGATGATTGCCGAAGTTCAACGAAAGAAATGCTCCGAGAGTCAATTAAAGATTGTAAATAATTGGAAAACATTTTTTTTCTCAATCGTTATAGGTATTAATAGTAAATTATGACGGAAAAAAATTTTCCGCATAATGTTCGAAATTTTGCAACGCGCATGAAACATTGTCGAAAAATTGTTATAGTTGCTCATTTGATCACTACCGGTCTACATTAAGAATAATAGTATATTATGTGCCTAGGCGCATAATGTGGGTTATTACACGACGAGCGACAATGCTCGCAGGAGATCGAAGCCATGACAAAGCCGAGACGAAGCAGAGGCGCGATCAGTCCTGCGAGCATTTTAAGCGAGTCTCATTATTACCCGAATTGTGTGCATTGGCACATATTCTATTTTATGTGACTTCGGTGCGTATACGATTTATAATGCGTACACTCGAATCTAATCTAGTATTCATCATGATTCTCGTCCACTGCACTTGATATTTCGCGACTAGTTCCAGACATTTTGATTTTCTCGATCTTGTGTAGTAGTAGTGTATTGTAATAGAGCATGCGCAGTTCAAATGTACAAGGCTTTGTCAGTACGGTGCCAACGCTGTATGTATGCTCCGCTGTATTGTTATAGGCACATGCGCAGTTCAAATTTTACATTACATTCTTTTGTATCGCAATGCACAACATTACGCCACATAAAATAAATTATGTTACATGTATAATTCACATGTCTAATTTATAAAAATAATTTTATTTTTAATTGCACATCAAATTTTACAAAAACTTTTAATTTCATTATGAGATAAAAATATAAAACATGATTATTAGAGTCACAACATTTTAATAGAAAACTATTTTTGTAACAAGAGATAATAAAAAATACCGTAAAAGCCGTTTTTATTGACAAGAATAATTTTAAAATTACATAAAATGATCGAAACCCGGGCTCGAATTTCGGCACAGTCGAAAGCGTCTCTTCTTCTAAAGAAAGATTTCAAATTTTCTAATTTGAATATTTACGTAATATCATATTTGCATAAATCAAATACAAAAAAAGTATTGAAAAAAACCATTCTCATGGAATTGTTCAGATAGACGCGTCGTGTCTTACGTTTCCAATTGTTTCTCGAAAAGTTATGGAAACCTCATTCTGAAAATTACAGGATTTTTGGTGGACAATATAAACTATCACAAAAAAATAAAATCTGAGACATTTTTTGGGAAATTGAGATCAAAATGTTTTTTAAAAAATCAAATAATTTTTTTAAAATTAGGATTGATACGTGTTTAGTGCACTGGCAGCATTATTTTGGGCGACCAGCTGCCCCAAGCGTGGTGCAGAGGCTCTCTCGCGTATGTTTTGCCAACACTTTGGTACTCAGGCCGCACAATTTTGGGACAGCAGCTAGTCCAAAACGGTGTGGTTCTACTGCTATAGTTGATGGGCGAGCCACTTAATCAAACTTTATTCCGTGTAAGAGAAAAGATATGCGAACTTTTATCGAAATTGCTAACAATGGGTAAAATTCTTCAGATCACTTAACATGGAAATGCTCATCCAAGGAAGGACTGCGCTGACAGCACTGGGCATTTGAATCGCCCCCATCCATAGAGAGTTATATAATTGAACGCTGCCATTGGCTATTCCCGTTCAATAGATCTTATCTGATGATATTTGACGATAACCGTCATACGAGTAAGCAGAGGGTAAAGCTATAAAGATAGGGATAATAAGCGCAAACCCACTAACAAACTCTGTTGCGATCATCTATCCTATAAAATTTAGCTTTCAGGCCTTTGGTACCTTTTTTCGCGAACGGTCACAAATCTATTCATGCTGCAGATTCAAAGTGCTTTGAGTCAGTATTATAAAGTGGTGTCACTGGAATGTTAGACAGAAGGAATAGGAAGCGTATAAGGATTACATTCAATTAATTTCGATTTATCATCCTTAGAACCATTACCATATTTATTTTTATGAAAAATTCAATAACGCCGACAAATATTGCATTTTTTATTAACCTTCATCACAGTTTCACAAATAATGCAAAGCATCAAATAACACAATAACAATAAAGATCACAAGAACAAGAGCTTTCCGTACAGTGTGGGCAACGTAGGAACACGGAGAAACTTTTTATAGCAATATATGTTTTATTTTATAATGATAATTCTAAAAAATAATAGGAATTCAGGGAAAATCGAAATGCAATGGTAATTATTCCTACACGGAGAGAAATAACCAGTGCCGCTCACTTCGAGCAAATAAGTATTCAACACTTCGACCTGATCAAGTGGTGAAATCATGAAGTTCAAATAAAAGTAGCTTGTGATATTCATGCTTGACACATACGATATTGTCCATGCACTAGATACACTGAGTTCACATGCGAATTATGTGAGCTTTAATATTTAGCCACAAGATGACTTGTTGCAAACATTAGAGAGCCAGTGTAACAAGCGCTTAAGTTTCACGTGCGACGCACGTGAAATTGGCTAGTGTGAAATACTTGAATTCATGTATTTCACACGCATCATTTCACTTGTTCTCAATGCTTGGTACCTGCCACATGCACTTCGCTTTCTCCCTGAAGATATAACGAAATTTGAATTTGAATGTTTGCATTCTTCTTCTTCTTCTTGCTTGTGGCTTCTTGCTGGATCTAGCAAATAGCCATATCAAAACACATTAATTAGTTGTAATATAAGTAATCTTCTTCATGTAGCAAAATACAAGAGAAGCGAAGCGGTAAGCAGTTAGCGTAAAGCATCCTTTTAAACATCCTCAGCAGTGAAAGTTCCATGCCAGCAGGTGTAAGCGGCCAACATTGTCTTAGAAAAAGGTAGGTACAGTGGATACTCTAAGGTTCATGCGTCAAGAGCAGAACAAACTCAATTCAATTCTAAATAATCATACCGGCAGAGCATAGGAACCTTCCTAGCTCTCCTACAGCCTCAGGGTCCAGTGAAAATACGAGGTCACCCAAGTCGACCTGCTCAGGAGGTCTGCCCGGAAAACGCTCAAAAAAATACCGAAAGAATCTTGGTCTTCGTTAAAAAAAATAGAGTATTCCCAAATCAAGTGAAAGAGGCTTTTCAGGGCCGCGCCACAGCTGCATCACACCCCATTCTCCCAAAGTGAGATCCGGTACACACGTGAGACGACCTCAAGCGGGTGATCAGGCAGATGTAGCTCCTGGGGAAACTGAGTTCGGAAAACCAGGGTCTGGGGGACTTGAAAGAAACCCTGTCGAAGTAGCGATTATGGCCAGACGAGGAAACTGAATACGGCCATAGGCGTCTGCGCCAAGACTGGTGGTCCCGCTCAAGCATCAAAAATAAATCCTCCCTCGAGACACCACACTGAACCACAAAAGGGAGATGCAAAGCCAATCTGGCGACGGAGTCAGCCATCTCGTTCACCATGATGCCAGCGTGCGACGACACCCAGGCAAACCCAACCGAACCCTCGCGCACCCGAATTAGTGACGCAAGGTGCAAGATCTTATAAGCAAAAGGGGACACTCGGAAAGACGAAAGTCTGTCCCTCAGGTGGTAGAGAGAGAACAGAGAGTCGGTAAAGATCACAGCCGAAGGAACGTGCCACCGATAAACACGCTTCAGCGCGCAAAATACGGCGTAGAGCTCAGCCGATAGAGCAGAGGTAAAGTCAGAAAGACGGACCCCAAATCTGTAACCGGTGGACGGAACGCAGAAACCCGCCCCTACTCTCTCATTGACAGGATCGCGAGCCACATTGGAGAATAGAATAACAGAGTCCGAATAACTAGCATGAGCAAGCCTATCAAACTCCACTCTCGGCTCCAAGGAGCCCTTCACCTTCCGGCCAGTCTCGAAATCGAGCGAAAAGGAGCCAGCGGCGAAGACCGAGCGGAGGCTCATTCGCTTAAGTTAGTAGACTTGCAACCGGTGTCGAACGCATACAGCCCAAGACGACGCGCATATGCCTTATTCTGAACTCTATCCAGAATGCCAAGAGTCGAGCGACTGGCAGCCATAAAGAGCGGAGCACCGCACTCCAGGTAGGCCCCAATCAAGCCACGATAGACGAGCAACATCAATGACGGATTCACACTCCAGGAAACTCTGGACAGAGCCCTAAGCAGCCCCACAGAATGCTCTGTCATCTGAGCTACGGAAGTTCCACAACTCTTCTCACCTCCGTAGCTCAGATGACAGAGCATTCGACCGGCAATCGAAAGGACCTGGGCTCGATACCCAGCGGAGTGGAAGCGTTCCTTTTTTCACAGAAAATTTCTTCAATTATTATAATTAAAAAATTCCATCTAGTCTTGCGTGACGTTACATTAATTCTGAATCATAGGTTGATAAGGTCGATATAGTAGAGTTCCGTTATCACATACAGTGATACACTCTTCTAATGATCGACATAATCGACTGAAATGATTTAGAAAGATCAGAAAATAGTTCCCGGTTTATCCGTATCCATGATTAGGCGTTAACAAGTTTCTGTGAGAAGAGTTGTGGAACCTCCGTAGCTCAGATGACAGAGCATTCGACCGGCAATCGAAAGGACCTGGGCTCGATACCCAGCGGAGTGGAAGCGTTCCTATTTTCACAGAAAATTTCTTAATAAGTATAATAGACATAAATTGAGAGAGTTAATTTAGACCAATTTGAGCCCCAAGAAAGAACCCGGCCGGGACCCACGAAGGTAGAAATCGAGTAAATAGAATTAAAATAATTGTAAAAATGAAATAAATAAGATTGCACCTATTTTCCGGATCCTGGAGCTCCAACTACTCGAAATAACACGAGATAAGGCTTAAAATAGCGATTTGTACAAATAAATAGATAATTAACTAGATAATAAATAAATAAATAAATAAATAATATAGAGGCAAAAATAAAATATGAAATTCCCTCACTTTGCAAGAATCCTGAAGTTTGAGATACTCCAAATAACTTAAATAACTTGAGAAGTTTATGAAGACAATTTGCTGTAGCAGTGAGTAATTAGTGAGTATAATAGGAGAGCAAAAAAGTTCCAAACATGCTAAAATCAACAATATATAAATGTGCTAACAAACCAAGAAATACATTGTAGCATGAACTCAATTCAGAGGTTATGTGAGAGCAGAGATGGTTCTTGAAAGAATCTTGAGTGAAGGACAGACATATGTAGAAAGCTTGGCAGGAAGAGTTATTGAAAATTAATGGAGAGACAATTTGTATTAACAGTAATAAGCGTAGCAGGCAGGTGTCTCCATAAATACCAGAAAGTCATGAAGGTCAAACTTGTAAATAGTTAAATAGTGAATCCTTGCGTGGCTTGTCGATGGCAGATATTACATCCAAAATTTGAAATTGAGAGTGATCCATTAACTGCTTCCATACAGGTTAAACCACGTTAATCCATTTCACTCCAGTTGCAGATTGACAGACAGATTCTCAAATCAAGAGCAGCGCATAGAAACCGATGTGTTCAGCTCAAATATATGTAGTTTGCAAAAGACGCGCGCAGTATGGCGACAATGAACGCCAGAGAAACACTGGGTAGGAGAGAGGAGTAATAATTACCGCCCAGAGACTCGTCAAACGTGTACAACCGCCAAAATCAGAATCGTTTGCATTGAGTACGAGCGGGGAATCGGATGCTCGGGACCGCTGGCTTTTTACGCTGTCGAACCAAGCGCCTCCTTCCGCCCGCTCGCTGCATGGCCCTATCGAAGGCGGCAAGAGAGAAAATGGACAATTTGTCAGCTTTTTACTCTTGGCTCTTGTGATTGAAATCACTGGTCTAAACGTAAAAACTCATATTTTTCATCATAAGTTGTTTCATCATGAAGATACTAAGGAACTATACAGAGTGGGCACGAGTAGGTTGCAGAATAGGGAATATAATTGGGAGTAGTTTAGTATACGAAATACCGCCCAACATGCACTTTCGCTATTCGAAAAGATCTTTTTCAGGCGTTTTTTTGAAATTCGCGCCAGCTCGAAAGAGGTCTTGCATGTCTTGCGGATGTCTGTTCGCTTTTTTCTAGGTCGGTAATAGTGAAACCTGTCCATATTTAACTTTAAATATGGTACAGGTTAGGTTTTCGAATGTCACTTTTGGAAAAATAGTAAAAATATTACAATTAAAAGTGTCATGTTTTGAAAATATTGTCGAAAGTGCGGCAGAATTTTAAACAAAACTGAATGAATTTATTATTCAGAATTTTTTTTATTATCCAGTTGAAAATTGGAATAAAGTGTGTCAGAAAGAAGCTCACCTTTATAGTGTGTGATAAAAAATATAAATTTTCAACAAATAAAGAGCTTTGTTGCTCTAAAAGATTAATAAATGAGAACGGGAATAATTTATGGCATGGAGAATAGTAAGATTTTAAATCTCTATGATAAAAAACATTGAATATTTTTTTAATGTAAAGTTTCAATTACAATAATATGTTTTAAATTTTCAGAAAAATATCTACTCACTTCAAATGAAGTTTAAAAAAAAATAAAAATTTTTAATTTGACGGGAAATTCAGATAAGTATTTTTTATTTCACTTACAATGATTTTCATGAAAAGAGACACTTACTTTGTGAAATGTTCTTTTTCTTTTTCAGGAAGAGTCAAAAATGAAGCAAGAGGGAAAAATAAAGGATTTAAGAACTAAAATTGTGTAGGTATTTATGTTTCTTATAAGTTGCAGTAGCAAAAGTACATGAATAACAATGTAATAATACTTTGAAATATCAAAGCACTAACTGATGTTTATGTAATCAAATCCTCGATAGCCATTGATTATTGTAAAAATTGTTCCAGGGACTAGAAGAAAGATTTCAAAATTCTGCAAACTGGCTCAGGAGTCTACGCTCATGTATTCTGTTAGTTCTTATACTGAAAAGTTGTAAATAATTATTTTTACAAATCTTCAATACTCATAGCGGCCGGTCTAGAGTGGCCAATTTCTAAATACACACAAAACATTACCTAAACCTATGACTGTAACTAAAATAATATCTATAAATTCTTTCAATTCAGTTCATAAGTAGCTATCACTGTCTCTTATCAGTTCCCACAGCTAAACTGTATAATATGCGATTTAAAAAAAATTTTGAAACATTAAATGGTATTTTTGGAGTCAAATCATCGATAGCCAATGATTATTGTAAAAATTGATCCCGGGACTACAATTAAAGTTTTGAAATTCTGCAAACTGGTTCAGTAGTCCTAATTTACATACTCTATCAGTCCTAATAGTAAATGATTCTAAAAAATCATTTTTTCAAAACTTCAATACTCATAGGTGCCGTTCTAGAGTGGCCAAGTTCCAAATACACACAAAATATCACATAAATCCTTGGCTGTAATTAAAATAATTGCTCTAAATTCTTCTGATTTGGTTCTCAAGTAGCTGTTCCTGTCTCTTATCAGTTCCTAAAGCTATACTTTATAATTTGTCATTTTAAAAAAAATTCAAAAACCCTCACTGATGTTTATGTAATCAAATCCTAGGTAGGCATTGTCATAATTTTTTTTAAATGACAAATTATAAAGTATAGCTTTAGGAACTGATGAGAGACAGGAATAGCTACTTGAGAACCAAATTAGAAGAATTTAGGGCAGTTTTTTAAATTACTGTCAAGGATTTATGTGATATTTTGTGTGTTTTTGGAACTTGGCCACTCTAGAACGGCACCTATGAGTATTGAAGTTTTGTAAAAATGATTTTTCAAAACTGTTTGCTACGAGGACTGATAGAGTACGAGAATTAAGGCTTCTGAGAAACAGAATTTTGAAACTTTTATTCTAGTCCCGGGAACAATTTTGACAATAATCGTTGTTTATCGTGGATTTGATTACATAAACATCAGTGAGGGTTTTTGAAATTTTTTTAAAATGACAAATTATAAAGTATAGCTTTAGGAACTGATAAGAGACAGGTATAGCTACTTGAGAACCAAATTAGAAGAATTTAGGGCAGTTTTTTAAATTACTGTCAAGGATTTATGTGATATTTTGTGTGTATTTGGAACTTGGCCGCTCTAGAACGGCACCTATGAGTATTGAAGTTTTGAAAAAATGATTTTTCAGAACTATTTACTATGAGGACTGATAGAGTACGAGAATTAGCACTTCTGAGACACAGAATTTTGAAACTTTTATTCTAGTCCCGGGAACAATTTTGACAATAATCGTTGTTTATCGTGGATTTGATTACATAAACATCAGTGAGGGTTTTTGAAATTTTTTTAAAATGACAAATTATAACGTATAGCTTTAGGAACTGATAAGAGACAGGTATAGCTACTTGAGAACCAAATTAGAAGAATTTAGAGCAATTATTTTAATTACAGCCAAGGATTTATTTGATATTTTGTGTGTATTTGGAACTTGGCCGCTCTAGAACGGCACCTATGAGTATTGAAGTTTTGAAAAAATGATTTTTCAGAACTATTTACTATGAGGACTGATACAGTATGTAAATTAGAACTACTGAGCCAGTCTGCAGAATTTCAAATTTTTAATTGTAGTCCTGGGAACAATTTTTACAATAATCATTGGCTATCGATGATTAGACTCCAAAAACACCATTTAATGTTTCAACATTTTTTTAAAATCACAAATTATACAGTTTAGCTGTGTGAACTGATAAGAGACAGTGATAGCTACTTATGAACTGAATTGAAAGAATTTATAGATATTATTTTGGTTACAGCCAAAGGTTTAGGTTATGTTTTGTGTGTATTTAGAACTTGGCCCCTCTAGACCGGCCGCAATGAGTACTGAAGATTTGTAAAAATAATTTTTTACCACTTTTTAGTACAAGAACTAACTGAATACATGAACGTAGACTCCTGAGCCAGTTTGCAGAATTTTGAAACCTTGCTTCTAGTCCCGGAACAATTTTTACAATAATCAATGGCTATCGAGGATTCGATTACATAAACATCAGTTAGTGTTTTGATATTTTGTTTAGAATGATAAATTATAAAGTTCAGCTTCAAGATATTTCAAAGTATTATTACATTATTATTTATGTACTTTTGCTACTGCAACTTATAAGAAACATAAATACCTACACAATTTTAGTTCTTAAATCCTTTATTTTTCCCACTTGCTTCATTTTTGACTCTTTCTGAAAAAGAAAAAAAACATTTCACTCAAGTGTCTCTTTTAATGTAAATCATTGTAAGTGAAATAAAAAATACTTATCTGAATTTCCCGTCAAATTAAAAATTTTTAATTTTTTTTTAAACTTCATTTGAAGTGAGTAGATATTTTTCTGAAAATTTAAAACATATTATTGTAATTGAAACTTTGCATTAAAACAATATTCAATGTTTTTTATCATAGAGATTTAAAATCTTACCCTTCTCCATGCCATAAATTATTCCCGTTCTCATTTATTCATCTTTTAGAGCAACAAAGCTCTTTATTTGTTTATAATTTATATTTTTTATCACACACTATAAAGGTGAGCTTCTTTCTGACACACTTTATTCCAATATTTAACTATTTACACTTGTGTGTCTGAATAATAAATTCATTCAATTTTGTTTAAAATTCTGCCGCACTTTCGACAATATTTTTAAAACATGTCACTTTTAATTGTAATATTTTTACTATTTTTCCAAAAATGACATTTGAAAACCTAACCTGTACCATATTTAAAGTTAAATATGGACAGGTTTCACTATTACCGACCTAGAAAAAAGTGAACAGACATGCACAAGACATGCAAGACCTCTTTCGAGCTGGCGCGAATTTCAAAAAAACGCCTGAAAAAGATCTTTTCGAATAGCGAAAGTGCATGTTGGGCGGTATTTCGTATACTAAACTACTCCCAATTATATTTCCTATTCTGCAACCCACTCGTGCCCACCCCGTATATTTATTTATTGGAATAAAATATTGCATCGAAAAATCGAATGGATCACATATCACAATACATAATAAGTGTTCACTTAATTCTGATCTTCATCGGAAGAGGCATCGTAGGATGAATAATTTACACAGCCACACAAAAAACAAATTTTTGGCCTGGGGGTCAGACCATGTATATTATATCTTTTTGGGGTCGCTGAAACCGAATCCGGAGTCCATTTTACCCCATCACGTCAGATTTTTGACATAACCTCAAAAAGTCTTCACAGCCACACAAAAAGAGAAAACAATTCTGGCAATAATTCCTATTTCAAATATGGCCTAACCAGAATTTTGGTATTTTTTTAGCGGGCATTTTTTCGGCTGTAGAATGTTTTCAAACTTCACTTCCAGAATAATGTCACAAAGTGTGGAATATAAAAATTGACGACTTTAAAAAGCACCAATAATTGAACGTGTACTACCGAATTAGTTATAACTTGAATTTCTCTTCTTCCACATTTTATCATGAATAGTTTATTTTATATTTTTTCATTCGGCTCTTTATAAAGTTACTTCAAATCTAAATTGAAAATAATATTTTAGAACATTATAAAAATGAAGAAAAGTAATATGTAGTGATATAGTCACTTTTCGTTTCTCCCTTACAGTTTTTGCTCTGTATGAGGGCCGTCCGCCCTAGATAATTTTTTTTTATAATACCCCCAATGATGTTACATACATATGTGAAGTCCATGGGTGGTTCATTTTTTTTGTTTTATATGTAAATTAATCGTCTAAGTCAATTTTCGTTCGGTCCCTTACAGTTTTTGCTCTGTATGAGTGCCGTCAGTCCTAGATAAATTTTTTTTCTTTATAATACTCCCAATGATATTACATACATATGTGAAGTCCATAAGTGGTACACTTTTTTGTTTTATATGTAAATTAACCATCTTAGTCAATTTTCGTTCGGTCCCTTACAGTTTTTGCTTTGTATGAGGGCCGTCCAACCTAGATAAATTTATTTTTTATTCTTTTCATCCAACCTTTCATAATGTTACATACGTATGTGGAGTCCATATGTGTTTTTTTCTTCGTTTTATACAAAAAATAACCGACTTTGTTATTGTGGGCTTATCAGAAAATTTGTATCAAAAATAATTTTTTTCGAACAATTAAAATTTTTTTTATTCTTTATTTCGCCTTATAAACTATTTATATTCCTTATTTTAACTTTTTATCCCAATTTTGACGTGCCAAAAACATTATTCAATTTATTCTTTTGAAACTTTTTATTCGAAATAAATTACAAATTTTTTTTCAGTTTTGAAAACAAATTAATTTTTTTATTTACCTGTTTTGAATTTTTACAGAACGTGGGGCAGATGAGCTAGGGTTATCTGATGGTCAGCAAACTTCTTCAACGGAGAAGTACCGACTTGGAGTTCTGAAATCCCCAGTGAGTTTTTTTCGAATCTATAACGCCACTATGTTCTAGTAAAAGACGCCGCTATAAGTTGGAGAAGTACACACAGGGGATTTGAATACTTTATACTGCTTACAAGGGACGTGTGTCGAGGTTCGAAGCAGTTACAAGTATGAAGAAACTACTATAATCCTCATTTGCAGGGTAGTAATTTGCATAGTGAAATCCCCAGCAAATTGCAACATTTTATAGGCCAAGAGATTAGCTTTTTCTGAATTTATATTATTCTTTTTAATCAAGTAATGATATCTATTTTACTTGGTGATATCAAATGTCGCAAAAAAATTTCATTTTGAACTTATGTTTAAAAATGGATCCTCCTTCATTATGTTATACTATTTTTCAGAAAAATAATTTATAATACGTCAAACTGAGCTTTAGTTTGATTGCGCTTACCATTTCATCTACAATTCCAAACGAATTTTAAACTAAAAATGTACAGTTCCCTGATCCCGTGATTATCACAGAGAGTAAAAATGCGAGTGCCCTTTCTATAGATAATTTAAAAGAATGAGAAGAAATACACGTTCATAATTATAGTTCACCTATAGCAGTAAATACTAATGCTAATGCCAAGGTATGTAGTATGAAATATTATGATTCTTCAGAAAAGTATCCTACGGACTTTGATCGTTTTTCAAATATTGATATATTACGTTATGATGACATATTAAAAAAAAACCATAATTAATCATTATGGTTTATGTAGACCAAAAGGTGTTTTTTAGAGATCCCAAAAACAGGAGTTTTTCTGAGCACTAATATTTTATAACAGATGTTATTCTAAAATAAAGGACCTGCTGTTCCATATATGATTCATAGAAGCATGATCATACTATTGATAGAAAAAGTCATCAATTAATAAAACAGGAAGCTGAATTTTGAAATAAGTCCTGGACAGTCTTGTCAAAATTACTCTTACATTTTCGAGGCGCATGCCTGTTTCGTGGACAAAGAGAAAATTCTGATTCCGATAATAGCTACAATGGTAAATTTATATGTTTCGTACAATAATGTTCTAAACTAATAAACTAATAATTTTCTAAATTCTATAAAATTTATTGAGCCTGCATTACCGCAAAGATATTTGAAATGATTTTATAAAATGTCAAATTGTTAGGGTTTTCACAACACATATTTAATAAAATACAGGTTTTTACTTGGTTAGATTGTTTACATTCCAGAGTGTATGTAGTGTCAAGAATTTCGCCTGTGAAGGATTACGAACCGGGCGCGGATTTTCTTTCTTCTTTTAAAGAGGCATATACCACATTTCAATTAAAACTTTTGAACCCTACCCATGGGTATATAAGGATATACTCAATAAAATCATTTTAGTGTCAATCAGATAAACAAAGTGAAGCTCAAAGAATATTAATTGATATAGAGAATTTTGAATTAAGTATCGATATTTTACGGTTCTTTCAGACCAATAATTGAAGAAAGAGAAAAAATCTGCCTCATCCCGGATTCCCAGACGTTAAACATAGAATAACATACTTCAATAATAATAATAATTCCTAATACATGTGGGTTAGTAGAGTGATTGAAAATAGTGTCTCCATCTAAAGCTAATACTTGCAGACATGAATGCGGAAAGTATCAGTTCGTGAGTGACTACGAAGAACCAGAAAGAGTCTGCTGAGGCCTCGGTGGTGTAATCAGTTAGCGCACGACTTATATAAAGTGGGGGCCCCGGTTTGAATCCGTGCTAATGCAGATTTGTTCTCGTTCTTCAATTATTTGTCTAGAAGTACCGCGAAATTTCCAATCATTAAAACTTGGGCTCGAATCCCAGCGCAGTCAAAAGCGTTTTTTTCACAGAAAAATTTCAAATTCTTTAAAATTTGAATTTAATTTGCATTTATTGCGGTATAAGAGTTTGAAGTTGTCTATGAGGACACCTGCCGGTAACGTATCTTATCTAATACGCGACCAATGATCCTCCGATAATGTAGGCATTGGCAGAAATTTCGAAATCAACTAAATAATTTGAAATTATTTATATATTGTGTACTTTTAGAAGGAAAATTAAATTATCGAATCAATTTTGCTTATAAAATGTTCACAAGGTAAACAGAAATATATGCTATACATTTTAATACATTGGGACCGTGCATTCATTTTGAGGGATTTCTAAGAGATGGCGTAATTTGTACTATATCGCATCCAGGCATATTGTTACTATATGCATGTTGGAGCGCTATCATGTGGCTTTAGTTTTCAACATGTTTTATTTTGCCGACGTGGACGACGTATGGAATATTTCGAATTACGTACCAACGAAACACCATTTGCGGAGAGTTTTACATTTCTTTTTCAATTCGAAGGAAAGTGCTGCTGAAAGTCATCGATTGCTCTTTGAAACTTACGGTGATTATACTCCATCGATAGAAACGCGTGAGTACAGGTCTCCATACGTAAAAGGAGCCATAGAAGATTCGGATTGGAAGCAATTTTTTGAGAAATGTGCAAAAAATCACATGGGCGTAAATGGTTGCTCTCCCATGCATTTTAGAGAAAAAAAAGTGGAGATACGAAAAAAGTAGACAAAATTCTAAGAAATAAAAATAAATAATTCTAACTTAGATGGTTAAGTTCGAAATTTATGCCACTGCCTACATTATCGGAGGATTTGAAATCTTTCTTTGGGAAAAGAGACGCATTCGACTGTGTCGGGATTCGATTCCAGGTCTTTCAATTGCCGGTTGACTATTCTAATGATCCTTTGATAATGTAGGCAGTGGCGAAAACTTCAACCTCAACCACGTAACTTAAAATTATTACAGCCGCAAGGCAGTGTCATTAAGCTATATAAAGAGGTCTTCCTGTGGAAAAGGAGATGTCGGACGCCTTTGTTCTTACTTGTTTTTGTTCCGGTCGATGGCACATGGTCTGGCTGATCAGCAGTTTCGCTCATATGAAGACATCGAAAAATGGCTTGATTCGTGGATAGCCTCAAAAGATGAACACTTTTACCGTAACGGTATTCGAGCTCTACCATAAAGATGGGCAAAAGTTGTAGCTAACGATGGGCAATACTTTGAATGATTCATTTGTAACCATTTTTTCAAAATAAAATTGCATTTTCATAATAAAAAACAGCGGGAACTTAGTTGCGCACCTAATAAGGCGTCTTTGCGTGAAATTCGGTAAAAGTATTGTTTATAGGCGAAAAGCAGGAGGAAAAAGAAAAGGTGTCAAATAAAAAAATAAAAAATACCATTAAATCAATCTGGTGTTACATTCTGAATAGGTTTATATTCATCAAAATTTATGTAGAATAAGAAATAAATAGAGTGATTCTGAAGAATTTCGGCCACCCAGTATATACAGGAAATGAACACTTGTATGCAGCTGACCCGGACTGCAGGAGTGTAATAAACATGTCAAAGTGTCATGATAAGGACGTTCCCCTAGTCTCAAGGCACTGCACTCAGAGTACTTTCCAGATTTTAACAGATTTTTACAGATTTTCTTCAGAATAATATTTTGATAATTTTCTTTATTTTTACTACTTTATCAATAGAGTTTCGCAAATAACTTCGAATTATGTGTTCAGAAGTCTGATAAAATTTCACCCCAGTTATTTAAGTTTAGTTTAGGAATAAGAACTTACGTATGGAAAAAGGGTTTTTACAAATATAGAGCACCATTGTTAATTTTGCATGCGGAAAATATGCAAACATAAGATGAGCTAATAAATAATTACATAGTATTGTTGTATGATAGGTTAAATTTAATAAGTACAAAAGGGCAAGCAAGGAAGGGTAAAATTCACCAATGCGAATAATTTAAAATTGCAATTCAAGTTAAACTCCAACACCATTTAGCGGATAGGTCTTTAAATAAAGGTAAATTTATGAAAATAGGCTTATTTTTAAACAATCTTTGTAAAAGGCAAAGTGAATATGAGAACACCCGGTATAAATCTAAACATCGCTCATGCGAAGCGTTTCGAGTGAAAGTGAAAAACGGATTCAAGCGATGTAGGACAAGCATCAAAGACGCACCACGTTCTGGAGCTCCAAAATCAGCTATGACGCCAGAAAACATTGACAAAGCCAATGATATCATTTCTGCCGAAAGGTGAGTGAAACTGCGTGAGTTAGCAGAGACCGTAGGCATCTAAACTGGCCGGGTACATTTCATTTTGCAACATGAATTGCAGATGAAAATACTATGCGCACGATGGGACGCGAAAGAAATTCCCCTCATTAACTATCTTAACACATGTATCAATAAGTCCCGGGACTAACTAGGAAAAACACATTTTTTTGGCAAAACTCGGCTTTATTCATCAACATAGTCTCCTTCAAAAGCAACACAATCAGTCCAGCGCTTCTCTAACATTTCAATGCCTTTCTTGTAGAACGATTTATCTTTGGCCTCGAAATAAGCGTTCGTTTCGGTGTTGACTTCCTCGTTGAAGTAGAATCTTTTTCCTTGGAGCATTTTTTGAGGTCTGCAAACAGGTGGTAGTCGCTGGGGGCCAGATCCGGTGAATATGGTAGGAAGCAATTCGAAGCTCAATTCATTCAATTTCACCATGGTAGCGAGCGACTTGTGACACGGCACATTGTCTTGTCGCATCAATTGGCCAATGTAACGTTCGCTATTGATCGTCTTACCTTTTTCAAGGTAGTCGATGAACAAAACTCAATGAGCATCCCAAAATACTGAGGCCATAACCTTACCGGCCCACATTTGCGTTTTTGGCCGCTTTGGACGCTTCTCACCGACTGCGGTCCACTCGGCTGACGACCGCTTTGACTCTGGAGTGTAGTGATGGATCCAGGTTTCGTCCATTGTCACATACCAACGCAAAAAATTCGGTTTATTTCGGCGAAACAACGTTAAACAGCGCTCGGAATCAACGACACGTTGTTGTTTTTGATCCACCGTGAGCAAACGCGGCACCCACTTTGACAACAGCTTCCTCATAGACAAATGTACATGCAAAATAGCGTACACAGTGCCGTATGATATCTTTAAGGTGTCAGCTATGTCACGCAATTTTAATTTACGGTTTTTGAAAACGATTTGGTGGACTTTTTTTAATGTTTCCGATGTAACTACCTCATTTCGCCGGCCGGAGCGTTCAGCATCTTCAGTGTCTGTACGACCACGTTTAAACTCAGAATACCACCGACAAATGGTTATTTTTGATGGAGCATAGTCCCCGTAGCACTTTTCAAGCCATTGCTGAGCTTGCACTGTGTTTTTTTTTTCATCAAAAATGCAATGGTAAATCAACACACGAAATTTTTTCGAATCCATTGTTTTGAGAATATCAAGACTAGCGTCACTTAAATCACTGTAACTCGTGCACCAAACATCAGAATGTCATGAAATTTTGACAGGTATCTTTTGACGGTTGGTACTCATGAAAAATCATACAGAACTTCCGTTGGCAACGTCATCTATTTGTCAGTCCTGGGACTTATTGATCCACGTGTTAAGAAGGAAAAAACTATCACTGGGAAGTACTAGGCATCCCTTCTGGACAGATTGAAGACAGCGATCACAGAGATACATCCGAGAATGGCCAAGAAAAAGGTGTTGTTCTAGCAGGATAATGTGCCAGTCCATTCAAGCTCTTTCACTCAGCAAAAATTGATTGAACTGTGCTTTGAACTGCTTCCTGATCCAGCCTATTCACCCGATCTGTCTTCTTCGGACTTCCATCTGCTTCGAAAAATGGAAACTTTTCTGGCTGGAAAAAAATTTGTATGCAATGAAGAAGCCATCCAGGCAGTCAATGACTATTTCGAGGGCCTTGGCGAAAAACAGTTCAAGGGAGTAGTCGGGAACCTGGAGAAACGTTGGGCCAAGTGTATTGAACTTTGAAAAGATTATGCCAAAAAATAAGAGGCGTGTCCGAATTGTCGAAGTACACTACGAAGTAAATACGAAGTTGTTATGTCAGTGAACGTCGGTCTCTTTTCATCCTATGGTGGAAGTATTTGCTTCGTAATGTACTTCACCAATTCGGACACGGTCAAGGTAAAATACAAAGCTAAGATTGTTGTATTTGACATCGAACCAAGTACTTATTGAATCACCCTCGTATGGCCAGGAAGTTAATACCACCATTTTGGGATTTCACAATAATAAAAGTCATGCTGAATTGTACTATATTTGTGCTCTTTTACGCTGCTAACGATTTTTTGAACAAATTTAAATTATAGCTACGATTTTGTGGAAAACAATGTTTGTACCAGCACCACCATTTTTGTAAAACGTCCAAAAATGGGCAGTTTTGAAGTTACAAATGGCCAAACATCGAAGCATTTTAACATACCTAGGCTGATATCTTTAAAACAGAAGGTCAAACAGAGAAATGTTCCTCATGAAAGCTATTGCGTGCTGAGCGGGAAATGCAAAGGAAGCCATGACCTCAAGACAACGTCATATTTCAAGGCCATTTAAGGTCAACTTGTCATTTTCTGTTAATATTTAGCCAATAAAGACAAGATATGGACAGGAAATCAACATACAGTAAGGTAAGGCAAAATATTGTCAATATCCACCTAATTGAAACAATATATGATCAAGATGTAGTCAATATCCAGCCAATTAAGACAAGATATGAGCAGGTTATAGTCAATATTCGGCCAATATATGACGGCATGATATGAGGAATTTGTTGCCAATATTCACCTAATGAAGGCAATATATGAGCAGGATGTTTTCAATATACAGTTGATTAAGACAAGAAATGAGCAGAATGTAGTCAATATCTAGCTTATTAAGACAAGATATGAGAAAGATGTTGTCAATATTCAATCAACGAAGACGAGATGTAAGTAGGCTGTTGCCAATATCCAGACAATATAGGCAAGATATGAGTAAGATATAGTCAATATCCAGCTAATTCAGATACTATATGGGGAGTTTGTTGCCAATATTCAGCAAATGAGGGCATGATATGAGGGAGAGATATGAAATTTTCTAATTAAACATTTTTGTACCTCTAATATTCTGGAAAATAATCCAGTTTCAAAGGACTTAGTAACATTTCCGGCATGGTTTTTGTCATAAATGAAAAATTTTTATTTTCGGGAATATGTGCTGAACTGTTATAAGCGAGAAAAATGAAATTCTCTAATGAAACATTTTTGCACTTTTAATAATCCGGGAAATAATCCATTTTCAAAGGACTTAGCAAAATGGTTTGCATGGTTTTCGTATAAAATGGACATCCTGAAAAACAGGAACTTGTTAACAATCTTGCAGAATAGATTATTTCCTGATGTATTAAATATACGCAAATTTGTCATGAGAGAATTTCACTATGCGGCCCTAGAACGATTCAGTACATATTATACTTTATTAAATATTTCACTGATAAACATTTTTCTTCTTTTTATTTCAAATCAATTTTTTGCTTGGTTCCAGACAATTCAACCAAAATTTTTTTTCACGCTAAGCAAAATGTCAGTGCAAAAATGTTTTTTTTTAAATTTGTTCATCATTTAATAACTGTCACCGCTCTCCTTTTTTAGATAGCGGTAGAAATTTGTACGTATTTCAGGCTGCCTGGCATAACTTTTTAGTTCAATTCAGCACTATTTTTGTCATTTTAAAATTCTACAATGGTGGTGCTAATTTCCTAGCATGACGAAGAACATAATTGTGGAGGTCGGTAGACATTAGTAGGTTTTGAACAATAAACAAAATATAATGTCGAAAAAATAGAAATTAATGCCAGAGCCTAGTAATAATAAAAATTTTATTTTAAAGGAGTTCTTTTAAGTAATTTCCGTAAAGCAAAAGCTATAGAACATTTTTTCAATACACGTCATTTGATATTAATAAGCAGTAAACACAGAAATCGACTTTACCTCCTTCCTTTACACTTTGCCTCGCTGCGATTTGCGTCCTTTCTGTGATAGTTTTACTAACAAATGCCATAAATTCTTTGACGCTTGCTCTTTGAAAGTATGAAAAAGAATCTACATCGTAGGCTGATTTAAGAGCAGCCGCTGATGTTGGGCCTTTGTAGAAAATCGTTAAAGCATATAGTTTAACCATTTTTGACTGGAAAGACAAATAAAAGGATTGAAATAAATATGTTGAATTTTGTTTGGAAAATATAACAAACTTTAACATAGTTAAATTTTCTAAACCTTAGTAATGAACAATATAGAACTGCATTTATGACAAACAGGTATTTCTTAATAAGTATGACAAAAACTCCTAGAAAAAATGAGTAAAACTTGACATTCAAACAATTACTACGTAGGGTGGAGGAATCATTTGTCGGGGAATTAGTTATCTCGACAACATTGACATTTTCATTCTTCAAAAATGGAAGATCTAAGTAGTTCAAAATTGTTTTTTCGGCAAGGAATTAAATGAATCTTTCGTTTTTCCATAATATTTTATCCAACAATGTTGACTACATCATTAAGAAATGACTAAAAGTTAAAGTTATGGAAAACCTTATTTCTCGAGTCACAGGAACCAATTCACAGTGGGCTGAATCGTCAAAAAGGTGGCCAGTAAATGAAAAAAATTTTTTATCGTTTTTGGTTGACACCCGTTATATAGTAGGTAAAGTATACGTGGGGCGGAATTGTAATGGGACAAGTGCTAGAGCGTTCGCATGTGCGTGCTGTAGCATCCAGTACAGTGTCTCCAGAACGTGGGATTTTTCGGCCTCCACCACGTTCCCATCTGGGAGAAACACATGCAACCGTGGCGTGTCAGTGTGTCGGCTCTGCTACACGCTGCGGTCACCAGCTTCGTGTAAAGCCGAAGGTGCACGAAGACGGACTTCGTTACAATGCTTGAGTTTTCAAGTTATTTTTAGATTTCACGCTTTCGTTTATCGAGTCGAAATTAAGAATTGTATTTTTCTCGAGTACGTGCAAAAGAGGCGCGAAGCAGACGACGAATTTGAATTTACGAAGTATATAGTTCAAGAAATAACACTTTTCTTCAATTTCTTGAAGAAAGTCTGCATGAAATAAACATCAGTATGATCTTGGAAAATTTCATGAGGATTTCAACACTTCAAAAATAAACTTTCAGTGAAATTTAGTGACAATAAATGTATAAAATTTGAATCAATATATAATTTTCCATTCAAATTTATATACTTCTTACTAATTTTGTACATTTAACAATTTTTCAATTAGAACAATATTTTCTATCAAGATAAAATGAACATAAAATTCAAGTTCATAATTTATATTTTCAGTTATATGTTAGAAATATTTTCATCTCACATTTTTGTAGCCTAAGCACAAACTTTTCATTCCAAAACTTAAAATCTCTACGGAAATGGAAAATTGTCTAATAGCAGTAGATAAATTAAAAAGCTAAAATATGTGTTTATTGGTATTTCCATATTAACATATAAATATCAATCAACTTTAAATTTTACATAAAAATGTTCGTTCGAAGTGTTCAAATCTTGTTACAATTTGACAAGATTTTATGGAGGAGTGCAATCTTTTGGATGAAATATTTTGTAGTTCTTAATTTGTCTGTCCGTCTGAAATCGTAGTAAGATTTGAACAGTAAACAACAAATTTTCCAATAGAATTCAGGATCAATAATAATTGATTCAGGAAATACTTCAACTCTGTAGAGCATTTTTGTATTTCGAATTCAAAATGTGTGCTTAAGCCACAAAAAAGTAAGCTGAAAATGTAGATATAAAACTAATTATGTCATGTTTATGTCTTCTTAATGGAAAATACTTTGCATATAATTCTCTAATTCGATATTTTCTTAATGTATGAACATTCAAGAAATTGATAAATATTCCATCTTTTTATAGGAACTAAAAATTTCCGGATAATGCTTTGATTGAGAAAGCTAAAAATTTGTCAAATATTTTAACATCTCTTCAATCTTGATAATTCTTACAGAAGTTTATTTCATGTGCGTGACTTTTTCTTTTTCTAATGAAAGATTTCGTAATTCTAAATTCGGCCCAATTCGTAACATTGTAAAAAGATTTTAAAACTTCATAAAAATTTTTTTTTCTGTTTTATTCAAAGTCAATAAATATTCAATGTTTGGAATCGAAATATTAAGTAAATGATTTTTAATTTCTGGGAATAAACTGCTTTAATAAGACAATCTTTCTTCTTTGTGAAAAATCTCAATTTTAAAATTAAAATTCTACGCATAGGATACAAAAACATACTATGAAAATACTTTTATTACAGAATTTTGAAATATACAAGTTGACCAATTTTTAATCGAGTAAATCGGCTACTTTAAGCAAAAAATTATGTTAAAAATATTTTATAAAAAAAAATAAGACACATTAAATTACGGTTTAAAATCCACATTCATAGATTGATGGTAAAAGCAGTTTAAAGTTTTTTAATCTTACGTTTTAGTGACGTATGCACAGACTTTTAATCAGATAAATGAAATGCTTTATAGAAAGTCAAAATTTTCTTATTACTGCACTTAATCAAATTTATAAAGTAAAAATATTTTTTAATTGATGCTTTCACTCAATTCTTTAAACATCCATTAATTGAAAATTGTACTCAAAATTTAATCTTGCAGCGTTCCAATATTCCCACAATGTTACAAAATCTTATTAATCATTATTTTAGTCGAATTATTTTCAAAATATTTAAAAAATAAATGTAAATATTTTGATTAAATACTCTGTCAAATTTTGCATTTGACTGATCTTGCAAAATTGTTGAAAGTTTTGAATACCGATAGAAGAAACTTTAAATGAAATTTTATGTCCATAAATGCTTAAAGTTCTATATAGAAATATCAACTACAACATTCTCAAATGTTTCGGATTTTTTTAAAAACTGTATAAATTTCAAATATGAATCAGTCAAAATCTACTGATTATCAGTGAAATTTGACTGATTTAAATAACTAAAAACAGGTTACTGTGAATCAGTCAAATTTCACTGATTACTTCAGTGAAAAGTAACTGATTTAACAGTGAAAAATATTGTTTCCACTGATGATTCAGTGAAAAGGCAAATCACTGATTCAATCAGTGAAAATTTGACTGATTCAGATTTAGAGTGTATACAAATTTCAAATATAAAGTGTACTCTGTACATTAATCAAACAAATTTAGAAGATGAATATTTTAATAAATATTCCTAAATATTATTGGAATATGATACATATCGATTTAGAAAAACTTCTTCAAAGTACTCAGACATTTTTCTTATTTTACGACATTTTTGCACCATGTTTGACCTTTGGGTAGGACTCAAGAAAACAATTGTAGACATACTTTCATTACTTAGTAAAATACTATGAAGACTTGCTTTTTAAATTAAAGCGAAAACTTTTAAAACCTTTAACAGTCAGTTGCATAGATTCGGCTCTAATCTTGGACGCAATTAGAGAAATAGGTTTTTTTGCTTTTTTTAGATCTAGTTTTTGCCTTAAACATAAAAGAAAGAAAACACATTTGAAATATTAAAATAAAAAAGCTGGTTCATTCTTAGAGAATCCCAAATATTCTGAAATAAAACTCCTTTCCACACCACCACGGAGGTAGAGTTTACTAGTAATAGTTCAATAAATTTTATGTACTCTAAATAAATTTTTTCGTAATTGCAGAAAACTTATTCCAAATACAAAAATTGTATCTTTAAATGTACAGGATAATTAATTATAAAGATCGTTCGAATTTGAATTTCAAGGACTTGTACACACTTTCAAGGCACATCGTTTTTCCTTTTGCAAACATTTTTAAAACTTCTAATTTGTCAAGTAATTGGGAGAAGTACATTTAAAAAAAAATTGTTTTCTCTACTTCCACTCGCGCTAGCTTAACAAATTTTCAGAATTTTACGATTTTATTAATATTGTATTAAGTGTCTACATTTTCTGAAACTATCTACAGGAGAAAAATTTTAATACTTTAGTAAAGAAAGTTTTCTGAAAAGTTGTAGCTCAATCAGATTAATAGCCAAAAAGTTACCAATGTTTTAAATCGCAAACGAACGGTATAGAGGTCAAATTGGAGACGAAAACAAATAATAATAGCAACCTTCTTTTGTTTTCTTCTAATATATACTTGATTCTCGCTTTATGCGTTATTTGAGAAGGCAAGAGTGTGGATTCTTCATATTTTTATCGTAATTCCTTATTGAAAACGGCAAAAGTAAGAATATTATATTATTATTTGGTGATACGTGAGTGCTCTTACGTACGTTATTGTTTGATGCTTGTAGGTAAGTTTATTTTGTGAAACTTAATTTGTGTGCAGATTACAAATTATTCACATTCGCTCAATTTTATCGACTTTTCATCTTATTAATTCTTTTCAAATAATTCTGTTTTCCTTCGTCGTATAATTTATTGTTCACAATGAGTAATCCGGTTGACCCAAATTCGAGTGTTTTGAAGGACAGCCAGGTTCAAACGAAGGTTGACCACCGTTTGAACTCTGGTTCAAACGAATGTCAACCCGCTAGAAAAGTCATGAAAAATGCAAAAAACTTTCAGTTCGGATGGTTTGAGGAATTTCCGTCGTGGATAGAGTGGGTGGTTACATTAGCAGATGATACAAGATTTCATTGCAAAATTTGCAATAAAACGTTGCTATGTGGCAAATCGGAAATTGAAAAGCATGAAGCATCTTTATCACACAGAAAGAAGCAAGAGTTTTCAAATAAATTAGAATGTTATGGAGTAGTAAGTGAAAATTCTTCTAATGTAACTGCCAATTCTTATAGTGCTGAACCTTGTGTAGCAAGTTATTCTGCTTCAGAATTCACAAATTCCACGATTCCGGAAAGTGTTACTTTCAAACAGAAAGTACAAGAAGCAGAGATTAGGATTAGTACATTTTTCGTAGAGCATAATTTACCATTCGCGATTTCATCAGAATTGATAGGACTTTTCCAAGATATGGAACCTTCGGTTTTAAAAGACGTTAGATTGAGCCACACTAAAATGGTCCTAGTTGTAAATAACGTCGTATGTGCTGCTGAAACTGATCGCATGGCAAATATTTTGCGTAAGCAATCATTTTCAGTGTACGAAGACGAAACGACCGACAGGACTCTAGAAAAGTGGCTGTCATTAATGGTTCGATATGTGGAGCCAACGACATTTTCTGTCAGGGTGGAATTGCTCCAGCTTATTAATGTAAATGCTTCGGATTGTTCTGCCTCTAAAATTTTTGATGCGTTCGAAAAAGCATTGTCCGGGCAGAAAATCCCTTTATCTAATATCTGTGCTTTAGCTTGTGATAATGCACAGGTGATGGTCGGCAATAGGTCCTCATTTAAAACAAAATTAAAGGAAAAAAGTCCCCGTTTAATTGTTTTCCTGTGTGTCTAGCATTCGTCAGCAATTGTAGCAAAATATGCTTGTGCCACAATCCCAGATGTACAGGATTTAATCAAAGATTTGCCAGCTTTTCTTAATGCTAGCTCCAAGCGAACGGCTATTTTTCGATCGATTGTTTTGGAATTAGGAAATGACTATCAAAAAATTCGTAGTCATTCTGAAACTCGCTGGCTTGTCCGCTATCGATGCATAGATATTATAATAAAGAATTAGGAAGTTATTCTTCAGTATCTTATGGTCCTCGTATCTGAGAAGGTAGAGAAGGCCAAAGACTTGTTAGGAAAAATGCAGAATCCTTTGACACTCGCATATTTCCTATTCTTGAAATTTACTTTGAATAGGTTCAACGTATACAATGCGAAATTTCAAAGTCGCGAAACAATGGTTCAGGAACTCCAGCCAAACTCGGCTAAATTCTTCGTATGGATTCTTAGCAGTTATTTGAAAGAGGGTCTTCTTCAACCGAATTTATTCTTTCAAATCATTAGAAATGTTAACTTTGCAGATCCTAGTAATCAAAAGCCGCTTCAAGACATTGACGTTGGTAAGGAAACGCGAGAATATTTCCAGCAGCAACTTACAAACAAGAAGTTGCAAATAGCAGAAGTTGATCTATTTCTTCGTAATTGCTTGAAATTTTATGTCACAACAAGCGAAGAAATTCGCAATCGACTTCCTTTTGATGACATCTTTTTGTCTTGCGTTGCTGTTTTCCGGCCTCAAGTAGCTTTCTATGCTGATCGAAGCGAAACTTTTCCTAGGGTCTGGAAAGTTTGTCAAGATTTAGGGTCGTTTGATAGAATAGGTGTACAAAAAGAGTGGGATTCTTTACTCAAAATCAGACAGGAACTCAAAGAAAAGTGGTCGAATTTATCTTTTGACGAAATGTGGTCTAGTATCGGTGTATCTTCGACGAGTACAGGAGAAAAACTTTTTCCAAATTTGACCTCAGTATTGAATCATGTTCGGAGTCTTCCTCATTCAAATGCTGAGGCGGAGCGAGGTTTCTCCATGCTCACGGACGCGAAAACTCCCAAAAGAAATCGCTTAGGAAACAGGACGGTCAACTCAATTTGTGCTACTCTATCAGCCCTAAAGGCGAGAGCTGAAACAGCCAGAACAACGAGCATCACTTCGAAGCATTTGCAATTAATGACCGAAAATCTATATGAGATGGCAGAAAGTGATAGGGAAAGTGGTTTGTCGCTCTTCGCTCACGAAGGAGAGGATTAATTCTAATGGCCAAGGCATGGCGTTAATCAATTTCAAACCCCTTTCTTACTCACAAAATAATGACATTTTATTTCTTATATCAGAGATACGTTCTTTATTCCTTTCTTCGCGTGCCTCGGGTATGGAAATTGTTTAGTTTTAATTATTATTTTGTGAGTAAGAAAACATACTGAAATTGAGTAATATCACGCTTTGGGCATAAGTGAGAGGCAAAAACCCTTTTCGTTTCGTAGGACGTGGACTAGGCCTACAGGGGATACCACGTAAAAAAAACGAGCCTTAAACTCTACCTCCGTGGTGGTGTGGAAAGGAGTTTTATTTCAGAATATTTGGGATTCTCTAAGAATGAACCAGCTTTTTTATTTTAATATTTCAAATGTGTTTTCTTTCTTTTATGTTTAAGGCAAAAACTAGATCTAAAAAAAGCAAAAAAAACCTATTTCTCTAATTGCGTCCAAGATTAGAGCCGAATCTATGCAACTGACTGTTAAAGGTTTTAAAAGTTTTCGCTTTAATTTAAAAAGCAAGTCTTCATAGTATTTTACTAAGTAATGAAAGTATGTCTACAATTGTTTTCTTGAGTCCTACCCAAAGGTCAAACATGGTGCAAAAATGTCGTAAAATAAGAAAAATGTCTGAGTACTTTGAAGAAGTTTTTCTAAATCGATATGTATCATATTCCAACAATATTTAGGAATATTTATTAAAATATTCATCTTCTAAATTTGTTTGATTAATGTACAGAGTACACTTTATATTTGAAATTTGTATACACTCTAAATCTGAATCAGTCAAATTTTCACTGATTGAATCAGTGATTTGCCTATTCACTGAATCATCAGTGGAAACAATATTTTTCACTGTTAAATCAGTTACTTTTCACTGAAGTAATCAGTGAAATTTGACTGATTCACAGTAACCTGTTTTTAGTTATTTAAATCAGTCAAATTTCACTGATAATCAGTAGATTTTGACTGATTCATATTTGAAATTTATACAGTTTTTAAAAAAATCCGAAACTTTTTGAATTTAGTAGTTTATTTATAAAATTTGAGAATGTTGTAGTTGATATTTCTATATAGAACTTTAAGCATTTATGGACATAAAATTTCATTTAAAGTTTCTTCTATCGGTATTCAAAACTTTCAACAATTTTGCAAGATCAGTCAAATGCAAAATTTGACAGAGTATTTAATCAAAATATTTACATTTATTTTTTAAATATTTTGAAAATAATTCGACTAAAATAATGATTAATAAGATTTTGTAACATTGTGGGAATATTGGAACGCTGCAAGATTAAATTTTGAGTACAATTTTCAATTAATGGATGTTTAAAGAATTGAGTGAAAGCATCAATTAAAAAATATTTTTACTTTATAAATTTGATTAAGTGCAGTAATAAGAAAATTTTGACTTTCTATAAAGCATTTCATTTATCTGATTAAAAGTCTGTGCATACGTCACTAAAACGTAAGATTAAAAAACTTTAAACTGCTTTTACCATCAATCTATGAATGTGGATTTTAAACCGTAATTTAATGTGTCTTATTTTTTTTTTATAAAATATTTTTAACATAATTTTTTGATTAAAGTAGCCGATTTACTCGATTAAAAATTGGTCAACTTGTATATTTCAAAATTCTGTAATAAAAGTATTTTCATAGTATGTTTTTGTATCCTATGCGTAGAATTTTAATTTTAAAATTGAGATTTTTCACAAAGAAGAAAGATTGTCTTATTAAAGCAGTTTATTCCCAGAAATTAAAAATCATTTACTTAATATTTCGATTCCAAACATTGAATATTTATTGACTTTGAATAAAACAGAAAAAAAATTTTTATGAAGTTTTAAAATCTTTTTACAATGTTACGAATTGGGCCGAATTTAGAATTACGAAATCTTTCATTAGAAAAGAAAAAGTCACTCACATGAAATAAACTTCTGTAAGAATTATCAAGATTGAAGAGATGTTAAAATATTTGACAAATTTTTAGCTTTCTCAATCAAAGCATTATCCGGAAATTTTTAGTTCCTATAAAAAGATGGAATATTTATCAATTTCTTGAATGTTCATACATTAAGAAAATATCGAATTAGAGAATTATATGCAAAGTATTTTCCATTAAGAAGACATAAACATGACATAATTAGTTTTATATCTACATTTTCAGCTTACTTTTTTGTGGCTTAAGCACACATTTTGAATTCGAAATACAAAAATGCTCTACAGAGTTGAAGTATTTCCTGAATCAATTATTATTGATCCTGAATTCTATTGGAAAATTTGTTGTTTACTGTTCAAATCTTACTACGATTTCAGACGGACAGACAAATTAAGAACTACAAAATATTTCATCCAAAAGATTGCACTCCTCCATAAAATCTTGTCAAATTGTAACAAGATTTGAACACTTCGAACGAACATTTTTATGTAAAATTTAAAGTTGATTGATATTTATATGTTAATATGGAAATACCAATAAACACATATTTTAGCTTTTTAATTTATCTACTGCTATTAGACAATTTTCCATTTCCGTAGAGATTTTAAGTTTTGGAATGAAAAGTTTGTGCTTAGGCTACAAAAATGTGAGATGAAAATATTTCTAACATATAACTGAAAATATAAATTATGAACTTGAATTTTATGTTCATTTTATCTTGATAGAAAATATTGTTCTAATTGAAAAATTGTTAAATGTACAAAATTAGTAAGAAGTATATAAATTTGAATGGAAAATTATATATTGATTCAAATTTTATACATTTATTGTCACTAAATTTCACTGAAAGTTTATTTTTGAAGTGTTGAAATCCTCATGAACTTTTCCAAGATCATACTGATGTTTATTTCATGCAGACTTTCTTCAAGAAATTGAAGAAAAGTGTTATTTCTTGAACTATATACTTCGTAAATTCAAATTCGTCGTCTGCTTCGCGCCTCTTTTGCACGTACTCGAGAAAAATACAATTCTTAATTTCGACTCGATAAACGAAAGCGTGAAATCTAAAAATAACTTGAAAACTCAAGCATTGTAACGAAGTCCGTCTTCGTGCACCTTCGGCTTTACACGAAGCTGGTGACCGCAGCGTGTAGCAGAGCCGACACACTGACACGCCACGGTTGCATGTGTTTCTCCCAGATGGGAACGTGGTGGGGGCCGAAAAATCCCACGTTCTGGAGACACTGACGCTAACTTTTACCGATCCTCGCCAGCATTCCTCTTCGATTTCTCGGGCGGACAAGATGTCCAGCGGGTCATGTGGAGAATTGGGCAGGTAACTGTTCCCTCGCTCCGTCCGTGTTTCCCATCACGAATCCCGTCGTGAGAGTTACTCTGAAGGCTCCTCAGAGTCGAAAATTCGAGTATACTACGGGGTGTTTCGGGACGTTAATTGGGTAAAAAAATCGCGTAAAAACAAATTTAAAAACAAATTAAAAACGAATTTAAAAGCTGTGTGCAACCGGTCCAGAATAAGGGGTGTAACAAAGTGTTAAACACTGTGTTTCAAACGGACAAGAAAGCTGAGAAGTTTGTGCATGTATCGCCCCGATTTGTAAGACCACATCGGTAAAGTCGGTGCGATTCGACACATTTCAAAACTCGGAAAATAAATCTAGGGCACTAGCAAAAATTACCACAGAATTTCGCGGTACCCTGTCGAGTGACACCTCGCGGCGTGAAAGTGAGAGTGGTGTTATGTGCTGTTAGGGAAACCCAGGAGAGGAATTCATGGCCCGGGAAAGCAAGGTAAGAGTATGTAATCTCGACCTCCCTCTCTCGCGCTCTCTCTGTCTCTCTGTCATCTGAGCTTACAGCTGACTTCCGCAGCAATTCTAAACTGATCTTAGCGACAGCCGATGATTTTTTTTTTGTAGTAAAAAGAAATTGAATTTTTGCCCGTCGACTCTTCTTGCTCGAAGGTCAGGCGGTAGTGTTAAGGTCGTAATAATTTTGGTAAATTTGAGAAATAACAGAATATTAATACAAAAAAATTATGTAATTTTGTGCCGTATTATAGATTTTCAAGCTTTCTATCGCAATAATTTTGTGCCGTATTATAGATTTTTAAGCTTGCTATCACAATAATTTTGTGCCGTATTATAGATTTTTAAGCTTTATATCGCGACAATTTTGGTAAACTCCAATATCAACAAAGCATGTTATTTGTGACGCATTACATTTTTTAAGAATTGCCTTGGTCTAAATAAACCCACCAATACTCTGATGAATAAATCTTGTGTCATTTCAAGGTAAATTAAAGTCTAAAGTTATTTGAAAACCTTAACGCTTACAGGAACTCAAGGCTAGGCTGAGCAAGGTATTTCCCCAGGAAATAGAGCTCAGAGGACGATTACCCACAATAAATAAAATAAACAAAGTGATGTGAATTACTTTGACTGTTTGGTTCCTCCGGCGAACAAACTAAGGCAACTACTTCTCATTTCTTCTCTCGTAACACCTCTTTTCAGGTCTTTGAGTGGGATAGTTGTTTTTGAAAATTTTGTTTAAAATCAAAATTGCCCGTTCGTAACACTTTTTTTACTGGACATAAAAAACCTTTGTAGATACTTTTAGAGATATATCTTGACAATGTTTGACTAAATTTTTAACCCTTCATATTAAATATTGAAAAAGTTATGAATTTTTCAGTGGTAATGGTCATTTGCTACACTTTTCAACTTTAACATTTTTTTTAGCATATTTAACATTTTCTTTTGGACATGAATCCTGCGTTATCTTTTAAAATGAGTATTAGAGAAGTTCCAAAAAAAATTTTAAGTCAAACTATTGAATAGTTTCTTCTTTAAAACGATTTTTGTCGTTCGGGCCTCTTAGACCCATGTGTGGTAAGCAAGGGTTAAGCCGTTGGCTTATAATCATTTTTAGCTGCCATTTTTAACAAAAAATCGTCATCAATATCCATGTGCTGGGGTAGAGTTTCACTAACGTTAACCTTTTAGCTGCGGGGAAATTTCAGTACAAATTGACCTCTTATAAAATGCAAAATTTATACATAAAATCACTGGATATCTCAGGTAGAGTCCCCGACCTGACTGCTGGTCGATACATCGACCAGCCCCACAGGCAACGTAAAGTTCAATGTAAAAAATTTGTCTCATTTTTTCATGAAGGTTTGACAGGGTATTTCTATGTAATTTCACGCGCTGAATACGTAAAAAATAGTAAAAAAATTCCGGCAGACACCCTTGACCTTGAAAATCTCTATTTCAAGGTCAAGGATACCTCAGTGATTTTTTCCAGTATTTTTTTCGTATTCAGTCCATCAAATTACGTAGGAAAATACTCTGAAATCCTCGCTATTACAAGAAATGAAATTTGACCTAGAAGTATAGATTTTCAAGGTCAACAATGTTTCGAGGAATTTTTACACTATTTTTTACGTATTCAAAACATCAAATTTTGCCTAAAAACATTTACGATTTTGTGCTTCACAAAGTCGATATAATAAATCGACCATAAGATCGATATAATAAATAACCATAAAGTGGTCGATATATCGACCACCCTTGCAGCTAAAATATTAAGTGTAATTCTTGTCGTTATTAGTGAGGCGACATTTTCTGCAGAAAGCCTATTTCTTTTTTTTTCTCAAAATATCCGGAAAAGATTAATTTGATCGTTCAGCATATGCATTCGAGTTCGACAAGAAACGAATAGCATTCACAAGGGTGCATAAATGAGGGAATCGAACGCCTCTTTTTGGATCTTCTATGGACACACATTTGCTCCTGTGTTTGCAACTGTTCACAATTGGGTAAATAAGTAAATTAATCTTCATTTGAAAAAGAAAAATATCTTCTTTCTTTAAGATAATGAACGGGTGCACACCTGCGCAGTTTCGATGGCCAAAATTGTGGAATTAAAATTCGAATTATTACAACATCCACCGTATTCTCCGGATTGGGCCCCTAGTGACTTTTTTTTATTTCCAAACTCCAAAACCTGGCTCGGCGGACAACGGTTCACGTCGAACGAGGTCATCCCCCAACTAGATTTCTATTTTGAGCTTCCGAAATCCTACTTTTTGAATGGCTTAAAAAAGGTGAAGAAACGCTTGGAAAAGTATATAGAGTTAGAAGGAGATTATGTTGAAAAATAAAAAAAAATTACACAATTTGCGTGACGAGCGACAATGCTCGCAGGAGATCGAAGCCAAGGCGTAGTCGAGTCGTAGGTGAGGTATAGTCGAGTAGTAATGGATTCTAATAGACGCATGCGCAGTTCAAATGTACATGGCTTTGCCAGTAAGGTGCTAACGCTGTACGAAGAAGAAGTGAGAAGAAGATTGTGCTCCGTTGCATGGCGATAGGCGCATGCGCAGTTCAATTTTTACATTGTATTCCTCTGTAACGGAATACACAACATTCCGTTACTCTCAGCTGTAACGGAAAAACGAGTTTCCGTGCCTGAGGCACATAAAATAATTTGTCTTTCTTTTTTTTTTCTAAGAACTTATTGAACGACTCTCGTATCTTCGAAATAAGAAAGTATTACGCTATAGTCTTTTTTTCTGGCAAATCTTTGCAGGGTCAAAATAATAATTTTTTTTTTAACTATGCATCGTTGTACGGCAAGTACTTTTGAATTATTTGATTCGATCCATCGAGCAAGCTTTTCAAAATGGCGTTACAGTCCTCATCAATAATGAATTTTTCAAGAAGATTGGGTGCTTTAAATTTGATATTTTTCATTTTGTCAATGTGATTAAGGGGGGCTGGTTTGTATACATTTTCAAGTATTTGAGTAAGCACAATAATTTGCTCGAGAAGGGCTGCCACAAATAAACACTAGTTTCTGTGGATTGGAAAGACACGTTGAAAGTGTTAAATATGTTCAGAATATATATGAAAAAACGAAGATAGTCTTTTGTTTCTGGATACAGCATGATGCTGTACCAATCTCCCAATGTTCTCTGTTCCGATTTTTTGTCTTTTGGGAAAACCTCGTCATTGCTTACTTTTTTCTATCTAATTACAGTTTCTTTCGATACCATCTCTGTTACGCAGGTGACAAGACTGGGTCAGCACAATACAACTAGCTCAATGGCCTGATGATGCGTCAATCAACGCGTAGCGCGATGTTTTACTAATTTGTGATTAAAATCCTGCAAATATTCAAAAAACGATTCGAATTCAACCTTTCGCTTTGGGCTGTTGCGGACATAACCGATAAGACACATAAAAAATTCATGAAATCATTTTGGAATTGCATCTTTGCACGCATGCTGTGCAACTAAATTGCATGAATGTGACGGACAGTTCATTTTGAGCCTTTTTTAAACGCATGAAAAATGAATTCTTAATGCCAACCATAACGGCTGCATTGTCTGCCAATAAAGCGAGAATATTGCCAAACGGAATTCAAAATTTAGTCAAGTACTGTTGCATCTCTTTAAATAAGCCTTCCCCACTTGTGTCAATCGCGTCAAGTAAAAGTAAGCACAAGGGTTCTGCTCGGACATCCATGGTTTCTTCGCCAACATACCGAGTCTGCTGTCAACCACTTCTTCCTTTGCACAGGCTCGGTAAGTTCATGGATTTGCAAAGAAAATTTACAGTTTTGTAAACTTTCTACGTGCTACTTTCGTGCGATTCTCCGGTGTTAATCCTTCGGGCAGAAAAAAGTTGCCCAAGTCATCATTTATAACTGCAGCACATGGAAAAGAAGAATAAAATTTGCAGCTTGCAATTGTTGGTCCATGTTAAAAAGGCAAGTAATAATTATTTTTAAATCAATAAGTTTCCAGGCTCGGCGAGTTGGATTAATTTGCAGAATTCGAGTAATTAATTCCGAATTAAATAGTGGTACGTTCAACGAGTTTTAGACCAATTCGTCAGTTTGAAATAATTATTCTAAAATTAAATAGCTTCACGTTCAACAAGTTAGATTATTTACAGGATTATGATAATTATGTTTAATTTAAAAAATTCCCATGTTCGGTAAATTGAAATTTAAAAAAATGCCCAACCTAAGTTTTCGTGTGAGCAAAAACTCAAAACAAATCTGGTTTCGGGTCCTACATCATCTAAGCATGAAAATCGCTTTAACACTTGGCGATTAGGAAATCGGAAAATTACGTATGCGCCCCACTTCGCGTCCTCTCTGGCTTCCTTCGACCGCGTCGGGAGAACGCAGAGTCAGGAAGACGGGTATATCATGACGTCGGTATTGCGCGCTCTCTCCAGCTCACCGATGCTCCGCACCTTCGTGTGTGCGCCAACTATTCGTTTGCAGGATGGAATCTCTGCTGCAGAGAGTGGGTACGATTTTTTATCGTAAAAAAATTAAATAATTCCTTTAATTTTCATCTCACAGAATTGGAGTTAAAGTCATTGTCAAGACACTATTTTTATACAAAATCATGGAAAACGATTATTATTTTAGGTTAATTAGAAGAGGAGATAATTTTTTATCTCTAATAATTATTGCAGCTTTAATTTTCAACACATACATCTCATCATTGTAAAAAATGCAGATTAAAACTTATTATCATTAAACTATAATGTATTATACGGCCATTTGTTTCAGGCAAAGCACTTGATTCAAATTTGATGATTTAAAGGATGAAAGAGTAAAAACAGCGAAACCCAGGGCAAAATATTATATTGGAGCCTCAATTTATGTCAAAATAATCGTGTAAAACCAAAATTTAAAGTATAATCAAATATATGCCCATATTCTTCAATATAATTTTATTTACCTTCAAAAAGAAACCTGTTCTTTTTACAGATATCGAAGGTTTTTGAACCGAATGATCCATATAATTCAGTTAATTGCTATTAATGTTTATTCTCCTAATTAATATTCCGTGTAATAAATCGCAAGCTGTCTCGGTCTATTAAGACGATGTTATATCAAATGTACTCTTTTCTTTTATGAAACAACTCAAGTCATTACTAGTCTTGAATTGAATTGAATTTAGTCGTGGGGATTATCATTGATTGCTTATCTGATTGTAGACTCTCTTAAGGGGGGAGTCTGGTTCAGCCGAGGTTTATTGTGGGTTTATTTATTTATGTGGGTGTAGGCAGTTTATTAATAATAAATAAATAAATATTAATAATAAATAAGGTATTCGGGTACGGCATTAATTAATTCATAATTGTAAATCTTTAAAAATATAAATATGAATTAAAAATTTAATAAATTAATATGAATTTAATAAAAATATAGATTCTTTAATTAATTTGCAAACACTAAGAATAATATAGACTTGTAAATTATGAGCAGAATGACAATCTCGAGAATAAATCAATAATGTGCGACCCTTTTTAATCGTTTTTTTACTCGTCCGTAGAATATTTTACGTCATTGCATGAGGTTTAAACTTTCTCATACTGCTACCCAATGGGAGCGCGCACCTACTCAGGGATTGCGTGTGATTGGCGCCCGGGGACACGGGCGGCCAATCAGCGAGCGCTTAGACCATCCATGCTTTTCATACACCGTGACCTGTGCCAGGAGAAACGGCATAGGGGAAAAACGTTCTCCTTGTTACCGCGCGGTATGCCTTCTTTTTTCAGCGCATACGAATTTTCAAACGCCTCTACCGGACAAAATATGCGACAGTTTGAAATGTAAGATACATCATCGTAATCGCGAAAACGTTATCTTTCTTTTGGCACCAATTTCCACCTATAAAACAGTCTCTAAGGGGGGGATAACACCGTGTATAAATTTTATAATTTATTGATCGCATTGGATTTGATCGCGGTCGCTAATTGAAGCGCGCGCATGTTAATTCAAGTGGGAGTTAATCAAAGAGGTGGAAATCCTAGGTGATGTGCATCACAGTACCTGACTCTTTGAGAACTCGGTCGCATATGTCTCCCCCAACCTCCGTACAGATAGGGACCTGTGGGCTTTGAGATTTATTTAATTTTAAGCGAGTTTTGTTTTATTTGATTTATTAAATTCTGATCTCGGTGTTTTGCGAAGGAATTGCCTCTTGGCAATTACACTGGATTTGTTCTCCGAATCTTGAGTGGCGAGTACCCGTTGACTCGCCTCAGAGTGAAAAATTGGGAAAGTCACTCTCCTTTCAAGAACTTATCAATTTCAATTGTCAATCAGGTGCCGTAGCCCCTCAGGGCGCTTTACCTGTGAGACGATATTCTCTTTTTTTTTATTTAAACACTATTGTGGATCTGGTGCCTTAGCCCCTTAGGGCACTTTACCAGTGATACAATTTTCCTCGTCCCGGAGAATTGGGGAACAAATCCACGCGTAATCACGTCGTTCTGTGGGAAGGTTTTTTTTTAAGATTAAGGTATTGAACATATCTTCCAGGGCAGATGATGAAGGTTTCTGTAAGTGTGAGCCTGAGAGCTTTTAGTACACGACAGAGCTTTAATGCAAAAATTGGAAGATTTCCTTAATTTCAATAAATGTAAAGTGATAAAATTTTTTTCTCTAAAGGTTCCAAGGGTGGAATGCGGGAGTCTAGATACACAAGGATAAAACTTGAGAGAAACCCGCAAGTCAACCAATATTATTTACAGGAGTAGGGAAAACCCCAGATTAAAACGTGTTTATAAAAGCGCAACAGCGCGAAACTGAGGTGGAAACTAATCGAAGTTTTTTTTAACGCATTTTAGATACGAAAATTCTGAGTCACGGAGAACAAAAACGAGGATTCGTGTGTTTTACCTTCGCTCACTCGAAAAATTAAAACCGTGAGTTTGTTTTCGGTATTCTTGCTCTTTAAATAAAGAATTCCGTCTCGCGAAATTTTCCCCTTTCGTGGTGCCCACGCGTGAATATATAGCGGCCGGAAGCAAAGGGTCCGACCAAATCGGCTGAAATCCTCGAGTCCTTGGAAATTATCTGAAACATGAAATTCAAAAGAATTTCGTTATAGTATGAATCTAGAATACGCATGAACCACAGTTTGCAAAAAAAAAGTGTTGATGTCAAAAATGGTGGACATAAAATGAAACATGACGGAAAAAATCGGTCTTAATTTTGCAACAATTTTGACTTATAAATATAAATATATTTTCTATATATAAATTTAATTTTCTTTAATTTAAACTTTGAATGAAATGAATCGGATGAAAAATCGATGAGCTACGATTCCAGTCAACTTGAAAAATGTGGTTTTGAGAAAAACGCGTTTAAAGTTTTCGCTTGTAAAAATCATAAGTTTTTCAATACTTATGGCTGTTTAGAGTTCATCTACGATTCCTGCAGCATATGGTAGGCCTTCAGACTCCTCGAAGTACTGCTGCTTTTGAAGTTTTTGAATTTTTCGTGCAGATCGACCCTCCTTTGTTCTTTTGAAGCTGCGCCATGCTTACCGCTCCACCATTCTCCGTTCTACCTGCTTAACGCGCACTGCTCCTAACTATAATTCAAGATCGAATTTGATGCTATATAACTTTGGGGAAGTATTTTCCACATGTATAGGAAGATTTTTAACAAAAAAAAGTCGATTTTTTGGATCGGATGGACCAGACTCTCCGTTAAAGATCTCTACAACATTCCCAAACGATAAATTGAGCCCACATGAGCGAAAGTAAGCACTTCTATAAGTTTAAAATAAATAAAAGTGGTAAATAAAATAAATAAATATAATCATATATATGAATTAAATAACTAATAATAAATATATAAATAAATACATAAATATAATAATAAAAGTGATGCGATTATGTGCTCAATGCTGAAGAAGAGCACTTAATTAAAACTTAATTCTTGTGGAGAATATGATCAAATTGGAATTATAACTTTCTAGTCTTTTATACCGGAATTGTAGCTTCAGCTACACTCCAACGATTTTTTTGAAAACATAAAAGTGCTACGTTTATGTACATAAAGGGAATCGAAAGCATTTAATTAGCACTAAATTCCTGTATGAAGTATAATTGAACGTGAGTATTAGTTACTGAATTTTACAAACCGGAGGTGCGGCTTCATCAGAAGCCAACATTACTACACATTAAAAGAAAAAATTATGCAGCACAAAATTCATTTCATGCGGCACAAGTTAGCAATAAATAAGCACTAAATTCTGAAGTAGTTCATATGTTGATATAGCAATGTTGTAATTCCAGCTTCAGGGACCTATTATTGATGATATGTATGTGAGTGATATGTGGTTTCAACAGGACGGGGCTACATAACACTGAAACACTGACTTTATCACGAACAAAATTTTTCGATCGAATAATTTCGCGTAATTCTGCAGTCAATTTTCTGCCTAGATAGTGCGATTTAACGCCGTTAGACTATTTCTTATGGGGCTATGTAAATGATCAAGTCTATGCAGATAATCCATAATCCATTGAAGCCTTAAAAACCAACATCCGACACGTAATTGGCGAGAGAGAGCCGCAATTATGCAGAAATGTAATAAAAAACTTTGACAAAAGGATCGAAGCCTGTAAACGTGGTTGTGGTGGACACTTGTCCAATATTATTTTTCATTCATAAATTTTAGACTTTCTACATTATTTATATACATGTGACCTGTTACGAGGAAAGGGACCTAGGCTGCAAAATTCGATTTTAGAGTTTTTGCGTTTACAAGTAGTTTTTAAGTTAGTCTTTCTAATGGATGAATTCAAAAAATTCTAGCTGATTTACTTCATTCGTAATTAAGCTGCAAAGTACCCTGAAATCAACGCATTTATCAAGAATATTGGCAGCCCGAGAAATCTAGCCCCTCTGCTTACAACTACAATCGAGGCAACGGCCGTATTCGCGTTCGTGCGACTTCGGCGTCGATGTAGTGGTAAGTGGAGGAGCAGATTCTTTGAGCCTATCTTTCACACTCCGGTTCGTCGTTCTTAGCCTTTTTTTTTTTCAAATACTTGTACTATGAAATCTTGCCTTGTAGCCTTAGGTCCCTTTCCTCATAAAAGATCACATATGTCAATAAAGAAATACAGAACTTTCATTAAAAATGTCTTATTTCAAATTTAAAAACAAAGTCCCAGTTGAAAATCCGTGTACATTATGGTGAGTAACTAGATTTTATTTGACTATATTCTGTAATTGGAAAGTACAGCAAAACGATTTATTTTAAAAACTGTTATAGCTGCGCAGTAATTTTTTATAGAAAATATGGGGGGGGGGGGGAATCACTATTATATTATTATTGACAACATAATATTTTGGGAAAACTATCAAAATGAACACACAGGCAATATATTTTCATTTGCTTAATCCTATTTCTTTATTTATTGCAATTATTCAAAATTGAGAAATGCTATTTTTTGAAAATCTATTGAAATAAATAGAATAAAACAACTACATTGCAAGTTTGTGCAAGCCGGTGCATAATCATTCTTTTGTTGAAAATGAATCACACAAATAGATTTTGACATAATTGCATCCCTCGAATTTGAATATCTTCAATTAATTAAGGGATGAAATTAAATGAATAATTATACAAATTGATTTTTTCAAATTGAAATAATTTCTACAAATAAAACTCTTTTACAATTATTAAACTATTATTAAATTAGATAAGATTAAATTTCAATTTAATAGATTAATTAATCACACTAACGCAATTACAGCATGTGATGTTATTCGAAAAATAAAAACTGAAATGTATTTTCAGTATAAGACAGATGTGAAGAAAAGAGCCAAGAAGGTCTGTCTGGTACTAAAAAATCTGAGTTATCAATTTTTGAATAACCTTTTGCATAGTGTAATTACAGTTACCGACGTCTCGTGCTATGGTGGGTCTATAGCTTTAATGAGATAATCACTAATTATAATAAGTCAATTCTGCTGGTAATTACAGAAATGTTATCAACAATCCTCAAAAAATTTTGAACAAATTAATGGCTTAATTTGAGTGAGATTTATTTGATTCAAAAAGAACATAACTGAAGGCCGGGATGCAAGAACCGGGCGAGCACGCGAAAAGCGAATAAGTATTTAATGTGACATGTTTGAAAACATGTCTGCTATTATATTGACCCAAAAATCATGGAATTTTTAATTCGTTATGCTATTTTGGCATTGAGTCAGATTCCTTTTTATTTGCACATTTAAATTATCAATGGCAGATATATAAAAAACCGTAAAAAGTAAGGCAAATGTTTCGGCCACATACGAGGGCCCTCTCCAATGCCATAAATAAAAAGATTAATTCAAAATTTCATTTAAAGATTAAAATATAGGGGATTACTAAAATAAGGAAAGGAATAAAAATCAAAAACTTATCTCATAACTTGCAAATCAAAATGAAGCAATCCGGTATACACAACATGTATTGAAGAAATATGTTAAATTTACTGTATACAGAAAATGGGATACAACGAACGAAACTTAGAATTTTGCAGAAGGAACCGGCCGAAAAATTTATTTGTTTCTTTTTTTTCTTTTTTTATGAATGTGAATTGATAAATACTGTCAACCGAACACTAGTCAATTTTAAGAATTTTTCTTGAGGACTTTCTTACCGGAGTCTCTCAAGGATCGAGTTGAACCGTTTTAAAAACCGACTCAGGACATGTGGCTTTGCTGACTGAATTTTTTTTTTGATTAAATGCTATCCTGAGAGGATCTCTTCCTCCTTGAAGAAGACAATTGTCCTATACCTAGTTAAGAAATTCGAGACGCTTGTAGTGATCTTTACGAGTGGAGAGAAGCGTGTATTTTTTGAATGAACAAATTTTTGGTATATCGGTTTTTCAGAAAACCCATTTTAGATTGAATTTGCAAGCAAGGCTTCACAGAAATGTAAATTATTATCATATCTAAATATTTCATTTTACTCAATAGAAAGATTTCAAAATTCTTTTGTAAAATGTTTGTTTATTATTTTACTATAATACAGGAATTCTAATGTTGGCTCATGTACATAAAAAATTTATTTTCCGTTATATGCAATGTTTTTATGGATCAATAAATATAGCTAGATATAGGTTTTTCGTTTTTTGTCACATTACTCCAAAATGATTTAATTTACATAAAATGTAGTTAGTCATACATGCTAGTACTCACATGGGAAAATGCCTATTATTAGTGGTACCAGGACAAGAACGATTTAAATCGTGGAACGAACCTCGCAATGATCAATACTGCTTACAGCCGTGAACGCATTCACTTTCGCAAAAAGCAAAACGACTATCGTGATGTGCTGAACAACGTATTCGGTATCCACATATACGAATCCAGATCCACATTTGCCAATACGTTCCTTCCCTATTGCTCTAGCTTATTTAGAATGACATCAGTATAAGAAAAAACACGCCACACTGCAATCATTATTAAAAGATAACGGAATACTGTACACGAAAACAAAAGAATGTCACAAAAATATTTGACATACCTCGTCGATCCTCTCAAAGTACGAGGAACATGGCGATACAAAACTGTTGCTCTCATGAGCCAAACACAACTAAACTGAAGAATAATTATAACAATTTCCTGACTCTTCGCAATTCGTTCCCGCCTATTCTCACACACTCATGTAACGCTTGACTCTTATCTGATCACATACTTTGCTAATTTAGTGTAGACAGCTCTAACAGAACTCACATTCATTATCGGTTACACTTTAAATTTGAATCATTTGGGTACGTTTAGTGATGAAATAAGATCGAAGGTTATTTATAATTTTTTAACATTATTTCTTTTTCTTAGATATATAAACTTCATTAGTTCTAAAAATGATCGGAACCATGAAAAAATCCGCGTTAATACTGAAAGTATTGAAAGTGCCATTTTATCTATGTAATGTGACATGTTTGAAAACATGTCTGCTATTATATTGACCCAAAATCCATAGAATTTTTATTCATTATGTTATTTTGGCATTGGGGCAGATTATTTTTATTTGCACATTTAAAGTATTAATGGCAGATATATAAAAAACCGTAAAAAGTAAGGAAAATGTTTCGACCACATACGAGGGCCCTCTCCAGTGCCATAAATTAAAAGATTAATTCTAAATTTAATTTAAAGATTAAAATATAGGGGATTACTAAAATAAGGAAAGGAATAAAAATCAAAAACTTATCTGTAGCTGTGAGATAAGTATCCGAAAAATTTTGTTCGCAAAAGCTCGTAAACAGGATATTTTATTCGGATTAACTTATTATAAACAATTACAATGTTTATGAAATTACCACCCATTTCAACGGAAGCGGAAAAGACTCCTCTACACGTTTAAAAAAAACGTAATCCACTTTATCGAAAATTGGCCACGTTATTGCAAGTTAATTTTTAAAAATCACGGTTTTTTAATGGGAAAAATCGGTGAAAAATACTCTATATTTCTTTTTTCACATCAAAACGAGCGATGCAACAAATAACCTCTATCAAGGTCCAAAGATCATGATGTTGATGTTAAAATCGTCTGAGAATCCATATTGTGTGAGAGTATGAAGGGTAGGAAAAACGACTTCTTCAGACAAAAATAGCTAGTAATGAGTTATATTCGACGTTTCGAAGTCATGTACAACTTCCTCATCAGGACAAAAATGGCATCAGTCAGATATAAATATAACGTACATCATCGGTCACATTAACGAGTAAAAACATAAAGCGTCAAAAATGAACAATTAAAAAGTACAGTATTATTACTAAAAGTAATAAAATAATAATAAAAGTACAATATTATTTCTCTGAATGATAGAATTTTTGCACAAAAAATAGTGTAAACCGAACAATTTTTAAAAACTAACAAACAACTTTTAGTAACTCATGCAGATAAAGGAAACATAACGGTGGTACTAAATCGAGACAGTTATGATGGTCAGATGTTGGAACTGTTAAATGATATTTCCACCTATAAAAAAGTTGATAACCCTGAAAATATGTTGAAGTAAAAATACTTTTAAAATCATGGACTTTTGGAGGACCAAAGGATATTTGGGTGATAATTTGAAACATAAAGATATTTTATGTGAAAAGACTAATTTACCGAGAATCTATGGACTTCCTAAAATACATAAACAAAATTGTCCACTACGTCCAGTAGTTTTATTGATAAATTCACCTACATTTAATATGGCAAAATTATTTAATGATTTTTTTAAAAAATCCTTAAAAACCCCGCTTACACAAATACAAAACTCTTATATTTTTAGGGATATCGTTACTTCTAAAACGGTGCCAGCAGACCATCTGATGGTCTCTTTTGATGTGACTTCCTTATTTACTAACATTCCTTTTGAATTAATTAAAGAAAGTATAATAAATAGATGGCCTCTTTTAGAGATGAACACCCGTTTGCCTAAATCTGAATTCATCAAAGGCGTTGAATTTCTAATGGAACATACTTATTATCAGTTTAACAAAACTTTCTACAAACAAATTTTTGGTACCCCTATGGGTTCTCCTATTTATCCTATTCTAGCCGATATTGTAATGCAAGACCTTGAACATAAAGTTATCGATAACAACCTGGATTTCCATTAACATACTTATCATCGTTATGTTGATAACATTTTTCTCATTATTCCTGATAATAAAATAGATTATGTTTTACAGAAGTTTAACTCCTACCACCCTCGCTAAAAATTTACTCATGAAATTGAGAGTAATAACTCGATTTCTTTTTTAAATATCAAAATTATTGAATGTAAAGATGGAACTATTCTCACTGATTGGCAGAGAAAATATACATATTCTTATAGATTTATAAATTTCTTTTCAAATCATCCGATAAAACAGAAATCTGCAATAGTTAAAAATTTAGTTGATTCAGTCATACTCTTATCACATCATTCTTTTCACCAAAAAGATTTACTAATAGTTAGAAAACTTTTAGAACTTAATAATTATCCTCTTAAATTCATTGACTATCATATACAACGTAGAATTTTATATAATCGCAATAATAACAACAATATTACTAACAATAATGAAAATAACAAATATGATTCTAGAAGAATTGTATCTATTCCATTCTTTGGTAATATCTCATTTACAATAAAAAGAATATTATCTGATTTTAATTTAAAGACAATTTTGAGAGTTGATTCAAAGTTAGACAATATGATTAAACTTGGCAAGGATCCATTGGATATATTTGAACAATCCAACGTAGTTTACAAGATCACCTGTAAACAATGCAATAAAACATATATAGGTCAGACTGGTAGATTGCTCCGAACTAGACGAAATGAGCATCGTAATAATATTAGACTTAGTGAGAAATATCATAACGTTGATAGCAAACACATATTAGAATTTGATCACGATTTTAATTGGGATAACTTATTAATTTTACACAAAGAAAAAAATTATTTTAAAAGATGCTTAGCGGAATTTTTTTACATAAAAAAAGAGGGAAATAATTGTTTGAACGTTATTACAGACTTAAAGAATTATATCCCTTCTTATAATGTGATCCTTGAAGAACTCTTAAATTCCAAATGTAAATAAAGAATCTCATTTTCATGCTTTGTTTCCATGTCTTCATTGGTTTCCTACGTTTTATTCTTAATCTGTACTAATTTTAATTTAATTTTAATACTAATTTTATTCAGTAATTTACAATATTTCTCATTTTTACATTACAGAACTTTCCAAATCTCAGTTCAGTATTTAACCCACTCAATGTTTGTTTATAAATTTCTTGCCTCTACTCGTCTTTCAGTATAGCTTGAACTCTTGTCTTGTTAACACATATTATATATTTGTTTCCATCATTTTAATATGATGTTTATAACAAATCGTTACCGTTACATGTTTAAATTGACTAGTTTCTGTTATTTTCCCAAACAAATTTTATTATGCTGGCTTCACATGGATTTTTAGGTAATTTATTTTTATGTTTATGTAAGTTATTAATTTAGTGTCCGCTCAATAAATTCTTATTTTTAAAAACAAAATGTTATTATTTTTATATTATCTTTCTAATTTCTTTCATACAATGAGACGCCCTAGCGAACTGGCTGAACGATAGCTTTACGCTGTAGCTATCGTAAAGTAGCATTATAACTCATGAATGAGGCAAAATAAATATTCAAAATATTTTTATCCTTATTCTACGTTAAAAATAATGTTAAAAGGTAATGGACACATGCAATAATTTTATTTATTAACGCTAAAAATTAAAAAAACAATACCTGTCATTGAAGGCAATGCAGTGGTCCATCACTTTCCATGTCTTCACCGTCAGGATTGACTATTTGTTAGAGTGAGATGAAAGTATAGTTGTATCTCACTCCAACCAGTGGTCAACTTTAACGGTGAAGACGTTCCACAAAAGGTGAACCACTGCACTGCCTTCAATGACAGGTATTGTTTTAAAATTTTTTAGCGTTATTAAATAAAATTATTGCATATTTCAATTACCAGTTAACGTTATCTTTAACGTAGAATAAGGATAACATGTTAATTATTTATTTTGCCTTATTCAGGAGTTATAATGCTACTTTACGATGGCTTTACGATAGCTTTACGATAGCTTTACGTTACAGTGTAAAGCTAGCGTTCAGCCACTTCGCTAGGGCGAATACTGTACTTTTTAATTGTTTATTTTTGACGCTTTATGGTTTTACTCGTTGATGTGACCCATGATGTACGTTATATTTATATCTGACTGATGCCAATTTTGTCCTGATGAGGAAGTCGTACATAACTTCGAAACGTCTAATATAATTCATTACTACCTATTTTTATCTGAAGAAGTCGTTTTTTCTACCCTTCATACTCTCACACTCTATCAAGGTATCATTCTGAAATTATATTTTTGCGTCATCAGAACAACACCTTTTAACAGGTAAAAACGTAAATAGTATAATATATTTTTAAAAAATTAATTTTTTAAAAAATATAAATTACTATCTACGTTTTTACCTGTTAAATGGTGTTGTTCTGATGACGCAAAAATATAATTTCAGAATATTGTTAGATAATGATAGGATAATTTTGGGAATGAGTAGTTGTTCGTCCACGTATTGCTATATTCATTAATATTATACTGGGAGAAGAGTGAATAACTTAATTAGTCTTGTTAAATGCAATTGCTTGAAATGTATTTAAATCTAAAAAATCAAACGACTAGACAATATCTTAATGAATAAGTGATACAGGGTGGGTCATCTAACATTTGAAATTTAAATCGGCTATGAAAAAAAACTTATGGATATTTTTTCAAAAGTATGGTTTTATTAGAAAGATTGAACCTTTCCATTTAAGAATGAAACACAGGATCATATAAATGACTGTCATTTTTCTTCGAAAATGAGCAAAGAGCCGCCGTTACGTTCAATGCCGAACGTTACCGTGCCATGTTCAACGAATTTTTGTTTCCAAAAATTGAAGAGGATGACATGAACGACATTTGGTTTCAACAGGACGGGGGGGCCACTTGCCACACAGCAAACGTAAACATCGATCTTTTACGCACCGTTTTCCAAAATTACGCTAACCATCCAGAGAAGATTGGGGCCTTGTAACACGAAATCGAAGTTGCCATTCATGGGATTGAAGCCTGAACAATCGAAAATGAACTGAAAAATTGGGTTAATCGAATGGGGTACTATAAGGCCAGCCGTGACAATCATTTAAATGATGTTGTTTTTTATTTTTAAATGGAAAGGTTCAATCTTTCTAATAAAACCATACTTTTGAAAAAATATCCATGTTTTTTTTATAGCCGATTCAAATTCCAAATGTTATATGGCCCACCCTGTACAAAATAGCGGCGACCAATTTCAATCGACCCATATCATGGGAAATGACAATTGACGAAGTTTTCATTTTTTAAGGTATTGTCCACATTATTTAAAAATCTGAAAAAATTCTGAAATATGTGTCTTTAGATGATATATATATGGTAAAAATTCGGAGTTGAAGGATCCTTTTAACAGTGCAAAAAAAATTGAGAAAAATGTTGAAATTTTTTCCTTCCCGAATCGCGCTTCGGAAAATTCGCAATAAATTCACAAAAGTGTCTGATAATGTAAAAAAACACTATGAATTTTCTCAGATTTTTCGGATTATTAGTTAAACTAAAAAACGCAAAAAACGAAATTTGCAAAATCCGCCATTACTCTTACAATATGGCGGCTATCGGGTTAAAAATTTTGCAGAAACGTTTTCAGGATAAACGCTTTCAAGTAGTTGGTAAAAAATTGCATTTCGTTTAGGGGCAGTTTTTACATGGAAACCCGGCTAAGCCCTTTAAATTCAATTGACCCAACTTAAGATGTTTTTATGTCTCTCCGGCTGCGGGCTGGCAAATTCATTCACAGAAATTGATTGGTTCATTCTGTTAAATCCTGTTTGTTAAGCAACGGAATGGACCAATAAAGTATTGTAGATGAATTTCTCGGCCCGCAGCCGTAGAAAGTCCACTCTGTCCAGATTCAACGTGAGGTTTATTCTCACACAAAGCAAGTACGGCCTGTTCGTGTGCCCCTTGCTGGCAGCTCCCATGTGGGGGTATACACAATCAAGCGCTCTGTGTCGATGTGTCTCCACTACTTCGCTTCGATTTCATGCTGTCGCCTGTCGGTTATTGAGTCGAAATTGAGAATTGTGTTTCTCTCGACTTCATGCAAAAGAGGCGCAAAGCAGACGACAATTTCTAATTTCCGAAATGTATAGTTGAAGAAATAACACTTTTTTTCTCGATATTATTGGAGAAATCTAAATGAAATAAATATCTGAAAGATCCTGTAAAATTTTATAAGGATTTGAACACATCAAAAAATAACTTTCAGTAAAATTTGATATTAATAAATATTTAAAATTTGAATCAATATATAAATTGTAAAGATTTTTAGTTTTTCAAATCGAATCTGAAATTAAAAAATTTGTATGATTACGGTAAATTTTCATACACTTGAAAAATTTCCAATTATAGAATTATATACAAAATATTCCTAATATTAATTACTGACTGTCAATAAAATACTTGACATCATCATCGAACGTGTCACATTATAAAAGTGTAGAAAATGTTTTGAATGCCATGTTTATCTTTTCTTAATGTAAAGTACTTCGTATATAATTCTAAAATTGGAAATTTTTCAAGTATATGAAAATTTACCGTAATCATACAAATTTTTTAATTTCTGATTCGATTTGAAAAACTAAAACTCTTTACAATTTATATATTGATACAAATTTTAAATATTTATTAACATCAAATTTTACTGAAAGTTATTTTTTGAAGTGTTCAAATCCTTGTAAAATTTTACAGGATCTTTCAGATATTTATTTCATTTAGATTTCTCCAATAATATCGAGAAAAATAGTGTTATTTCTTCAACTATACATTTCGGAAATTTGAAATTGTCGTCTGCTTCGTGCCTCTTTTGCATGAAGTCGAGAGAAACACAATTCTCAATTTAGACTCAATTGAGACTATTAAATTAGCATGCGACACTGGCGGTCATTTCACGAACTACACAATATGGCCGCTACCACGGACAAACGTCAATGTTGTCATAAGGAGTAATTGAGTTATTTGCCTTTTTATTTTGTAATCAATTCCGTGTTGTGAATTTCTAATCGATACCGTGTTGTAAATAAAATGGAATTCCCGACCGGGTATAGGAAAGCAAGCGGTGGTGGACGCAGTTGCGTTCCAAATTGTGAATCCGTGAAGAGAAAAAGTAACAATATTAGTTTTAACACCGTGCCAGCACGAAATAACGTTCAAAAAGTTGAACGAAAAAATTTATTCAGTGATTCCGAATACTTCAATAAACGGACTGAGTGGCTAAGGATTCTAAAAGTTAAAGACGAGGAAAAGGAACTTTTAGTTTGTTCGCTGCACTTTGTGAAAGACGACTACAGTTTTCCAGGTAATTAATTTCGTTTAAAATATAATAAATATGAATAAATATTTTGCATTTTAAAAACATATACAACATATACCGGTTACAAAACAGCAAGACAGCGACGATGTGCTTGCAACAGTGGCTTAAGCCGGCTTTGCAGGAGCAATTCATCTTTTTGACGAAAATGTCATTGTTTTTTAAGTAAACGGACGATTCAATTGTCAAATTCCCGGTCACAACATGTGGATCAGATGTTATTCCGCTTGTTTGCAAACATAAAGCGTATATCTGTATGTTTGCAGCGGTTCTTTCCGTTACCCCGCACATAATTATAAAGGCCAGAATTTATAAGTTCTTGGCCTTCGCGCATATTTCGCGTTGTAGGAGTTGCTGCAGTGTATCTGCATAACTCCTCCAGCGATATCATCAACATTTTTCGGCTTCACTCGAGTAATTGGGAAAAATCGCGATTTTACCCATACTTTCAATGATATTTTGTCCGTGGTAGCGGCCATACTTGCTTCGGCACAACAGCGCTGCCGTTCCCGTGGTGGTAGTTACTCGTCAATAACCGACAGGCGACAGCATGATATCAAAGCGAAGTAGTGGGGACACATGGACACAGAGCGCTTGATTGTGTGTACCCCCACGTGGGAGCTGCCAGCAAGGGGCACACGGACAGGCCGTACTCAGTGTGCTCAGATCTGATACCGACGCAGTCACAACTACAGAAGCAGCTCCTGTCAGTGAGATCGGAGTAGGGAAAGGCGGTGGCGCGCGCTGCCTCTCTTTCTTCCTCGTCGCTCTTGCACGTGAGAACGGCTCGTCCCACTTCTCCTTTTTCTCCTCGCTTCCTCCATGCAATGCTATTTTTAGATTTCACGCTTTCGGTATTTCGGATGTCGAGTCGAAATTGAGAATTGTATTTTTCTGGACTCTGCGCAAAAAAGGCGCGAAGCAGACGACAATTTCGAACTTTCAGTAAAATTTGATGCCAATAAATGTTGAATATTTAAATCAATATATATTTTTCTATTTAAATTTCCATACTTCTAATCAATTTAGTACATTTAAAACATTTTCAGTAAGAAAGATATATTCTATTAAGAAAAGATTAACATAAAATTCAAGTTTAAAATTTACATTCTCAGTTTTATGTTAGAAATATTTTTATTTTACATTTTTTTAGCCTAAGCATAGACTTTTCATTCAAAAAATGAAATGCTCTACAGAAAGGAAAAATTTTGTAATAGAAGTGGATAAATTAAAAAACTAAAATATATGTTCATTGCTATCTTCACATGAACATGTAAATATTTACCGATATCAAATTTTACATGGAAATTTTTGTTCGAAGTGTTGAAATCTTGTTACATTTTGACAAGATCATATGGACAAGTTCAATCTTTTAAATGAAATATTTTATAATTTTTAATTTGTCTGCTCATCTGAAATCCTGTCAAGATTTGAACAGTAAACAAAAAAATTTCCAATGGAATTCAATGTCATTAAATGCTTAAAGTTGTAAATGAAGATTTTCATTACAAAAGTTTGAAGCTTTGTAATTATCATTGTAAATGACTACTTGATTTTAAATGTAATTCAGCTCTGTAGAACATTTTTATATTTGGAATTCAAAATCTGTGCTTAGGCCACAAAAAAAGGAAGATAAAAATTCTTTCACCATAAAACTAAAAATGTTGATTTAAAACATATTATGTCATATATTTATCTCTTCTTAATGGAAAATACTTAAAAAATAATTCTCTGTTTCAATATTTTTTAAATGTACGAATATTTAAGAAATTCATAAGTATTTAACCTTGTTATAAAAATTTCCAAATAACGCTTTTATTGACAAAGTTACAAATTTTTCAATAAATGAATTATCGTATTGTAAGTTTAAATATGAGACGACTTTAAATTTCACAATAACATTATTTTTCAATTACTTAAACCTTTCTTCAATTTTGCGAATTCTTCTCGAGGTTTATTTCAGGTGAGTGACTATTTCTTTTTTTAATGAAAAACATTTGTAATTCTAAATATTCAATTTTTTAAATAGAAATATTAACTAAAAGATTTTCAAGTTCTGGGAATCAACTGCTTTAATAATACAATTTTTCTTCTCTGTAAAGCATCTCAATTTTCAAATTAAAAGTCTCCACAAAGGTTTAAAAAACTTAAGGTGATAATACTTTTATTTAAAAATTTTAAATACAGATTTCAAAATCAAAACTTATTTGCCTAAAATAAACGTCTTAAAGATCTTGTAGAAATAAAGTGAGATTTGAATACTTCAAAAATGAATTTTCAGTAATATGTTGAACTTAATAAATTTTCAAAGCTTAAATCAGGATATCAGTTGACAAATGTTTACTTGTGTAAAATTGACGTTAAAAATTTTTTAATTGATGTTTTCACTTAAACCGTCAAACATTCATTAATTTAAAATTTTACTCAAAATTTTATCTTACAGCGTTCCAGTCTTTCCACAATTTTACAAAATCTTATAAATCTTTATTTTATAGGCAAATGTTTTTTAAAATATTCGAAAAATAAGTGCAATTATTTAAATTAAATATTTCGTAAAATTTTACACTTCGCTGCTTTTACAAAATTATTGAGAGATTTGAACACTGATCAAAGAATCTTGCAACGAAATTTTAAGTCAATAAATGCTTAAAGATTTGTCTCAAGTTTCTCAGGTCCAAAATAAAATATGTTGCACTAGATTTGAATTTAAATTTTAACTTGATTTTATGTGGCCTAAGCACAGATTTTTATATCAAAAAATTAAATACTGTACAAAATTGAAGTATTTTCTGAATCAAGTGGTTGATTTATAAAACTTAAAAATGTTGTAATTATAATATCTTCATATAAAACTTTAAGCATTTATTCACCTTAAATTTCATTGAAAAATTCTATATTTAGTGCTCAAACCTTCCTAAAAATTCGCAAGAATAGGAAATTTAAAAATGACAAAGTATTTCATTTAAAAAATCACTATCGCTTTCTTGATATTTGGAAAAACATTTGCCTGAAAATTATCCATAAGATTTTCTTAAGTCGTAACAAGATTTTTTGTAGAGCATCTCATGTTTTCAATGAAAAGTCTGTGCTTAGGCTACAAATATGTATCTGATTCAGATCTGAGCACACTGGCCGTACTTGCTTTGCATGAGAATAAACCTCACGTTGAATCTGGACACTGGACAGACTGCGTAGAGGTATAGAGCAACCATAATTATCCTCTTAGATAAAGTGAATTTCATTTTTTATGTAAAAGCATAATATAAAAGCTTGAATTTTAATTACAGACAATTCAATCTGTTAACCACTGCAGTCTTCATTTTTTATTGAATTACTCAACACGTATAAAAAGACAAAAATACGATTTGTGAAAAACATACCTTCAGATACGGAATAATCTATTCTCTCCAAAAGAATATTCACACTGATTTTTCCGATCAAATATATGCCCAACCGTCTACAACATTCAAGGTTAATTTTCAAATCAATAATTAATACTTTTCACTTGGAGTCTTCAACAACTTATCTACAACATGGAATGTGAGGGCAGCCATGACTAGCCAATTAGCCATGACCATTGTGAATAGACATAGGGAGACCAAAGTAGTATGCATTTACTATGTCTCCACCCTCGGGTTTTATCTAATCCCGTATAGGGGTATAGATGCGGTGCAGGCCTAGTTCCCCGCGAAGATTGTAGACGGCGCGTCCGGCGAAAATGTTCAGGTCAGAAAATTCATAAGAGTAAAGTAGACAAACAGTTTAAAATTAGACAAAAAGAAAATGTCTGTCTTTTTTGCTCTTATGGATTTTCAATTTGGTTTAAAACAAAAAAAAATTATTATCTCAGGACTCCTATAAAGCTAAAGGAGTGCATTATAAAAGTGGTAAGTATATATCGAATATAATAAGATTGTAAATCTTGAAATTGAAATTTTGGTATTTGTTATTACTTCGTAAATCGTGTTTAAAATAATGTTGAATAGTTTTTTCCTTTGAGGGTGAGAAAATTTAATCCGAGCAATTGTCAAGATTTTGAAGATCGTATATAATACAATATAATGCATTTAATATAATAAATTATTTTTTAGCAATCAGCCGTATGCATCAGAAAATAAAATGGTGCCCTCTTAGTGTCCTAAGTTGAATTCCTAAGTTATTTTGCCGAATCGTCACACGTGGCGCTAACTGTACCATCACTCCCTGAATATTCATAGTAACAATAAAGTAACATACGAAGAATTTAATATAAAAAATAAAAAAAATATATTATTCAATGCCATAAACAAATTAAAGAGATCGGACTTTAAATGTTAATATTATTTGAATATTTTAAATTAAATTTTCCCCTTTTTATTCAAATTTATCTCGTACAAAAACTATTTTAAAACATTCAGCTGATATAAATATTTAAATATTAATATCTCATTTATTCCTTTATGGCATTGAATAATAACATTTTTTTAATTTTTATATTTAATTGTCTACATATCACTGCATTTATATTATTTTTTTGAGGTAATATTAAGTTGAGAAATGGAAAAAAATGAAAAATGCTGAACAAGGAACGAAGTTGATGAGAGTTGTAATTAGTTGGAAATCATTATGAATAATTAAAGAAAATAGAATATAAAATAAGGTGAATATTAATTTATATTTTTAAAATAGTTAACTAAGATTAATAAAAACAGTATAATAAGAGTAATTAAATTTTTTTTTCATTTTCAAAACCAAAAGTAGTCTATCTATACGTTCATTTTCATCCTCTCTAATAGTCACTAAATGTGAAAGTTGAAATTTAGGGAAACAAAAAGCTGTAAAAATTGAGTATTAGAAACAAAATAGAAAATATGTAACTTAGAAATACATTAAAAGTATTTTTATATTTTTTTTATGAATAATTTTACGAATTTGAATTTGCGCAAGTTTCTTTCCCTAAATTCAAACTTTCACAGCATCCAGGTAAAAATAATTACAGTTTCCTTCATATACATCGGATATCTTCCGTAAATATACCTTTGTGATAGATGAACAAAAATTTTGAAAAGTTCATTGCTTTAGGTGTTATTAAAAATGGTTAAAACTATGAAATTTGGACTTTTTTTGCATTATTATTGTCAATGCTGCACAAAAACACTTCGTTTTTAGGTCACTAAATGTAAAATTTCATTACCTCTGACGTGATTTCTAGAAATGTAATTTATTCGATCTATTACTAAAATTATGAGCTTTAAGGGCACGTGATACTTGAGAAGAGTAGCAGGTTTATATGAATAAACTGGTCCAGTTTCTATACTTGCTTGTATCTGAAGTACATAAAATGTTGTTTCCAAAATTTAGTGAATGCTAGAGAGGATGAAAATGAACGTATAGATAGACTACTTTTGGTTTTGAAAATGAAAAAAAAATTTAATTGCTCTTATTATACTGTTTTTATTAATGTTAGTTAACTATTTTAAAAATATAAATTAATATTCACCTTATTTTATATTCTATTTTCTTTAATTATTCATAATGATTTCCAACTAATTACAACTCTCATCAACTTCGTTCCTTGTTCAGCATTTTTTAATTTTTTTCCATTTCTCAACTTAATATTACCTCAAAAAAATAATATAAATGCAGTGATATGTAGACAATTAAATATAAAAATTTAAAAAAAGTTATTATTCAATGCCATAAAGGAATAAATGAGATATTAATATTTAAATATTCATATCAGCTGAATGTTTTAAAATAGTTTTTGTACGAGATAAATTTGAATAAAAAGGGGAAAATTTAATTTAAAATATTCAAATAATATTAATATTTAAAGTTTAATCTCTTTTATTTGTTTATGGCATTGAATAAAATATTTTAAAATTTTTCTATATTAAGGGGTCAGTAGGGTAACATTTTTTAAAAAAAATTTTTTTTTTTTGCATTTTCTGTTTCCTTATACCCTTAGAATTTCTACGGAGCAGGCATAGCCGATTAGGGGTATGTCAATTTTTTGACGTTTATGTCCATCTTTGTATAAGTTTTCAGTACCTCAAACTTTAAACGCGTTTTTCTCAAAACACACTTTTTTAAACTGGCCGACATGATTCCGGCCGAACTACTTAACCGATTTCCTTAAATTTTTTTTTAAATGTTCACAAAACGCCTGGCTATCGTCCCTACCACGGACATGATTTTTTATTAATTATTGGCAATATTATGACAAAATTTATGTTAAAAAACATGGGGAAAAATCGACAAAAAAAAAATGTTGATAACATTTTATTTATTAACTTTTTATCATGATTCTGGTAGGGACGATAAACATTTATGTACTTATTAAGAATCAGTTGAGTTTTTATGTTTCAGATGATCCATACATGAGAAATCGCGTCGGCCAGAAAAAAACCGCATTTTTTCATCCAGCCATTACTCCGACAGATGTCATCAAAAATTTTCGAAAAAATTTTTGTTTATACACTCCACCATATGCCTCATTATGTGTAAAAAAAGTTTCATTGTAAAATAAAAATTTCTATAAAAAAAAAATGTCAAAAAAACAGGCCACATTACCCTACTGACTGTGACTGTTCGGCAAACTAACTTAGGAATTCAACTTAGGACACTAACGGGGCGCTATGTTCTTTTCTGGTGCATACGGATGCTTCGAACCACCTTCGAACTTACCAGCCGGGCACTTACCGCGCCGTTGCTCCTGCCCACTGATCTCTATAATACACTGGATGATCAATCCAGTGTCTCCAGAACGTGGGATTTTTCGGCCCCCTCCACGTTCCCATCTGGGAGAAACACATGCAAGCGTGGCATGTCAGTGTGTCCGCTCTGCTACACGCTGCGGTCACCAGCTTCGTGTAAAGCCGAAGGTGCACGAAGACGGACTTCGTTACAATGCTTGAGTTTTCAAGTTATTTTTAGATTTCACGCTTTCGTTTATCGAGTCGAAATTAAGAATTGTATTTTTCTCGAGTACGTGCAAAAGAGGCGCGAAGCAGACGACGAATTTGAATTTAGGAAGTATATAGTTCAAGAAATAACACTTTTCTTCAATTTCTTGAAGAAAGTCTGCATGAAATAAACATCAGTATGATCTTGGAAAATTTCATAAGGATTTCAACACTTCAAAAATAAACTTTCAGTGAAATTTAGTGACAATAAATGTATAAAATTTGAATCAATATATAATTTTCCATTCAAATTTATATACTTCTTACTAATTTTGTACATTTAACAATTTTTCAATTAGAACAATATTTTCTATCAAGATAAAATGAACATAAAATTCAAGTTCATAATTTATATTTTCAGTTATATGTTAGAAATATTTTCATCTCACATTTTTGTAGCCTAAGCACAAACTTTTCATTCCAAAACTTAAAATCTCTACGGAAATGGAAAATTGTCTAATAGCAGTAGATAAATTAAAAAGCTAAAATATGTGTTTATTGGTATTTCCATATTAACATATAAATATCAATCAACTTTAAATTTTACATAAAAATGTTCGTTCGAAGTGTTCAAATCTTGTTACAATTTGACAAGATTTTATGGAGGAGTGCAATCTTTTGGATGAAATATTTTGTAGTTCTTAATTTGTCTGTCCGTCTGAAATCGTAGTAAGATTTGAACAGTAAACAACAAATTTTCCAATAGAATTCAGGATCAATAATAATTGATTCAGGAAATACTTCAACTCTGTAGAGCATTTTTGTATTTCGAATTCAAAATGTGTGCTTAAGCCACAAAAAAGTAAGCTGAAAATGTAGATATAAAACTAATTATGTCATGTTTATGTCTTCTTAATGGAAAATACTTTGCATATAATTCTCTAATTCGATATTTTCTTAATGTATGAACATTCAAGAAATTGATAAATATTCCATCTTTTTATAGGAACTAAAAATTTCCGGATAATGCTTTGATTGAGAAAGCTAAAAATTTGTCAAATATTTTAACATCTCTTCAATCTTGATAATTCTTACAGAAGTTTATTTCATGTGAGTGACTTTTTCTTTTTCTAATGAAAGATTTCGTAATTCTAAATTCGGCCCAATTCGTAACATTGTAAAAAGATTTTAAAACTTCATAAAAATTTTTTTTCTGTTTTATTCAAAGTCAATAAATATTCAATGTTTGGAATCGAAATATTAAGTAAATGATTTTTAATTTCTGGGAATAAACTGCTTTAATAAGACAATCTTTCTTCTTTGTGAAAAATCTCAATTTTAAAATTAAAATTCTACGCATAGGATACAAAAACATACTATGAAAATACTTTTATTACAGAATTTTGAAATATACAAGTTGACCAATTTTTAATCGAGTAAATCGGCTACTTTAAGCAAAAAATTATGTTAAAAATATTTTATAAAAAAAAAATAAGACACATTAAATTACGGTTTAAAATCCACATTCATAGATTGATGGTAAAAGCAGTTTAAAGTTTTTTAATCTTACGTTTTAGTGACGTATGCACAGACTTTTAATCAGATAAATGAAATGCTTTATAGAAAGTCAAAATTTTCTTATTACTGCACTTAATCAAATTTATAAAGTAAAAATATTTTTTAATTGATGCTTTCACTCAATTCTTTAAACATCCATTAATTGAAAATTGTACTCAAAATTTAATCTTGCAGCGTTCCAATATTCCCACAATGTTACAAAATCTTATTAATCATTATTTTAGTCGAATTATTTTCAAAATATTTAAAAAATAAATGTAAATATTTTGATTAAATACTCTGTCAAATTTTGCATTTGACTGATCTTGCAAAATTGTTGAAAGTTTTGAATACCGATAGAAGAAACTTTAAATGAAATTTTATGTCCATAAATGCTTAAAGTTCTATATAGAAATATCAACTACAACATTCTCAAATTTTATAAATAAACTACTAAATTCAAAAAGTTTCGGATTTTTTTAAAAACTGTATAAATTTCAAATATGAATCAGTCAAAATCTACTGATTATCAGTGAAATTTGACTGATTTAAATAACTAAAAACAGGTTACTGTGAATCAGTCAAATTTCACTGATTACTTCAGTGAAAAGTAACTGATTTAACAGTGAAAAATATTGTTTCCACTGATGATTCAGTGAAAAGGCAAATCACTGATTCAATCAGTGAAAATTTGACTGATTCAGATTTAGAGTGTATACAAATTTCAAATATAAAGTGTACTCTGTACATTAATCAAACAAATTTAGAAGATGAATATTTTAATAAATATTCCTAAATATTATTGGAATATGATACATATCGATTTAGAAAAACTTCTTCAAAGTACTCAGACATTTTTCTTATTTTACGACATTTTTGCACCATGTTTGACCTTTGGGTAGGACTCAAGAAAACAATTGTAGACATACTTTCATTACTTAGTAAAATACTATGAAGACTTGCTTTTTAAATTAAAGCGAAAACTTTTAAAACCTTTAACAATCGGTTGCATAGATTCGGCTCTAATCTTGGACGCAATTAGAGAAATAGGTTTTTTTGCTTTTTTTAGATCTAGTTTTTGCCTTAAACATAAAAGAAAGAAAACACATTTGAAATATTAAAATAAAAAAGCTGGTTCATTTTTAGAGAATCCCAAATATTCTGAAATAAAACTCCTTTCCACACCACCACGGAGGTAGAGTTTAAGGCTCGTTTTTTTTACGTGGTATCCCCTGTACGCCTAGTCCACGTCCTACGAAACGAAAAGGGTTTTTGCTTTCAACAAAAAGAAAAAAGGAAAAAAATGAAGCAAAATGGTAAAAAACGCTATAAATGTAGCCCGTACTTCAGGCTTGCCTCTATCAAATGCCAGTATACGTCGAACAAAAATGTTTTGTTTTAAATCAAATAATGAAGAAGTTTGATTAATTCGGGATGATTTGGGGTGCTTGATTATTGTGAGTCCCCTTGCCTCTCACTTATGCCCAAAGCGTGATATTACTCAATTTCAGTATGTTTTCTTACTCACAAAATAATAATTAAAACTAAACAATTTCCATACCCGAGGCACGCGAAGAAAGGAATAAAGAACACAAATTGAGTTGACCGTCCTGTTTCCTAAGCGATTTCTTTTGGGAGTTTTCGCGTCCGTGAGCATGGAGAAACCTCGCTCCGCCTCAGCATTTGAATGAGGAAGACTCCGAACATGATTCAATACTGAGGTCAAATTTGGAAAAAGTTTTTCTCCTGTACTCGTCGAAGATACACCGATACTAGACCACATTTCGTCAAAAGATAAATTCGACCACTTTTCTTTGAGTTCCTGTCTGATTTTGAGTAAAGAATCCCACTCTTTTTGTACACCTATTCTATCAAACGACCCTAAATCTTGACAAACTTTCCAGACCCTAGGAAAAGTTTCGCTTCGATCAGCATAGAAAGCTACTTGAGGCCGGAAAACAGCAACGCAAGACAAAAAGATGTCATCAAAAGGAAGTCGATTGCGAATTTCTTCGCTTGCTGTGACATAAAATTTCAAGCAATTACGAAGAAATAGATCAACTTCTACTATTTGCAACTTCTTGTTTGTAAGTTGCTGCTGGAAATATTCTCGCGTTTCCTTACCAACGTCAATATCTTGAAGCGACTTTTGATTACTAGGATCTGCAAAGTTAACATTTCTAATGATTTGAAAGAATAAATTCGGTTGAAGAAGACCCTCTTTCAAATAACTGCTAAGAATCCATACGAAGAATTTAGCCGAGTTTGGCTGGAGTTCCTGAACCATTGTTTCGCGACTTTGAAATTTCGCATTGTATACGTTGAACCTATTCAAAGTAAATTTCAAGAATAGGAAATATGCGAGTGTCAAAGGATTCTGCATTTTTCCTAACAAGTCTTTGGCCTTCTCTACCTTCTCAGATACGAGGACCATAAGATACTGAAGAATAACTTCCTAATTCTTTATTATAATATCTATGCATCGATAGCGGACAAGCCAGCGAGTTTCAGAATGACTACGAATTTTTGATAGTCATTTCCTAATTCCAAAACAATCGATCGAAAAATAGCCGTTCGCTTGGAGCTAGCATTAAGAAAAGCTGGCAAATCTTTGATTAAATCCTCTACATCTGGGATTGTGGCACAAGCATATTTTGCTACAATTGCTGACGAATGCGAGACACACAGGAAAACAATTAAACGGGGACTTTTTTCCTTTAATTTTGTTTTAAATGAGGACCTATTGCCGACCATCACCTGTGCATTATCACAAGCTAAAGCACAGATATTAGATAAAGGGATTTTCTGCCCGGACAATGCTTTTTCGAACGCATCAAAAATTTTAGAGGCAGAACAATCCGAAGCATTTACATTAATAAGCTGGAGCAATTCCACCCTGACAGAAAATGTCGTTGGCTCCACATATCGAACCATTAATGACAGCCACTTTTCTAGAGTCCTGTCGGTCGTTTCGTCTTCGTACACTGAAAATGATTGCTTACGCAAAATATTTGCCATGCGATCAGTTTCAGCAGCACATACGACGTTATTTACAACTAGGACCATTTTAGTGTGGCTCAATCTAACGTCTTTTAAAACCGAAGGTTCCATATCTTGGAAAAGTCCTATCAATTCTGATGAAATCGCGAATGGTAAATTATGCTCTACGAAAAATGTACTAATCCTAATCTCTGCTTCTTGTACTTTCTGTTTGAAAGTAACACTTTCCGGAATCGTGGAATTTGTGAATTCTGAAGCAGAATAACTTGCTACACAAGGTTCAGCACTATAAGAATTGGCAGTTACATTAGAAGAATTTTCACTTACTACTCCATAACATTCTAATTTATTTGAAAACTCTTGCTTCTTTCTGTGTGATAAAGATGCTTCATGCTTTTCAATTTCCGATTTGCCACATAGCAACGTTTTATTGCAAATTTTGCAATGAAATCTTGTATCATCTGCTAATGTAACCACCCACTCTATCCACGACGGAAATTCCTCAAACCATCCGAACTGAAAGTTTTTTGCATTTTTCATGACTTTTCTAGCGGGTTGACATTCGTTTGAACCAGAGTTCAAACGGTGGTCAACCTTCGTTTGAACCTGGCTGTCCTTCAAAACACTCGAATTTGGGTCAACCGGATTACTCATTGTGAACAATAAATTATACGACGAAGGAAAACAGAATTATTTGAAAAGAATTAATAAGATGAAAAGTCGATAAAATTGAGCGAATGTGAATAATTTGTAATCTGCACACAAATTAAGTTTCACAAAATAAACTTACCTACAAGCATCAAACAATAACGTACGTAAGAGCACTCACGTATCACCAAATAATAATATAATATTCTTACTTTTGCCGTTTTCAATAAGGAATTACGATAAAAATATGAAGAATCCACACTCTTGCCTTCTCAAATAACGCATAAAGCGAGAATCAAGTATATCTTAGAAGAAAACAAAAGAAGGTTGCTATTATTATTTGTTTTCGTCTCCAATTTGACCTCTATACCGTTCGTTTGCGATTTAAAACATTGGTAACTTTTTGGCTATTAATCTGATTGAGCTACAACTTTTCAGAAAACTTTCTTTACTAAAGTATTAAAATTTTTCTCCTGTAGATAGTTTCAGAAAATGTAGACACTTAATACAATATTAATAAAATCGTAAAATTCTGAAAATTTTTTAAGCTAGCGCGAGTGGAAGTAGAGAAAACAATTTTTTTTTAAATGTACTTCTCCCAATTACTTGACAAATTAGAAGTTTTAAAAATGTTTGCAAAAGGAAAAACGATGTGCCTTGAAAGTGTGTACAAGTCCTTGAAATTCAAATTCGAACGATCTTTATAATTAATTATCCTGTACATTTAAAGATACAATTTTTGTATTTGGAATAAGTTTTCTGTAATTACGAAAAAATTTATTTAGAGTACATAAAATTTATTGAACTATTACTAGTAAACTCTACCTCCGTGGTGGTGTGGAAAGGAGTTTTATTTCAGAATATTTAGGATTCTCTAAGAATGAACCAGCTTTTTTATTTTAATATTTCAAATGTGTTTTCTTTCTTTTATGTTTAAGGCAAAAACTAGATCTAAAAAAAACAAAAAAACCTATTTCTCTAATTGCATCCAAGATTAGAGCCGAATCTATGCAACCGATTGTTAAAGGTTTTAAAAGTTTTCGCTTTAATTTAAAAAGCAAGTCTTCATAGTATTTTACTAAGTAATGAAAGTATGTCTACAATTGTTTTCTTGAGTCCTACCTAAAGGTCAAACATGGTGCAAAAATGTCGTAAAATAAGAAAAATGTCTGAGTACTTTGAAGAAGTTTTTCTAAATCGATATGTATCATATTCCAATAATATTTAGGAATATTTATTAAAATATTCATCTTCTAAATTTGTTTGATTAATGTACAGAGTACACTTTATATTTGAAATTTGTATACACTCTAAATCTGAATCAGTCAAATTTTCACTGATTGAATCAGTGATTTGCCTTTTCACTGAATCATCAGTGGAAACAATATTTTTCACTGTTAAATCAGTTACTTTTCACTGAAGTAATCAGTGAAATTTGACTGATTCACAGTAACCTGTTTTTAGTTATTTAAATCAGTCAAATTTCACTGATAATCAGTAGATTTTGACTGATTCATATTTGAAATTTGTACAGTTTTTAAAAAAATCCGAAACTTTTTGAATTTAGTAGTTTATTTATAAAATTTGAGAATGTTGTAGTTGATATTTCTATATAGAACTTTAAGCATTTATGGACATAAAATTTCATTTAAAGTTTCTTCTATCGGTATTCAAAACTTTCAACAATTTTGCAAGATCAGTCAAATGCAAAATTTGACAGAGTATTTAATCAAAATATTTACATTTATTTTTTAAATATTTTGAAAATAATTCGACTAAAATAATGATTAATAAGATTTTGTAACATTTTGGGAATATTGGAACGCTGCAAGATTAAATTTTGAGTACAATTTTCAATTAATGGATGTTTAAAGAATTGAGTGAAAGCATCAATTAAAAAATATTTTTACTTTATAAATTTGATTAAGTGCAGTAATAAGAAAATTTTGACTTTCTATAAAGCATTTCATTTATCTGATTAAAAGTCTGTGCATACGTCACTAAAACGTAAGATTAAAAAACTTTAAACTGCTTTTACCATCAATCTATGAATGTGGATTTTAAACCGTAATTTAATGTGTCTTATTTTTTTTTTATAAAATATTTTTAACATAATTTTTTGCTTAAAGTAGCCGATTTACTCGATTAAAAATTGGTCAACTTGTATATTTCAAAATTCTGTAATAAAAGTATTTTCATAGTATGTTTTTGTATCCTATGCGTAGAATTTTAATTTTAAAATTGAGATTTTTCACAAAGAAGAAAGATTGTCTTATTAAAGCAGTTTATTCCCAGAAATTAAAAATCATTTACTTAATATTTCGATTCCAAACATTGAATATTTATTGACTTTGAATAAAACAGAAAAAAAATTTTTATGAAGTTTTAAAATCTTTTTACAATGTTACGAATTGGGCCGAATTTAGAATTACGAAATCTTTCATTAGAAAAAGAAAAAGTCACTCACATGAAATAAACTTCTGTAAGAATTATCAAGATTGAAGAGATGTTAAAATATTTGAAAAATAATGCAATTGTAAAATTGCAATTTATATCAATATTTGACGAATTTTTAGCTTTCTCAATCAAAGCATTATCCGGAAATTTTTAGTTCCTATAAAAAGATGGAATATTTATCAATTTCTTGAATGTTCATACATTAAAAAAATATCGAATTAGAGAATTATATGCAAAGTATTTTCCATTAAGAAGACATAAACATGACATAATTAGTTTTATATCTACATTTTCAGCTTACTTTTTTGTGGCTTAAGCACACATTTTGAATTCGAAATACAAAAATGCTCTACAGAGTTGAAGTATTTCCTGAATCAATTATTATTGATCCTGAATTCTATTGGAAAATTTGTTGTTTACTGTTCAAATCTTACTACGATTTCAGACGGACAGACAAATTAAGAACTACAAAATATTTCATCCAAAAGATTGCACTCCTCCATAAAATCTTGTCAAATTGTAACAAGATTTGAACACTTCGAACGAACATTTTTATGTAAAATTTAAAGTTGATTGATATTTATATGTTAATATGAAAATACCAATAAACACAGATTTTAGCTTTTTAATTTATCTACTGCTATTAGACAATTTTCCATTTCCGTAGAGATTTTAAGTTTTGGAATGAAAAGTTTGTGCTAAGGCTACAAAAATGTGAGATGAAAATATTTCTAACATATAACTGAAAATATAAATTATGAACTCGAATTTTATGTTCATTTTATCTTGATAGAAAATATTGTTCTAATTGAAAAATTGTTAAATGTACAAAATTAGTAAGAAGTATATAAATTTGAATGGAAAATTATATATTGATTCAAATTTTATACATTTATTGTCACTAAATTTCACTGAAAGTTTATTTTTGAAGTGTTGAAATCCTCATGAAATTTTCCAAGATCATACTGATGTTTATTTCATGCAGACTTTCTTCTAGAAATTGAAGAAGAGTGTTATTTCTTGAACTATATACTTCCTAAATTCAAATTCGTCGTCTGCTTCGCGCCTCTTTTGCACGTACTCGAGAAAAATACAATTCTTAATTTCGACTCGATAAACGAAAGCGTGAAATCTAAAAATAACTTGAAAACTCAAGCATTCTAACGAAGTCCGCCTTCGTGCACCTTCGGCTTTACACGAAGCTGGTGACCGCAGGGTGTAGCAGAGCGGACACACTGACACGCCACGTTTGCATGTGTTTCTCCCAGATGGGAACGTGGTGGGGGCCGAAAAATCCCACGTTCTGGAGACACTGGCACAATCAATGCAAAGTCGTATGCTTTATTGAAGGCTGAGCCGCCATCTTTACTTAGGTTGATTCCATAATTCAGTATGGCGGCAACCACTGGGTCAATGCAACACAGCTGCGAATTCATATTTATTAACGCTTTAGTGATATGTTTATTTATTACTTTTGCATGTAGTTTAAAAATTAAGGTGTTGAATTAGTTACTACCTCAGTTTGATATTTAAACCCTAGCGAACTGGCTGAACGGTAGCTTTACGCTGCACCGTAAAGCTATCGTAAAGTAGCATTATAACTCATGAATGAGGCAAAATAAACATTCAAAATGTTTTCACCCTTATTCCACGTTGAAAATAACGTTAACAGGTAATTGAAATATGCAATAATTTTATTTATTTACGCTAAAAATTTAAAAAAACATAATACCTGTCATTGAAGGCAGTGCAGTGGTTCACCTTTTGTGGAACTTCTCCGTTAAAGTTAACCATTGGTTGGAGTGAGACACAACTATACTTTCATCTCACTCTAACAAATATTCAATCCTGACGGTGAAGACATGGTAAGTGATGGACCACTGCACTGCCTTCAATGACAGGTATTATGTTTTTTTAATTTTTAGCGTTAATAAATAAAATTATTGCATGTGTCCATTACCTTTTAACGTTATTTTTAACGTAGAATAAGGATAAAAATATTTTGAATATTTATTTTACCTCATTCATGAGTTATAATGCTACTTTACGATAGCTTTACGATAGCTTTATGGTACAGCGTAAAGCTACCGTTCAGCCAGTTTGCTAGGGAAACTTCTTGTTTGTGATACTCTGGTAATTTTTAATTGATTTGCTGCTTGTGAACAAAGATATTATAAGCCTAGATGCGGTGCAGGCCTAGTTCCCCGCAAAGATTGTAGACGGCGCGTCCGGCTAAAATGTTCAGGTCCCCCCGTACACCTCTGCCAACCAATTGGCCGGACGAAGTAGTTCGCCATCTAAACCTTAGGAGCGCTGTCCACAACTCTCCGCGTACCCCTCAATCCTCTCGAATACGAGAAAGCTTATATTTGCTTAAGCTGTATAAATTGAAAATATTCAAGTCCAGCGATAAAACGCAAGATATGATGTTGAACATTTGGGCGTATAATATGATGAGTTTGATTTTGAATTTTTTATTGATTTTAATATCAGAAGCTTATTGGTAGTCACTAAACATTATTATTATATTATAATTAATTATTAAATATTATATTATAATTATATTATAATTAAATATAATTTAATAATAAATTATTACATTTTAATTAATAAATGAATAAATTTAAAAATCAAGTATTAAATTTTAATTTTAATCAATCATTTTAATAAATTAATATAAATAATATTTAAACATATATCCACATTAGACTCCCTTTTTACAAAGCTGAATTTCGGAATTATAAAAAATAAAAACAACAAGGATTGTCTAGTTTGTATGTTGACTCTAATTTACAATCAGAATCAATTTCCTCAGCAAATAAGTACTTGTAATAATGTTTCTTCAAATTGAATTGAATTTATTGTTCATTATTTACATTTTTTCGTATTATGTACATAGAAATATATTCGGAACAGAATACAGGAGTACGTGAAAAAAATCCTGTACTGAAATAATAGTGATTCATACCTATAAGTTTAAATGAATTTGGGTCAATATAATTGTAGACATGTTATCAAACATGTCACTTTGAAATTCCTAATTAAAATTTTTAAATTTTTTGTAAATTAAAAATATTCAGAACAAAATTAAGTATAACATTTTTAAATATAATTACAATTTTATTTAAAATTCATAATATTTTAATTCAATTTTTATCATTATACATACTATTTTCTTTAGGTACACGGAGAAACTCTTTATATCAACTTCTACTGTAGTATTTTTCAATTTAGGGAAAAACGTATCACTCTAAGACATTTTGTCAAAACAAATACTAAACTTTAGGAGAATGATATGAAACTATAGCATAGTTCATAACAAATTTTAATATAATTCAGACTAAAGTTTCATATCATTCTTCTAAAGTTTAGTATTTTTTTTTGACAAAAAGTCTTAGACTGATACGTTTTTCACTAAATTGAAAAATACTTTAGTAAAAATTGATATAAAAAGTTTTTTTGTGTACTATACTATTAATTGAAAGTGCTAGTTGTATTGACCTTTGGTCTTAAATACTGGTTTATTGTTGTAAAAGATTGACTTTCTGGTCGAAAATGATGAAGTTAATATGAATCTGACATTTTGGCTCAGATCGGAGCCTTTATTAGTGATTTTTATTAAAACCTGTTAAATCCTAAAAATACACAGAAAAAGTGGGAAGCTGAATTGAGATTTTCTTGGAATGAAATATTTTAGATTTGAAAAGACGTAGCTTTTTTACATGGTAAATATATTATATATTTGAAAACGAAAAGCTTGAATATAAAACAATCCTAAAAACATTTTTTTCAAGAAAAATATTTCAAAGAAATTCTTTACGTGACATTTTTTGCACGGCAAATTGAGTATGTATTGTATGGGTGTAAAATACATGATTTATATTTCTTGGCATAAGTATACTTAGTAAACCCCAAAAACAAACTATTACAATTGTCATATAAAAAAGTTACGTCAATTTAACAACCGACTTTTTCTGTATATTTTCATAATTTAATAAAAAAAAACCCTGATGAGAGTTCCGATCTAAGCTGAAATGTCAGATTGATATTAATTTTATCATTTATGGACCTCAAAGCAAATCTTTTCCAAAAATATACTACTATTAATTTCTATTTATATCTCAATATGGTATTCAAATTAATCGATTAATTATAAAAAAAATACAATAATAGAAAAATATTTTTTAAACCCTTTTACAGACAATTTCAAAACAGCATTTAAGAAGAGATATCAAAATATTGAAATAAGACGATAATCTTAGAAATTATAGACTTTTTTTACCTTTTTAAAAAACAAGATTCAGATATACTTTCAACTTAAAATTTTCGCATAAAATGTCTTTTTTTTTTATTTAAATTAAAAAATTGTTGAACTTCACATAAAATTGTTTAAGCAAAGAAGTCGAGGCATATCAATTTTATTTTCCGAAGTTGGAAAGTTTATGACTTTATAGCTCCTCTTTATAGCTCTTAGACTTCCTTTTTTACAACAAAATTATATATAGAGTATAGAACAGAACTTAAAATTATTAGCAACCATATCCCGCTCAAAAATGCAACAAATAGCATATATGTGACAAATTTCATTATACAGAAATTCTCGATGAAATAATCAATGAAAAAAGTTCGTCAAAATATCTCTCTTTAAATATTCTACACTTAACATTACTTGATTGAAATTAAAACAATAGGAATAAATTAAGTTAAATTTATATTTAAGACTATTAATGTACTGAATAATAAACCAGCAATATTTTTATGAATTCTTTTCATTATTTTAATGGAAAGAAAGAAATATATATTATGTATTCGCAAAGAATGACTCTAACCAAAAAGAAAATTATTCAAACCATAGAAAATATGTTCTCGAAATTGGAAGTTCTGATATTTTCATATTGGAAGATATTGCAAGTTGTTTTATTGAATAATGAAAATATTTTGAGTTACGATGGAATAAATATAAGCATTGTTATTTATAAACCATATTTATACTTTCAAATACAAAAATGCAGTAATATCGTATGAAATTTAATACTTCTATTTTTTACTCAGTTTTTTTGATTTTTTAATTTAATTTCCCCGACACTCCAAGTTGATTAAAATTATTGTCAAAAGAATTTATTTACTTACTTTGATTTTTAAATTTTTACCAAACTTTATTAAATTTATAGTTGAGGAAAAGAATTTGCAAAATAAAATAAAGAGGGTATAGAAGTGTTTTGGATTATAATTATAATTATTTTAAAATAATTTATTAAATATACATGAATTGCAAGAATATATGGTGGGTTTCATGGCAAATCGGACGGGTTCAGGACTCTATGTTTCCGATTTACTTGAAATTTCAAGGATTGATAGACTAACATAAATAATGAAGAAATCCAAAATTTGAGATTATTTCATGCATTATTTAAAAAGTTATGGGATAAACAAAACAAAAAAGTGTTTTTGTTCATTTTCAATTATTTTAAAACTGAAACTAGGAAAAATTCTGAAAAAAATTACACAAACGTATCATTAGATGGCCGATGTAGCAGTATTCTTTGGGAAAATTTTTACTCCAAATTTAATGATAAAAAAAAATGTTTTTTTGAAACAAATTGATTTTTTGAAAAAAAGCCATCTTTGAAAAATCTGAAAAAATTCATAGTGATAGCTGCAAGTATTACGCAAATTTTAGGTATATAATTAAGGTGCGCACTTAAAAATTGTACAAAATATGAATTTCGATTTTTCGTAACAACCAAAATTCGCAAAATATTTTGCAAAAATTTTAGCAGTAAACCGTGTTAGAGGTTTATTAGCAAATAACAATTTTTTTTTCATTAGTCTACTATTATTATAAAAAGTGCTTTAATAATAAGATGTTGGAAGAATGTGTATTTTGACGGTTTTTATTTTTTTACCCCCATCCACACCTTGCAAAAATCTGCAAAAATTCTGTTTTAATTATCGATAGGTAACTAATGAATAGCATAATTCAAAAGAGTGGTCGCGCAAATCAAACATGAATAAAAATGTGTGCAAAAATTTTCGCAATTTCTTGCATCACGAATTATGCATAACAAAATCTGCAAAAATTCACAAATGTATCGTTTATTGGAAAAAACAATCCTGATTTTTTTCAAAATTTTCCTATTATTAGTTTAGCTAAAAAACGCAAAAAACGAAAATGGTAAAATATAGTCAATGCGAAATTTGATTTGGTTTCAAGGCCGATTTCACATAGAAACCCGGTTATGCCCTTTGGCTCGAAGCGATAAAAAAATAAGTTTGGGCAAAAATAAAATTTATTAATAAAATTATTTTTTTGTAATTCAAATTTTTTTCATGAAAAATAATCTTTTCTCTTTCAAATTAGCCCTTCAATAATAATTTGCTATTCCTGAAAGCAAAATTATCTATTTTTGCCTGAGGTCTAATTTTCGTGAATGAACTCCCTTAATACAATTACTTTGATACCTAGACAAAATTTCAAGTGTTTATCTTTTTAACTTTTCTCCCGAAAAATTCGAGAAAATGGTATAGCTTTTTGACTCAACAAGGTAGAAATCCCCCTTAACTTGGAACATGAATAAAGTTTGGGCAATGAATGAGCTCGATCAGCCTGAGGATTTATTTAGATCGGCATCCTAAAATATTAAAAAGTGGATAAAAATTATGAAATTTCCACACCTAAAAGAAGTCCTAAAAATCATGCTTTAACGAAGTACAAGATCTCGAATCTGTAAATTACCTATTCATATAATTGAATATGTATGAAATTGAAAAATATTATTTAGTTTTTCAAAATGTGTTTCGGTTCTAATCGAAGCCATCATCAGAGATTTAATTTTCAAATAAAAAATGCATAATAAAAAGTATCTAGGTTTATAATATCTTTGTTGTGAAGTACTTTCGTACCTGATGTTTTGTACTATTTAGTGATAATCTTCTATATTATTACTTAGGTCTTTATAGAATTGGATTCTATTATTTAGTAACATACTAGTCACAGCTAGAGTTCTAAATTTCTCGGACATTTAAAATCCGGTCACGTTCTCGTGATTGTGACCGTCATTTTAAGACAACTTGAGAATTTATAGAGAATTTAAGAGAATTTTACCTTCACCAATATTTTCTTTACCATTAAACCTTATAATATTATAAATTTATTTCCAAACACTATGATTTGCAATAGTGAAGGTTTCATAAAAATAAAACTACGAAAAATGTCAAGTTTTATAGGAATTCAATATCAAAATTCTTTTATAGCCAATATATTAAATTCAAACATAAAGAACAAGTAATTCAAGTTTTCTTCGCATAAATTACGCTTTGATTTAAATAATTGTTTGACAGTTTCGGGACAGTTTATGCACTTTTTTAAGCGCTCTACTTGTCGAGTGGCATGCTTTCTGTACACTCAGAGATGAGTTGGGAGATTGCTAAAGTAATGGAATAAGAGAATTTCACAAAAGTGGGCTGATAAACGCGCCCTCTGAACGCGTTGCGCAAAAGGTGTACTTTGCGCGTCGGTAAATAATGAAAGTTAGAAAATCCAGAAATGATTTACCATCAGAATTTCTATGGAGGGGCAGCGGCGCGCGCCGCCCTTGTTTCTTCCTCGTCGCTCTTGCACGCGAGAACGACACGTCCCACTTCTCCTTATTCTCCTCGCTTCCTTCATGCAATGCTATTTTTAGATTTCACGCATGGAGGAGTATAAGGAGACGTATCTTAGGCTGGGGAACTCGACTTGGATTGGTCGTGGTTTTCCGGAATAATTCGTGGAGTCGGGAAATAGAATAATTTTACTGAATCGAATTTCAGCGCCTCTGCTGGACGGAATCTGACTTGTTTTCCGGCTTTTTCTGTTTTCACACATAACCACCAATTTGAATGTTGACACTTTCATGGGATTTCGGTCCATTTTATTTGAAAAGTCGTAGAGAATGAAGTGTTTTATTCCCGGCTGTGACTCTACCACTGATTTAAAATCTAATTTTCGGAAAAATGGGGGATGAAGCCACTTTTTTCGTGCACCAAGAACGGTAAGTAATCCAAACCTGAGTTGCAATATTTGTAACTATAACTTTATTTTAACTGTAATCTTTGATGCAGATTTTATCTAACTTTTATTGAAATTAAATTTCTAATTAAGTACTTCAACATGTTTCCAATGAATAACATTCCTTTATTTTCGTGTAGTATAAAGTATGTATTCGTTATTTATTGGAAAACATTTTTTATAAATAAAACTTATTTTAAAATATCCTTTCTGCATTTACTGCTCCTCTTACGTTTTTCCAATTTCGTACTGATATCTAAAAATTAAAAGCATACAAATAAATTTAACATTAATTTTTATAATCCACTGAATCTTCGAGACCAATATATTTTAAAATCTATTGTAAGAACATGCATTATGTATGTTTTAACAAATTGAATTTAAAAATAATATTAAAAATTAAAAACAAAAAGAACTTCTTGAATCAAACGCATTTTACATAACTATCGACCGCATTTATAACCAAACATATATAAATTTTATTTACTTACTTACTTTATTTTATTTTTCGATTTTTTACACTTTCACTATTTCTTTCTTCTCTTTCTTATTTAATTGTTATCCTCTTTATCTTATTCTATTCAGTAATACTACAAGAAATTCATAACCTCAGTCTGTCACGCGAACGTTTGTTGTTAATTGCTATTAATGCGCAGTGCGGCCACAGTGGCGCTGGAGTTCGATTCAGTAAAATTATTCTATTTCCCGACTCCACGAATTATTCCGGAAAACCCCGACGTGACCAATGGCTTTGATATGTCTCCTTATACTCCTCCATGATTTCACGCTTTCGGTTATCGAGTCAGAATTGAGAATTGTGTATTTCTGTCGAAACCGTGCAAAAGAGGCGCGAAGCAGACGACAATTTCAAATTTACGAAATATGTTATTTAAGAATCAACAATTTTTTTTCCGATATTTTTGGATAAAATCTGCCTAAAATAAAAATCTGAAATATCGTGTGAAATTTTATAAGCATTTGAACACTTCAAAAATAAACTTTCAGTAAAATTTGATGCCAATAAATGTTCCAAATTTGTATCAATATATATTTTCCTATTCAAATTTCCATATTTCTTATCAATTTTGTGCATTTAAAAACTTTTTAGTTAGAGAGATATTTTCTATTAAGAAGAGATAAACATAAATTTCAAGTTTAAAATTTACATTCTCAGTTTTATGTTAGCAATATTTTCATATCACATTTTTGTAGCCTAAGCACAGACTTTTCATTAAAAAAATGAAATGGTCTATGGAAAGGATAAATTTTCTAACAGATGTAGATAAATTAAGAAGCTAAAATATGTGTTCATTAATATCTTCATATGAACATGTAAATATTTATCGATATTAAATTTTACATAAAAATTTTTGTCCGAAGTGTTCAAATCTTGTTACAATATGACAAGATCATATGGACGAGTTAAATTTTTTTAATGAAATATTTTGTAATTTTTAATTTGTCTGTTCTTCTGAAATCGGAGGAAGATTTGAACAGTAAACAACAAATTGTCCAATGGAATTCAAGGTCAATAAATGCTTAAAGTTTTATATTAAAATTTTAATTACAAAATTTTGAAGCTTTGTAACTATAACATTTTTTGGAATTTACATCTTCTACATGACAATTTGTATATATATATATATAAACTACCATCGGAAATTACAGAGGTTGACCTGGAGTTTCAACTTTCGTTAAAGTGATTTATTTTATAGAAAGATATTACAAAAGAAATTTTAATTTAGATCTCTTTGAAGGAAATTAATAAGTATGTAAAAAAATTAAAATTTTAAAAGATTTTTTTTAGTATGTCTTCATAGTGATTTGTTAACCTAATTAAAATATTTTTAGAAAGTCTTTTCTGGATTCTATATGCTGGGGTTGAACATGTTACAAAAAGTCGTGTAATTTTAAAAATGTGTATCCCCATACCAATGAAATCTTAAAGTGTGCTGTTCGATAAAATATTAGATATAATATATTTTACTTTTGAATAATCAAACAGGTTATTTATACTTATATATTGAAATTTTCATTTATAATATGTTATGTATTCTGAAAGTTTTTTCAAAATGTTTTATTCTAAAGGATTTATTTTCAATTTCACTTCATACCAAATTAAAGTTAGTGTACGATTTCGTGTACTAATTTTGATATAATTTATGTATTTTTCAAATATTTAAACCTTTTAAACTAAAAAATTCAGAATTATTTTGAATTCAAAATGTTTTAATAAATTGCATTGGCTTCAGGGTCCATAAATGAAGAAGTATATTATAAATTAAATCAAGGGTCATTACAATTTACTATTTTAATTGTTTTAATAAAACATTGAATAATTTAAAAACATTAAACATATTAATACGTTCATAGTTACATACTTAAGTTTAAAGAATATGAAAATCTTTCTGTGGAAAAAAGACGTTTTCGAATGCACCGGGATTCGAGCCCGGGTATTTCGATTGCCGGTCGACTGTATGTACATTCGTGTAAAAATATTAAATATTTTGAAAATGTTTTTTCAAGTATTTTACTTTATAGTAATGATTTGTCGAATTTACTTCACACCGAATAAATCTCAAAGTGCAAGATCGCATGCGAATTCAATTACAATTTATGCTTTTTTTGTAATATTTAAAACCTTTCTTTACACAGACACTTCCATCGGAAATTAGAGGTTCATATGTTATTTAAGCTATTGTTAAAGTAACTTAATTTTTATAATAAAAGGTTAACATTTTTTCATGATGCTAAAATAAAAGTTAACATAGTTTTGCTTCTAATAAGCCCAAGTTAAGAGCATAATATTAAGTTTGTAAAAATATACTACAAAAAATCTGCTCGCTTCGTGGGCACATTCTCATCGCGCGCTTCGCTTGCAAGTTTGAGCGCGCCTGGGGCGCGTGATTCGATCGTCGCACTCGGTCTTATATTCTTCGGACCCTAAAGCCAACTAAGAACATGAACAATATTTGAATACTAATACTAAGGGTCGATATAAGTCCTGTTTCATTATTATTTAAATTTATTACTTGTAATTTGATACTTAAGTTCAAGTCAATTTTATAATATTATCGATGTGAATTACATTTTCTCAAAGTTACTAAATTTGTTTTTGATTTCAAATGAAAATAGAAAAGAACAATTCAAAAAATCCAAACTATCAATATTTTGATAAAAATTTCTAAATTTATTAAAATATGATATACATCGATTTTTAAAAACTTCTTGAAGAAGCTACATATTTTAAAAATTGCATGACTTTTTTGAATTCTGTTCAACCCCAAGATAGAATCCAGAAAAGAATTTCTAAAAATATTTTGATTAGGTTAAGAAATCACTATGAAGACATACTGAAAAAACCTTTTGAAATCTAAATCTAAATTAAAATTTCTTTTGTAATATCTTTCTATAAAATAAAACACTTTGACGAAAGTTGAAACTCCAGGTCAATCTGTAATTTCCGATGGTAGTTTATATATATGTATACATACGAATTGTCATGTAAAAGATGTTAAATTCCAAAAAATTGTATTCAATGTATTTTATTTTTTAGTAACCGTTTGTCGACTTAGCTTCATATCAAGAAAAGTTTTTTCTAATTTATGTATTTTCTTAAATCAGCAAACACTTCATTTACATTCATCTATTGAAATTGCCATATGTCTTAGGTAAAAAAAGATAATTTTGCTTCCAAAAATAGAAAAATTATTATTGAAGAGATCATTTCAAAGAAAAGAGATTAATTTCCAAGAAAAATATTTGAAGCATAAGAAAAAATAAATTTAACAAATTTTATTTTTACCCCGACTTTTTTTCTTATCGCTTAAAACCAAATTTAAAAAAAAATGATGTGATTCAAATAAATCAAGAATCGTTTTTTCAGGAAAAAGACCTAATACAACCTAGCCGTTTCCATATTTCTAAAATGAATAAGTTTTTACCAAATTCAGTAATTTTTTTACAAGAATTTTGTTTTGGAAATTTCATTTCTAATGCTTTTAGCCATTAAAGAATTTATTATAATTTCCAAAAAATGGAAACGGTTAAGTTGTAGAAAGCCTTTTTCTTAAAAAAATTATCCGTGATTTCACAAAATCACATCATTTTCTAAAATTTGGTACACGGAAAAAATTTGTCGCTTAAAATTTAACAGACTATTCGAAGAGTCGTGGACAGAAAGTAAAATCGGAGAAAGTCTTGTAAGGTTTCAATGACTTTTAGGAAATAGTAGAAAAAAGTCGAATAACTTTTAGAAAACCAGGTCGAAGAAAAAAAGTCGCGTATTTACTATTATAAAAGTATTTTAAACACTAACTGATCTTTTCTAAGAAGTAATGAAAAGTTTCATAATCTTTGGATTCATTTGTCATAGATTTTAAAAGACTATCGAATAATTTGAAATTAAAGTAATTCAAACAAATAGTTTTGTAAATTGTATTCTAAAGTCCATCAGATTTTATATGCCGTCTTCTAAAATTTCTTCGACAGTCGCAAAAAGCGATGCGCAGAAACGTAATTCGTAGCATCGCACAGCAGACAATGCAGCTCAGCTTTATGTTTTTGTAATAATTTTGGTTAGATTTTGAGATTACGTGTCGTTTGGTTTGGTTTGAATCTGGATTGAAGCGTACATTGAAGAATTAGTTCCGAGTAAGTATATGTTTACCTTGATAAAGTGTATTACGTCAAATTTGAAATTTATCTATTATTTTAGATTTGCCTTCAAACTCTGAATGTGATCCAAATATTTTACACAAGTCTCCATGACATGTATCGGCTATGCGGGTTAAGGCGTGCGATTAGAATTAGGTTAGGATGCGTGCGTGCGTGCGAGCGTTCGATTCTCGGTGCTGCGAAGTGTTTATAAAAAATTGCGTTTCTGTAATGTACAGTGTTAAATATAATGGTAAGTTCATATTAGGATTATATAGGTAATGTAAAAGTGAAAAATAATTAACTATATAAGTGCAGGAAAATAATATTTTCTTTTTTACACTGTTCAAAATTTTCTTCGACTGTCACTTAGACTTTCGATGTCTGGTTTAGAGGGTTTAGAGACAATGGAACCCAACCCACGGTGTTTTAAATTTTCCGCGACTGTCACTTAAACTTTCGAATTTACGTTTTACATTTTCAGCGACTATCTATCATATTCTTTAATAAGGAGGCTCATAATATTTAGTCGACTTTCTAACCTATCCACGAGTATTACACAAAGTCGATGACTTTTTAAGCGACAAATTTTTTCCGTGTATGAAGCGATAAGAAAACTAGTCCGGGTAAAAATAAAATTTGTTAAATGCATTATTTTTTTATGTTTTAATTTTTTTTCTTGGAAACTAATCTCTTTTCTTCCAAATGATCTCTTCAATAATAATATTGCTATTCTTGAAAAAAAATTTATCTATTTTTGCCTGAAGTCTAATTTTTGTGGATGAACTACCTGAAATCAGCAAAAACTTCATTTACATTTATTTATCGAAATTTTCATACCAAAGATGTTACCTATTACAAAAATGTTCAAACCCTTCATTTTTGAAACTTGTATTTCATCTTGAATGATATCTTATTATAAAATATTCTCTACATAATTTAATGAAAAAATGCTGAAATCGATATTTTGTTTCGAAACTTTAAGCATTTATTGACTTTAAATTTCATTAAAAAATTATTTTTCAAGTATTTAAATCATCTTAAAATTTCACAAAATCTTTTAGATACTTATTTCAGATCAATATTTTTCAATGTATATAGAAAAAAAGTGTAATTTTTTTAATGTTATATTCCGTAATTTTGAATTCTGCGTCTATTTCGCGCCTCCTTTGCATGAAGTCGAGAAAAATACAATTTCTGATTTTAACTCGACAACCGACAGCGTGAAATCGAAGCGAGTTACTGGGGATACACTGACATGACGCGCTTCATTGTGTGTGCTCCCAGCCTCCCACATATTATTATAACAGCGCGGACCTTTAATTTTAGTTCGAAAAAGATCCGAAAAAGCTGTACGCAATTGGGGGCGCTGCAAAAGTGATAAACAGTAGCTCTGTTTTACCCTTCAAGTAAAGGGTTTCCCAATAAGGGTGATATGTTTTGAAATTGAAAAAAAACACTGAATATTCTTTCGGAATTGATCGAAATCTTTTTTATTATATTGGATATTCTATGCCATTTATGATTTAAACAATATATCGGCCAAATGTCCCCCGAGACTTGAGCCAAAAATGCGCCTCATCAGAAAAGATGATTTTTTGATGAAAATTGGGATCATTTTCAATTGATTCCAGAGCCCAATCCGCGAACTCCCGACGCAAACGATGGTCATTAGGCTTCAGTTCTTGGGCCAGAATCATCTTATAGGGATGCAGGCCAAGATCCAATCGCAAAATACGCCAGGTAGTCATCCTGGACAGGCCCAATTCCTGAGATCGGCGTGGCACGGACAATTCACGGTTTTCCTCGATACTGGCCTGTACGGCGGCTATATTCTGTGTAGAACGTGCGGTACGCATACGATTTTTAGGCTTAGTATCCAATAGAGTAAATTCACTCTCCAACTTATCGATTATTCGACGAATTGAGAGCGCGGATGGAGCAGAATGACGACCATATTTTGCACGATATGCTCTTTGAACACCGACAAAACTTCTCGAATTTTGATAAAATAATTGGACAATTTCCAAACGTTTTGGAAGCGTGAAACTACTCATGATTAAATGGCAAACCTTACTGATGACAACTGAAAGCAGACGTCAAAAATTTCAGTTCAAATGAGCCCGATAGGGACATTCAAAATCATATCACCCCTATTGGGAAACCCTTTAGTAGCATGAACCTTTCATTTTAGTTCCCAAGAGCATTTCGCAATAGGGCGCGCTGCGGAAAATCACTCGAAATTAAATACATTACTTTAGCAATCTCCCAACTCTTCTCTGGTACACCTGATTACAGTATTTGCACTTGAAAGAAGCTTTATTTTCTTTATTAATAATTTTTATAAAATAATTCCAAACTATATTCTTTTTTTTCCCCATTTTTATTTCGCACGTTACACGAACTTCCAGAACAAAGCATTTATCAAAAACAATTGAAAGCTTGAACCGTTTCGGAAAAATATTTTTAAATTCTCCTAAATTCTCGAAGAGAACATTCATCAGAGAAATTCTCAGTCATATTCCCGTGCTCCCAGGCATATTCTCGGTCACATAAACTCTTTAGAACTCTAGTCACAGCATGTACATATTTAATTTTCATGTTATATCTGCATTCAGTATTAATTATATTTTAGGGTTTGTTTCTTTTCCAATTTTATTATTTTCTGATGAATTAAAATGTTCGTAAACGACCAAAATACAATAATTTATAATGTTTGTATATATTTAAAATTATTTCTATTACTTCTTTCAGTTGGAGCAACTTATTACTCCTGAGAAATTTAAACGTATGATGAAATACGCCAACAAGATCGAGTAATTCAACATTTTTCAAAACAGAAGGGGATTGAGCTTTTTTTCAGTTTTTAAATATATACAACATTATATACCATAATAATAAATATTACCGAGTTATATTTTAGTATTATTTAATAAATTTCATTTCATCGGTTTAATTATGTATACTATCAATACTAATACCGGTGAAAAAGCATGGATTTCATATTGTTTCTTTAATATTTACACTTTTCCCTTTTTACTATATTTGAATTTACCGCAACATTCTTTGTCATCAACCTAAGTAAATATGGCGGCTCAGCCTTCAATTGGGCATACGACTTTCCGGACTTTCCCATTGGCACTGTGCATCCAGTGTATTATAGAGATCAGTGGGCCACGCGCTCCGTCGTTTATGGAATCCGAAGCCTCAATTAGAAACTGATGAATTTTTTCGTCCATACATGATTAAAATGTAATTCCAACTTTGAAAAAAATGTTAAATTCATCATTCTATCTATTTTATTTCGGTTAAAGTCGATGGAAACTTTCTTAGGTTAGAATTGTTTAGGAGAAAAACATTTTTAATTATGGTTTTTCAAAGTGTAAAAAAGGATGATAATTGTTGACATATTTTTCATCACAAACTGCACAACAGTTTACAATTGTACTTTAAAATTACCATGATTTAATTCTTCTCATTTCGATGAAGACCAAAAGCAAAATTTTAAATAATCAATGTATGTGACGATTTCGAAACGATTCAAAACAGTTGATAAGCAGGAAAAATCTAATTCGTCTGAACAATCATTTCTTGAAGTTTACGATTATCATAGATTTATAATTACGCGAAATATTACAGATGAAAATAAAATAATTAATTTTCTCAAACTAAATGAATTTGATCAATTTTATAAGAAAAAACTAGTAGCATACTTAGTTCCATAGACATTTGAGAATTAGTAAGTTTTACAAAATGTTTGGTACTCCTTACTAAAAATAAATACTTGTGACCTTTTAGTCAGCACAACTAATAGAATTTCTCTCAGTCCAATTGTAATTAATTTCCCCAACAATAAAAAGAACTATTTTTGTCCCAATTTTTTGTCAAGGAACTTAAACGGGGTTTCTACCTTGTTGGGTCAAAAACACTGATTTTTTCTTTTTTGCTTTATCGGATAGATATACGTTCCAAGTATTCTCTCAAAAATATTTGAGTCACAATCTGTAGATTTGTAGAAAACAAACGATTTTAAATTTCAAATTGACATGTTTGATAACATGTCTATTATTGTATTGACCTAAATTCATATAATGTTTGTTCATTTCTTTGGCATAGGGTCAGTTTCTTCTTATTTTCTTTGATTAAAATTATTATTACATTTAAAAATGCGCAAAAAGAAAGAAAGGCAAACGTTTCGGCCACATATAGCTTGCAATTCAAAATGAAGTAGTCCAGTATGCAGCATCACGAATTGAAAAATTACTTGAAGTTCACTATGAATAAAAACCGGATAAAATGAAAAAATATAAAAGATTTTGCACACGAACCGACCGGAATTTTTTTTTTTTTAAATGTTTATTATTAAAGAATGATGCCAAATTGGTTCACAATGGCAAAACGCGAACAAGTTTTACATTCATGAAAACTTCTCGTGAAGACTTTAATACGTGATATTAATTATCAAACATGTCAATTTGAAATTTAAAAATGGCTTTTTCACTATAAAGCTAGAATATCTAACAGTTCTGACCATTTTCAGAACTAGTTAAATTTAATAATAACTTCAAATGTGATAATTAATATCACGAATATTCAAATTGCATTTTTATTAATTTTTAAAGATAATTTTATTATCATTTTTCCAAAACATCTCAGAATAAATCTGAATGTGAAAATAAACAACTTTCAATTTTTTTAAAATATGGAGTAAAATTACATATATGGATATTATAATATTTTATCTTTATGTAACGCCTTGCTTGCAAATTCAGTGTAAAATGGATTGTCCGTGAAGCTTATATACAAAATCGTTTTCTTGAAAAATAAACGCCTTCGTCCACTCGTGAAAATCATCATAAACGTCTCGAATTTCTTAACTAAGTACAGGACAATAGTCTTCTTCAAGGAGGAAAAGAACCTCTCAGGATTGCTTATAGGAAAAAAATTTTCGGTCAGCAAAGCCACATGTCCCGAGTCGGTTTTTGAAACGGTTCAGATCATTCTGTGATACACGCCGGTATTAAATCTTCACGAGAAGTTTTCATGAATGTAAAACTTGTTCGCGTTTTTCCATTGTGAACCAATTTGGCATCATTCTTTAATAATAAACATTTTTTGAAAAAAAATTCCGGTCGGTTCGTGTGCAAAATCTTTTATATTTTTTCATTTTATCCGGTTTTTATTCATAGTGCTGCATACTGGACTACTTCATTTTGAATTGCAAGCTATGAGATAAGTTTTTAATTTTTATGATAATTCTTTTTTAATTATCTTATATATTGTAATTTTTTACAGAAATTGTGAATTAGTCTCTGAATTTATGGCACTGAAGAGGGCCCCCATATGTGGCCGAAACGTTTGCCTTTCTTTCTTTTTGTGCATTTTTAAATGTAATAATAATTTTAATCAAAGAAAATAAGAAGAAACTGACCCTATGCCGAAGAAATGAACAAACATTAAACGATTTTAACCTTCTGATTTTGATCATGCTGTCGGCGGTTTCGCTTACCGTGACACAAATACTTTAAAAGCGTTTTTCTCGAAACCACGTTTTCCAAATTTACGAAACTTCCCCAGGACGCACTATATTATCAATCGCGATGAAATTTGGCACACGTGTGTTTCAGAAGTGTGAAAATGGCTGGTACCAGAATCAACAAAAAATTTTGGAAATTTTTTTTTTATAAACTTGTAACATGAATAAAATTTGGGACAATGAATGAGCTCGATCAGCCTGAGGATGTATTTAGATAAGCATCCTAAAATATTAAAAAGTGGATAGAAATTATGAAATTTCCACACCTAAAAGAAGTCTCTAAAAAATTATGCTTTAGCAAAGTACAAGATCTCAAATCTGCAAGTCAATAAACAACTTGACATTGTTTCGAAAGAAGAGGTTGAAAGAATTTAATAATTTTTCAAAATATTTCTTTGCTATGAAATCATTGAAAATAATTTTAAATTAATAGGTTGAGTTCGAAATTTTTCCACTGAGACTTCGGCTCAAATCCCAGCGCAGTCGAAAGTGTCTTTTTTTGCACAGAAAGAATTCAAATTCTTTAAATTGAAAATAATGTTTCAGAATATATAATTATTTGGCTTCATATCGATGAAAGCACTTAGCAGCATTTTACAAGTTTTTTTCTCAAATGTTGATTTTTAAAAATTTCCATTAAAGAAATCCTAAGTTAATAACTTTTTATTATGCGTTTTTTATTTTAAAAATAAATCTCTGATGAGGGCTTCGATCAGAACCAAAACTTGTATAACTACGTAAATCTAAGTTTTTATTTACTTTGGACCCTAGAGCCAATTATCTGCAACAACACATTTCTTCAATTAAAATACTTTTAAAAATTCACTTTTAAAATATTTTGGATCTTAATTATTAATTTAATATAATTTAAAAGTTCGACACTTATTTAGAAATTATGTTTTATTCGTGATTGTAGTTCTTTATTAATCATTATGCCATAACTTTTGTTTACATTATGTTGTCAAGCTGTCAACTTTGACATTCCCAACCTTAAAAGTCTTTGAAAAGAACTTTTGGCTCTACTTTACTCAAACGTTATCGACATTTATTTGCTGGGTTTGATTTCGCTTGGTAATACGATGAGGGCAGCACTTCGATATGGCGGAAAAAGTGGTTAGCTATATATATCGTTCCCCCATTCTGACGCCCTGCACCGCATCTAGGTTTATAATATCTTTGTTGTGAAGTACTTTCGTACCTGATGTTTTGTACTATTTAGTGATAATCTTCTATATTATTACTTAGGTCTTTATAGAATTGGATTCTATTATTTAGTAACATACTAGTCACAGCTAGAGTTCTAAATTTCTCGGACATTTAAAATCCGGTTACGTTCTCGTGATTGTGACCGTCATTTTAAGAAAACGAGAATTTACAGAGAATTTAAGAGAATTTTACCTTCACCAATATTTTCTTTACCATTAAACCTTATAATATTATAAATTTATTTCCAAACACTATGATTTGCAATAGTGAAGGTTTCATAAAAATAAAACTACGAAAAATGTCAAGTTTTATAGGAATTCAATATCAAAATTCTTTTATAGCCATTATATTAAATTCTCCCCTCCTAGGAGCTGTAGGACCTTGTCGTTGGTGGAGGGGCTTAGCGCGCGACCCGGGGCCGCGGCGGTCCCCGATCCTGTCGGTTCGGGTGTAGGATCCCTATAAACGGGCTCTCCTGAATGAATGTAGGACCCCCATAAATGGGAGTCCGGGAGTGAATGAAGGACCCCTATAAACGGGCTCTCCTCGTGTGGATGGATAGGGTCGGGGGCCGTCCCGGTCCCTGGCTCGCGCTGCGACCAAAAAACGGCTCCCCCTAAGCCAGGGTGTGCGCAACCGTGCCCATTGGCTCTCTTGACACCCGGGGGTAAGACAGGGTGCCTTGCACGGTGCCTCGGGAACACCGGGCGACCTTCCCGAGTACTTAGCCTTAATCCTGCAAGCGGGGCTCTGCAGGGTCGGACCTTATGATTCCCTAGCTTCTCGTGGGACTAAATTGGTACCTCAAAACAAAAATAAAAAAACTTTAATTAGCAAGGTGGAGGAGGCGGGAGCTGGGGTGGATGCGGAGCTGGGCTTGCAAAGGTCTAGCACAAATCCACCCCTGCAAACCGCCCCTGAGGAATCGCAGATGCTGACGGTGGCTGCTGGTCCTGGCTCTTCGGGGTCGGGTACTAATGTGGTCCCTCAGCAGATTGCGATGGAAGAGGATGCAAACCAGCAGGTAACTGCTGGGACATCCTCTGATAGGAAGAGACTGACCGGGTCTCAGAAGAGGAAGCTGCGGCGGCAGGCCCTTCGTGCTAACGAAGCGGCTTGTAGCACCGCAGCTCTCCAGTCTCCTGTGGCGAGCACAGTGGCCCCCAAGAGACGAAAGGACTCGAAGGACACTCCCCCGCAAGGGATGAGGAGTCCGAAGAGACCCAAGCCGGCGCACCTGCCGATGACGAATACAGAGTCGGCAGGCGTGGGGCTTTCGGCTGCTCAGAGGACCAACCCTCTGACGGTGATAGTGGCGGACACCGGTTACCCGGAGTCGGTCCTGTCACCAGAGCAGTTCGAACTCTTCAGGGAGGCCACTTTGCAGGCCCTGGACAAAGAACCGGCCAGCAATTGGCCGAGATTTGAGACCTCCTTTTGCAGGGGAGGTGTATTCATTTTCGTGGCGTCAAACCCAGAGGCCAAAGCATGGCTAACCAAAACGGTGGCCGAGCTAAGGCCCTGGGAAGGCGCCAACCTGAAAGTAGGCGGGGTGGAGATACTCCAAAGGATGCTTAAGGCGACGGCCTGGATCCCCGGGAAGCCGGAGGACCCAGCTGTCGTCCTGCGGCGTCTGGAGGGGTTCAACCCCTCGCTGAAAACATCATCCTGGCGCATCGTCAGGCATGAGAGACCTCAGGAGGCTAGCGCGACGGGAGGATTAAAACACCTCCTAATCGTTCAGGTCCCTGAGTCTCAGGCGAGAGCCCTAGCAGGCCTCAACGACAGGCCCTTCTACCATCTTGGCCAGATTGCCTTTAGGGTAAGTGGCCGGGAGCAGGGAGGGCCTGCCATGGGAACGGAGAGGCCGGAACAGCCCTAAATGGCTGCATCCGGCTTAACCATTATCCAGATTAACTTGCATCACAGCAAAAGTGCCTCTGCGGTTCTGCAGAAAAACATAGCTGTGATGCACACAGGCATCTCACTTATCCAAGAACCGTGGATAAATAGGGATGTCATCAGGGGATTAGGGGGGCTGGCATCTCTTGTTACAGGTACCCCGAGGCACCCAACCCGAGGACATGCATTCTGGCGAAGAACATCAACATCGTCCCACTACTGGATCTTTGCACCAGAGACCTCATGGTGGCTTCAGTCGACCTAATAGGAATTGGTA